>CM076576.1:653040092-653483453 GCA_034641835.2 Pinus albicaulis | reverse complement strand
GGTGAGGCAATGCGAGATCCTCAACTAAGGCGTGAGAGAAAATAGTTGAGCGACTGACAGACTAATACCAATGATGATGATGAAATGGAGGATACTGAGTAGGGAATGGAAGACTTCCCTTGTTAGAGCATAAAGGGCATGAATGACATGGCAGCGACTGACACAATATCATGAGGGATAGGGGACAGGGGGACTGAAGTCCATAATGTGCGACACAAGAGAGGGATCAAGCAATGAAGGATGGAGGACTATAGCGGGGTACAAAGGGACTCAGGATAGACTCCATGAATGCGATGGTGACTCAACTTGGATGATGTAAACAAGGGTGACTCGATGGGGCTGCCACACAGAAAAGAGCCCATGGGGGACCCAAAAAACATTAGTACAAGATGATATCTCATGACGAAAATCGACACAACCAAAGACAATTAGGGAGGCAAAGTGGTGCCCCAAAGACAAGTGTTGGAAGTGAGGAAATTCGATTTTGGGGGGAGGTGAAGTGACCCATCGTGGACAAAATGTGTCCTGGTGAAGTATCAAATCATAAAAAAATAACAGATACCCATTTGAGGGCTCAGTGAGAGCTTTCCAACGGTGCAGGTGGTTTTTCAAACGGAGCTACGGTATGGTTGCAGCAGGCGACAGAAGAAACAAGGGTTCTCTTTTAATAAGGCAATTTTCCCTCCAAATCCACTCATTTGCTAGTGTTGCTGTTGTGGAGGTAGAGAGGAGAGAAGGCCCTAAATCTTGCGGCGAGCGTAGCGGACAAACCGATCGTTGGAATCGAGATCTGTCAGTTTCAGGTAAGAGGCCTAACCATACTCTTTCATTTTGATGGATTTAAAGTTCAGATTAGGGCCCAGAATCTCAGGAATAGACCCCCTTGCATATTTTCGGCTAGGTCGCACTTTTTGGGCCAAAATCTGCGACTTGGGACGAAGGTTTTGAGAAAAAAGGTGCGACCTGTCCCAGGATCTGGCAGAAAAGTGCGACCTGGAAGATGAGGGGGTTTTAGTGATGTTTGATGCCTGAGAGTTGGGTTTTGTGTTTGGTTACAGTATTCCCTATCTGTAGGCTGACAAAGATGATGTTTTTGTGCAGATATGGGAGATATACGGGTGAACTGGAGAGAGAGAGACTTGGGTACATTATGGGCAGAGATCCAGGCAGATCAGGGTGTCTGTCGTGTGTTGGCCAGGTTTGGGGTTCTGAAGTTTTTGGAGAACCATTTGATGAGAGCTGGAGAGCCCTTGTTGGCTCGGATTATCATTTATTGGGATCCAGAGCATGAGGTCTTTGTAGTGCAGTGGAACAGGATCGAACTGACAGTCCAGGATGTGTATTTTCTGACAGGTCTCCCGCCACTTGGGATGGTGGGAAATACGCAGCCAGTGTTACCGTGGGGGCGAAACATCATGGAGTTTTTGGAGCGGCATTGTCGACCGGGTCTCCAAGTCAAAGGGACGCGGATACCGATCGGGGACCTAGAGAGATTGGAGACCCGGGCAGTGGCCGCAGTGGTGCTGTGGATCCTGGGCAACCAGGCGTTCCATCACATCACTGGGGGGCAGATGATGATCGTAGAGAGTGTGTTGAGTGGGACCTACTATGGGTGGGCCCAAATGATGTTGGTGTCGTTAAAACGACAGCTGTTGCTTTGCAAGCGGCAAGTGAACCATGATTGCTCGTATGGGACTTTATTATGCTCCTTCTTTTTTGAGAAGATCCCGACCTTACAACCTCGTATACAGCTCTCAGATGGGGGCCCGAGAGAACCCAGGATGCGCCGGTGGGGGCGACTACTGTGTAGAGGAGGAGGAGGGGTGGTCGGACGGGTGTTTCGACTGGAGTTCTTTTCCAATTGGGATCAGATGTCGTTATACATAGAAGACTATCCCTATAGTGGGATGAGTTATTGTGGAGATCCGGACCTGCCACTTCCGCCTGGTCGAGTATGGGGGCCCGATGGTAAGTGACAAATTACTATTCTTTATGGGCATGTTAAAGTTATTGAATAGTAGATAGGGTACTGATTCATGTACTTTTGGTATGCAGATATAGCTCCAGAAAAACCGGCCGGATATATGGGACGACCGGCGGCATCGGGAGCTACAGGCCCGAGTGGATTGAGAGCGGCGCAGGGTGAGGATGCGGCCACCTTCCTGGAGGACATCTGTCGTAGATGCGAGAAGTTGCTGACCGGTGTTTCAGAGTGCGGGTGGCAAGACTTAGACGACCAGTACATAGAGCCATGTATTGGTCTACGCTCGGAATGGCGAGGTATCATGCGGCGCATGGCGATGGCCGGTTAAGGAATACGTGATCTACGAGCTGTAGGAGCAGAGCCATTGGCTCGGGATCCGCCAGATAGTGATTAGGTGTGAGGAATGTGGTGCCCCCTAGTGTGTATGTAGGGGCAAGTGGTGCCCCCAGTTTTAAGTTTTTTGTAACATGCTATGGGCATGTTAAATGTATCAGAGTAGATGGACTCTAAACACATGTTTTGCGACACAGATTATGGATATGCATCTTTTTTTCTTTTCCTTTTTTCTTTTTTTTTGTAATGATTATGAATGTTATTGTCTTGTATGAAATGCATGTGATAAATGCCAATCTAGAACATGGTTTGCAATACTATCTACATAGTGATTCTGTTCTCGAGGTACATAGTTGAAAGTTATGGTTTCAAATTCACGTATCAAAAGTTTCACTCGTAAATATCGTCTAAAAAGAATAGAATTACACACACGATAGACACCATTTATTTGCATGACAAGAAGTAGGGAATCTAAACGAACATGCACATGGAGAATGCGATGAAAGAGGGCATCGGCTAAGAGACCACGCACTGCATCATATTCGACCTGATTGTTGGTGGCAGTACCAATGCAGACCCCGTTTGAGAGCACAAGGGCATGCAAGGGGGTGAAAATGGCCCAACCTACCGAGGCTAAATTCCGGGAGTAACGACTTGCACCATCGGCGTAACCGATATAGGGTGGGGATGGGAGGTCCTATGGAATAGTGTTACAAGACAACAAATGGGGGGAGGAGGGACAATGACGGTAGCGTGAGTGTACAGAAGACATCGAGCGGCAACTGTGGGAGGGAGTGCGATGAGCAGGATGGCTATGACTCATATACAAACTAGAGGGTGGTATATGAGGGCTATAGGAGGTATGGCGGGAACTCGGGCTGCAGAGGTCAACAGAGATACGGGTGGAGTTATCTCGTGTATGGGCAGAAAAGAGGGGGTCAAGGGTGGAAAAGGTTCCGAAGTAGGCATCCGGATGGGAAAATAAGGGATGAAGAGTGGAAGGGACACCACATGACGCGGCAAAGTTACCTAAATCATCCGTAGGGGAAGAAAGGCTCGCATACTGATCGTCACGGGGAATGACAGAAGAACAAGGAAACAAATGGTTAAAATATGGGGAGCCCAAGGTGGTTGCTGAAGGGGGGTCAAACGAAACAACAGGGGAGGATTCAAGGGGAATGTGCTCCAAGGGTCTCACAGAGGATGATAGGTATAGAATGGTGGTAGTAGACTCCGTCATCTGGACATCAGGGGGGGGAATGTCGATGGGAGCGGGGGGATCCTCAAGCTGACCCGAAGCATACTGCGCGAGGATGGGAGAGGCGGACTGATTTTGTTCAACCTCATACTCGCTGACTACTTCTAAAGAGGCGCGGTAATGTGTCAGGTGAGGACAATGGTGGGAATAATGGCCATGGACACTGCACAAAGCGCAAGGTCTGCTGGTGCGAATAGTTTTGGGGTTCTTGGTTATGGACGAGGACGGGAGAGAGGGGTCAGGGACCGTAGACTCAGGGAACGCGACTTTAACCATTGGTTGAATGCGGGGCAATTCGGGACAAGTATGGGTGGCGTGACTGACGACATCACACAAGGCATAGGGCTTTGCTGGCGAAGGAGGAGTTGGGTCAGTCGGGGTGACCTTGTCTTTGGATGCCCCCTTGCGAGCTTTGCCTTTCTTTCCTGGAGCTGTCACCGCAGGGGTAGGGTCCTGGGGAGGTGTGGGGGGCATGGTGGCAACAGAAGAAGCGAGGGGGACTGGTTGAACCGGTGTCAAAGCGAGATAGGGTTTGGGGTGACGAGGTGGGGTAGCGGCTGGAGGGTCAAGGTACCAGACGGGTATGCCCAGGGTCAGGTTAGGGAGAGAGAGGGCGGCCATGACAGGGACCGTATAGAATCCAGGAGGGGGAGCCAGGAAAGGTATCTGACCAGCGGGATAATGACCAGGAGGGACGGATCTGAGCTAATTGAGGCCTAGGGGAACCGACCCGGGAGGATAGAGGGGTTCAGGGATACCAGCTGTAGGAGAAGGGCCAGAAGGAGGAGGTCCGGCTAGCGGAGATGAATGGCTAGGAGAGGGTTGCGGTGGGCGAGGTTGAGTCTGAGGTTACTGACTAGCTGAAGCGGGTCGTTTAAGGGCAGCCCGAGATGATTGCATCATGCAAACATTCGATAAGTTGGGATCAGAGATATGAGGAGGGGGGAGACCAGGAAAAGTTCCAAGCAGGGACGAATCTTTGTAGACGTTGGGGGAGACACTGGTCAAGGAATCGACGGTTTGCTTATTGGCTACAGAAGAGATGGTCGTCTCCGGGGAGGTCTGAGACAGTGGCTCATGGTAAGTCAACTGGTTGATGGTGACTATCTTTCCATTGTGAGGAAAAGACATCTTGCGAAAAACCGTGGATGGGACAGCAGACATGGCATAGGTGGAGCTTCGCCCCAATAGAATGTTGTAGTCTAAAGGGGCGTCGATGACTTCGACGTCAACGCAAACGGTCTTGCTGGCAAGGGTGATAGGACAATTACGGAAAAGGCCAATGGGTTGGGAGGCGTGGCCATCCCACGCTCGAAGGGTGATCGTGGAAGGGGCCAACTCAGGAGATTCGAGTTGCTTCCAAACCGAAGCAGACATCACACAGGTGGATTCCCCCTCATCAATTATACACCGAGAAATGTTGGCATTTTTTATTTTGACTGGGATTTAGAAGGCGATGGAAGCAGGAAGAGGAGGATGGTCTGATTGATGAGCATCGAAAACAATCATTTGGTCATCGGCAGGATCTACATCGCCCACGGAAGATAGTAGAGCCTTCTTTTGGGAAGGGCATGACTGGAGGAGTTCCAATGTGGAAATGGCAGCAGGAGATTGCGCCAAATCATCTACTATGCTATACGCATGAGCAGCTCAACCAGGAGCAGCATTTCGATGTAATGGTCCCTTAGGAATCTTGGTATGAACCTCAAATTTGGGTTGAGGGATATGTAAGGGGCCATTGGATGTCGAAAGAGGCTCTGTAGAACCTGAATAAGGGGACTCGGGGGCAGACTGAGCGAGAGGCTTGGGGTACTGGCGAGACCGAGTTTGAAGGTGAAGGTCGACGGTTGGGGATGGATCAGAATTCATCATGAGGATCTGGTAATCAGAGGAACCAGAAGGGCAAGGTTGAGTGGCGACCTGTTCGTCAGGTGGTTGGGCAGCCATGAATCCTTGTTGGGGGAAAGGATCAGTAAACACAGCCGGTTGGGTAGTGGCTACATTAGGGGGAGCATGAGGGGAGGCATGTTGTCCTCGTAATGTGGCTTGAGACTCCCACATCTACCGCATCTGTGGTAAGAGGGGACAATCGTGGGTGTAATGACCGTAAACACTGCAACATGAACAAGGCTTATTGGTGCGAAGAGGCTTGTCCTTCTTGGGCTGAGTGCCCTGTTGCTGGTTAGCAGTGTTAGAGTCAGTACCTCGAGGATTGGGTCCACGCATACCAGGGGCGGATTGATTTGGGTTACCTCGCCGCCTTCTTTGAGAAGGGGGATTAGTCGCGCCCTGTTGTACAAAGACTTGCCTTAGAGGGGGCTGTAGGTGCTGTTGCGGGGGCGGAGGAGGCAGGGGAGGTGGAAGCGTATATGCTGGAGGAGCTGGTGCACCAGGCTGCGGATAAGGATAATGGTTAGTTTGGGCAACATTGAGGTAAGCAGGAGGTTGGGCAAAAGGATGAGGCATGTCGTATCCTGGATACATGCTACCTGGAGGGGGAAAAGTGCTAGAGGTGCGGGCCCCTCCCGAAGGGAGACCATAGCCCATAGGAGGTTGAGCATACGGATGAGAAAGGGCTCCAACGATACCGTCGGCGGAATGAAATGCCCCCGGGGCGTTAGCGCCACCGGGCCTGGGGAGGTCAGGAAGGATGGTATAAACATAACCAGACTGATCGTAGATTAGGTCATATTTCAAGGCTATTTGGAGGGCGGCTTCTTTGGTTTGAGGGAAATGGGAGGCGACATCTTTGCCAATGGGAGATAACAGAGTGCGAAGGAACCAGTCCATATAAACTCGATCTTCAAATGGGGGAGCTCGACATAATCTTCTTCTTCTCCGCCATTCCTGTACATGAGTGGAAAGGCGGGTTGAAGAGGATTGAAGGAAAGAAGTCAAAAGCTCTATACCAGTGTCGTATCGGAGGGGGAGCTGGAAATAAGATAAAAAGGCTTGGGCAATGGTCGCAAAGGTGGTATGGGAAGAGATGGGCTAATCAACATACCATTTAGAAGCTTCGCCTATGAGCGTGTGTTGGAACAACCGAAGATGGATGGAGTCATCGGTAATGGAATTGGAGGAACACCACATGTGGAAAGATCGGATATGGTTGGTTGGATCTTCTCCAACAAGGCCTTCGAACTTAGGTATGTCAAAGGGGAGCTTGGTTGGCATAGCAGGCCAACCAACATCGTGGCGGATAGGGTCATTAGTCAACTGATTGAAATTGGGGAGGCTGAGGCCTGCCATGTAAGGGAGCAAAGGTGCAGCCGAGGTAGTTCCTGTGGTGGTTCCGCTAGTAGTAGTCCCGGCATTAAGGCCAGGATTACCGCTAGCGTTAGGCCCTGGACCAGACATAGTGAAGGTGACAGGGGGAGAACCAGAAGTAAAAGGAGAACCCAATGAATCAGAAGAGGAGTCGGAGTGCAGACTCGAAGGAGGACTAACTCGACGATGGCGGGAAGGAGTAGGTCGACCGATCGGAAACAGAGGGTGAAGGCCAAGAATTCTCCGGGATGTGCACTTTGGGGGCGCAATGGTGACAACAAAAACATGGCATGAGGGGAAGAAGAACGACCGTCAAAGGCAGGGAGGTGTAGAATCAAGTGATTACAATGTCGGAACAAGGGCAGAAAGGTCCAGTGTCAATTGATTTTAAAGTCTTTGCCTGGCGGTGTAAACCATGCTCTTCTTCGCTTAGGGTGAGTGTGTGGCATGCGTTAATTTTAATTTTTAAACCCTTTTCGTTTTGAGAGCAAGAGAAAAAGTGTGCTGCGTAACTGAAAATAATGTTGTAAAAAACAGTATATAATGCTGAAATAACAGAAAATTAACAGCTACTAGTGCATCGATCCAACCCAAGAAGGCGGGTCTCTTAAAACTAATCTAAAAGAGGGAAAAAATCTAGTCAAAACACACTAAAAATAGGCCAATAGATCTAGGGTCGAAAGGGACAGGGATCTAAAGGAGAAATCTGCTGAAAAGAGGTGCAGATCACATCCAAGAGGCAGAGGCAAGGTGGCTAGAAAAAAGGAGGAAATTAGCAAAAAGCAGAAGGGGCAAAGAGGAGGCCCTAAAGGTAGATCCAAACAAATCTTCAGGAGGTGATTTGAAAGGGAGAAGAGCTGATTAAAAGGGGTCTAAAAAGGAGGAATCAGATCTGGAAAAGGGGGGGCTAAAACTCTTAAAAAACAGACCTGAAAAAGATAAAAGCTCTTCCACCAAAAGTGGAGGGTACTGAAGCCCTAGCGGGCTATGTTCCCACTTATATTAGCAAAACATATTAGAAATAGGTTGAAACGGGCTGAGACAGAGGCTGGAAAATCGTGACAGAAGCTTCAGAAAAACCCAGAAAAATTGCAGAAAAATAGCAGAAAAATTGGTAGGCCGCAAGTTCTGACCTGTTTTCTGTGCAGTTCGTAGAAAATGGGTTGAAAAGTGCAACCTGGAGGTCCAGGTTGCAGTTTTTGGGCTAAAAAGTGCGACCTCAAGCTCCGGATGTCCCAGCGGCAGATTTTCGGAAAAGTTGTCGTCTCAGTTGCGACTGATGTCTGTCACCTACGCAATAGAGCCAGAAACACGCGGAAGTTAGAAATTTTAATGTTTTAGGGTTTTATAGATGAAAAACCACATAAAAATAGGAAAAACAAAAAGCTGAAAAGAAACCCTAGGGTTTGAAGTAGCTGGATATGCAGGAATATGAAAAACGACATCGGTCGTAATTGAAAACCCGTGTGGAGTCGCCAATTATTAGTATGAATCCTTTGTCGAAGTGTACGAAAAAATACCACTTTAGCTACGCATAAATTATAGCGCTAACATCAAATATGGCTGCCTATATCTTCAGATCTACAGTTAGTTGATCAAGACAAGAGCTGCAAAAACCAGATCTATACATAGAAAGACATTAAGCAGTAAAAATAAGGTTTTGCTCCATATATCCAATAGACAAGACAAGAACAATTTTTGAAAGATTTTTTTGTATTAAGGGCACCTGGGAGGAAAACAAGAAGGTGTTTCCAATTCTCCTCAATGGGATGGGTTCTTGGAAGTCCTCAGCACTTCAGATCTAGCATTTCTCTCTCATGTTGGTGTAGAAAACCTAGACAAAGATAGAACTCAAAGGGAGCTCACACAAAAAATAATGGAAAATATGACAATGATAATGGCTCAAAGTCAGACCAAGAGTTTAGATCCAGAGTGATCTAATAGACAACAAAAGGTGAAGAATGGTAGGAAAACCCTCCTATTTATAACAAAATATTGGGTCATTCTAGATCTTGGTGCATGATTAAAATAACATTAACCAAATCTAGATCCACCTTTTATGGAATATTTTATTATATTTGTTGGAGGGAAAAGGTATTTGACATGGGTCAAATCCATTTATTTGTGAATAATAAATAAATAAATGATTTATTTATCATTTTAAGGAGGTGGTTAAAAGATAATCAAATAAATAATGATTTATTTAATTATTTATGGGTGATTAAGTCATATTTAACAAGGAATATTATTTAAATAAGGTTTAAATAATTATTCCTAGAAAATAATAAGATAAATAAAGATTTATCTAATTAATTTCTTTGTTTTGGGTTAAACATGACCAGGAAAATCAAACAAACATAGGCTTGTTTAATATTTCCTTTTGGGGTTTCCTGTTTAGACCATAAACAACCTAATAAATGTGTTTTATTAAGTTATTTTACATATTGAAGGCAATTTTACTTAGGGTAAAATTTTTCTTACATGGTGTACTTGGGTCCATCTAATGATAGTAGGTTAGATGACCAAAAAATGGTGTAAGAGATTGCCCCCCAGCGTGCGAGTGTTAGGAGCAAATCGTATGACCAAAGTACGTTGTAAGAACTCAATCACCAGACATCAAAAGGGAAGTCGGAGAGAGAGATGTAAGGTATACTAATGTGCTGAAGAACTAGACCCTGAGGACACGAGACTTACAGGTGCAATAAGTCTCTTTTTATGAGAGGGTACCTGTGCTAAAGGCGGCGGGGGATGCATACCTATGCCCGCCGAGACAAAGTACAAAAGAATAGTGTGTCCAGTAAACAAGGGACCGAACCATAAAGTACAACCGGCATAAACATGAGCCAGATAGAAATACAATGAAGGATCCCACATACATAATGTGCCTGGGATAACAACCAGGACTTATACAATAATATATGAGTACATGAGATACAAATACAACCCAAATTCCCCATGAAAATGGGGAAGGGCTCACAAAATCTGATTGATACATGCAAATCAAAAAGGCGCTGCAAGCGGCTAAGGCCGACATCATCAAATATATGGAGCTACATCAAAGGCTGTAATGAAGAGGTCATTCGGGCATGTGGGGGGCTACCTGCAGGGCCACCCCCTCATGAGGGCTGAGACATCTCACACATACCCAGGAATCACCAAGAGTTGCTGCTGCATCACTGAACCATCAAGTATACGGATCTCGATGCTGCTGCCATATTAGTTAATGCTGTGATGCGTAGGTTGGGGATAATATACTCCATTGGCATGATTGCTTCTTGGAAATAGACCATTCCGAACAATGTTTTCCCAGTCAATTTCTTGCTTGTAGTCCTGTAAGCCCATAGTACAGAAGGGATGCGCACATCCCAATCATTTCAGTTGGAATTACAGACCTTGGTGAGCGCATTTTCCAAAATTTTGTTAAATGCCCCTGCTGCGCCATTTTCTTGTGGGTAATATGGGGTGCTCTTCTGGTGATGGATCTGGAATTCCTCTGTTAAAGCTTCAATAGTTTCATTAACGAAGTGCGTACCTCTATCACTCAACAATGTCTTCAAGCATTTAAATCTAGTCAAAATATGTTCAAAAATGAAGTGTTCAGTTGTCTCTACAATACAATCCTTCACTTCCTTGGGTTTTTCCCATCTGGTTACGTAGTATGTAGCAATGATGATATATCATACTCTAGTCTTCCTTCCTAGAGGATTGATAGGTCCAAAAAAATCTATATCACATTTATCAAAATCTTTTAGGGTCATCTGTGGCTACAGGGGCATCTCATCTCTACGCGAGGGCTTCCTTGTCCTCTGACATACATCATAGGCTCGGTAGCATGCATGTGCATCACTGTGTAGCGTGGGACACCATAACCCAGCATACAATGCCTTATGCGCATTAGCCTTCCCAGCATAGTGGCCTCCTACTACCGCTCCATGAGCTTCAGCCAAGATATCTTGTCTCTCGTCTTCCAAAACATACCTCCTCAATACTTCATCTACTCCTAGCTTATACAACTGACCAGCAATCAGGGTAAAATCATATGCGCGCACAACCAGCTCCTTCCTCTGTTGCACCAAATATTCAATAGGTGTGCTCCCAGTGGTCACAAAGTGAATAATATTAGCAAAGTTCTCATCAATTACCTCGAAAGAAAAGAGTTTCGCATCAAGAAACCCTTCCTCCAAACTAGTTCGTTCTTCCCCATTTTCGATGTGTGACAAGTGATCACGTCCGACATTGAGTCTTCGAGGCTTCACAATGATTTCAAAGTCATATTCTTGAAATAATAGCAACCATCTACAAATATTCCCCCCAACACAAGCTTATTGACCAAGTGTTTAAAAATAGAATGGTCAGTGAACATTTTGAAGTGTCCTCCTAACAAATATTGTTTGTATTTCTATAGGGCATAGACCATATTGGCCAATCCTTCACTTTTGTGGTTGAGTAGTTGTGCTATGCCATAGAGGTATTTCTACTGGCAAAAGAAACGAGGTGATCAATTTCTACTTCTCCTGGCTGCAGTAGAACATACCCAAGTGCTATACCAGATGCATCCACATGTACATAAAAAACCTTAGAGCAGTCTGGGAATATCAGAATAGGTACAGTGACCATTTTCTCCTTCAGAAGCTCAAATCTCTTTTGACATTCTTCATCCCAGAAGAATGACACATCCTTCTTCAATAACTTCTCCATTGGCATAGTCATTAGAGCATAGCCCTTAATGAACTTCCTCTAATATTTGGTGTGTCCTAAGATGGAGCGCAATTGTTTCTCTGTAGTGGGAACTGCTAGGTTAATGATAACTGATATCTTCGTTGGATCAACCATCAGTCCTTGTTGAAATATTATATGTCCCAAAAAAATTCCAAAGGGCACGCAAAAGATATATTTCTTCAAGTTAAGAGAAATCTGGTGCTTCCTACAAGTGTCAAGCATCATGTGCAGGTTTGACACATGTTTCTTTACCAACCCAAACACTGTCTAGTCATCAAAGTATACCTCCAATAATTTATGCATAAATTATTTGAACACGACCACTACTACGTGCGAGAAAATTGCAGGTGCATTTTTCGATTCGAACGTTATGATAGTGTATTGGAAAGACCCCCACTCTATTGCGAAGGTGGTTTTTCTGTGATCTTCAGGCATAATTTTGATATGATGATACCCCGAAAATCCATTAGTAAATGAATAAGCTTCTTGTCCTCCCATATTATCCAAAATTTCATCAAAAAATGGCATAGGGAAGGCGTCATGCACACAGGCATCATTCATCTTGCGCATATCTACACTAATCCTTATTTCTCCTTTTGTCTTCTTCTCTTGGACCACCATTGGGCTTACCCAATCAGAGTGTTCTACAGGCTCAATGATGCCTACAGCCACCATATTTTCCAATTCCTCCTTTACTTTCTGCTTATTTTTACACCATTTTTTTGGTCATCTAACCTATTATCATTAGATGAACCCAAGTACACCATGTAAGACCAATTTTACCCTAATTAAAATTGCTTTCACCATTTGAAATAACATTTGTTTATATTTCCTGGTCATATTTAACCCAAAACAAGGAAATTAATTAAATAAATCATTATTTATTTGATTATTTCCTAGGAATAAGTTATTTAAATCATTATTTAAATAATATTCCTAGTTAAATTTGACTAAATCATTTTTAAATAATTAAATAAATAATTATTTATTTAATTATATTCCTACCATCTCCCTAAAATAATAAATAAATCATTTATTTATTTATTGTTTATAAATAAAGGAATTGACCCAAGTCAAAAGACCTTTTCCCTCCAACAAATATAATAAAATATTCCTAAAGGGTGGTTCTAGAATTTGATTAATAATATTTTATCCATGCACCAAGTTCTAAATAACCCTAATATTTTGTTATAAATAGAAGGGTTTTCCCCATTCATTAGTCACCTCCATTGCATTAGATCACTCTGGATCTACTCTTGGTCACCATTTTCTATTTTTGCCTTGTGAGCTCCCATTGAGTTCTATGTTTGTTTGGGTTTTCTACAACAACAAGAGAGAGGAATTTTAGATCTGAAGCGCTGAGGACTTTCAAGAACCCATCCCATTGAGGAGAACCAGAAAAAAACCTTTTTTGTTTTCCTCTTAGGTGCCCCCTTTTAATATAATATAAAAATTCTTTCAAATACATTGTTATTGTCTTGTCTATTGGATGCATGGAGCCACATTTCACTTTATCTACTTAATGTCTTTTACACTTAGATCTGGATTTGTGTAGCATTATTTGGATCACCTAATTACATATTTAAAGATATTTTCCAGCCATAATCGATGTTAGGGATATTTTTTATGTGTAGCTAAAGTGATCTTTTATGACGAAAGATTCATACTAACAATTGGCGACTCCACACGGGTTTTCTTTTGCGACCGTTGTCGTTTTATAAATTCCTGCATATCCAGCTGTTTCAGACCCTAGGGTTTCTCTTCCATTTTATATTTTTCCTATTTTTATGCTGCTTTTCACCTCTAAAACCCTCAAACATTAAAATTTTGAACTTCCGTGTGTTTCTGGCCCTATCGCGCAGGTGACTGACATCAGCCACAGCTGAGACGACAACCTTTTATAAAATCTGCTGCCGAGAGACCTGGATCTGCAGGTCACACTTATCGGCCCAAAAACTGTGACCTAGCCTTGATGTCACACTTTTCTGCCCCAAACCTATGACCTAGACTAAAAACAGGTCAGAATCTGCGACCTGCACTTTTTTTCTGCAATTTTCCAGCACTTTTTTCTGGGTTTGTCTGAAGCTTCTGTCAGGGTTTTCCAGCCTCTGTCTCCGCCCGTTTCAACCTGTTTTTGATCTGTTTCACTCAACTAAGTGGGAATCTTGCCCCTTAGGGCTCTAGTACCCTCCACTTTTTGTGGGAGAGTTTTTTATTTTTCAGAAGTCTGAATTTCTAGAGTTTCAGCCTTATTTCTTTCATATCTGATACCTCCTTTTCAGATCCCTTTAGATCAGTTCTTCTCCCTTTCAAATCACCTCATATAGTTTTTTTTTGGGTTCATTTCTAGGGCCACCTCCTTGTCCCTTATTTTTTTAGCTGATCCCCTCCTTTTTAGCAGCAACCTTGCCTCTACCTCTTTGTTGTTCTCTGCACCTCTTTTCAGCAGATTTCTCCTTTAGATCCCCATCCCTCCCAACCTTAGATCTATTGGCCTCTTTTTCGCGTGCTTTTCTTAGTTTTTTCCCTCTTTTAGACTAGTTTTGAGAGACTCGCCTTCTTGGGTTAGATTAATGCATTTTTAGCTGTTAATTTTCTGTTCTTATTTACTGCAGATTTGTTTTCAGTTACACAGCACACTTTTTCTTTTACTCTCAAAACGTCTGGGTTTAAACAAATTAAAATTAACGCATGCCACACACTGACCCTAAGTGAAGAAGAGCCTGGTTATCACCGCCTGGCGAAGACTTTAAAATCAATTGTCGCTACACCTCTCTGCCCTTGACCTCACCTGATTTTGTCCCTCCTTGCCCTTGTCAATTTTTCTTCTGCCCGTCATCATTGCGCCCCCAAGGTGCTTCTCCCAGAGACTTCTTGGCCTTCACCCTCAGTTTTCGGTTGGTCGACTTCCTCTTTCCCTTCGTCATCGAGTAAGTCCTCCCCTGATTCCACACTCCAACTCTTCTTCTGATTGTTCGGGTTCTCCCCCTACTCCTAGTTCCCCCCCTGTTACCTTCACCATGTCTAGTTCAGGGCCTAGCGCCAGCGGCAACCCCAGTTCTACTGCTGGGTCCATTTCTAGTGAAACCACTACGGGACCTACCTCGACTGCCCCATTGCTCCCTTATATGGATGTCCTTAGTCTCCCCGACTTCAATCAGCTGATCAATGATCCTATCTGCCACGATGTTAGTTGGCCTTCTATGCCAACCAAGCTCACCTCCGACATTCCCAAGTTTGAAGGCCTTGCTAGTGAAGATCCCTCCAACCATATCTGATCTTTCCATATGTGGTATTCATCCAATTCCATTACTAATGACTCCATTCATCTTAGATTGTTCCAATGCACGCTTACTGACGAAGCTTCCAAATGGTATGTTGAACAGGCCACCTCCTCCCATACCACTTTTACAACCATTGCCCAAGCCTTTTTATCCTATTTCCAGCTCCCTCTCTGATATGGCACTGGTACCGAACTCTTAACTTATTTCCGTCAATCCTCTTCGACCCGCCTTTCCGCTCATGTCCAGGAATGGCGGCGAAGAAGAAGCTTATGTTGCTCTCCTCCCTTTGAAGATCGAGTTTATATGGATTGGTTCCTTCATTCTCTCTTACCTCCCATTAGTAAATATGTCACCTCCCATTTCCCTCAAACCGAAGAAGCCACCCTCCAAATAGCCTTGAAATATGACCTTATTTACGCTCAATCTCGTTATGTTTATACCGTCCTTCCTGACCTCCCCAAGCCCGGTGGCCCTAATGCCTCAGGGGAATCTAACTCTACTGACGGTACTGTTGGAGCTCTGTCACATACCTCTGCCCAACCTCTTCAGGGCTATGGTTTCCCTCCAGGAGGGGCCAGCCCCTCCGGCACTTTTCCCCCTCCAGGTAGCGTGTATCCAGGATACGGCATGCCTTCTCCTTTTTCCCACACTCCTTCTTACCTCAATGTTTCCCATCCTACCCCTTATCCGTACCCCCAGCCTGGTGTCCCAGCTCCTCCAGCATTTGGACCTCCCACTCCCTTGCCTTCTCCACCCCTGCAACCGCCCTTACTACCCCTTCCAAGGCAAGTATTTGCGCAGCAGGGGGCAACTAATATTCTTCCTTCTCAAAGAAAGTGGAGAGGCAATCAACCCGCTTCTGGTAATCGCTGATCCAATCATTCAAGTATTGACTCTACCACTGCCAACCAGCCACAGGGCTCTTAGCGCAAGCTGGACATGCCACTTCACACCAATAAGCCCTATTCGTGTTGTAGTTTTTATGGTCATTACACTCATGATTGTCCCTTTTTACCACAAATGCAGTAGATGTGGGAGTCTCAGGCCACCGTGCGGGGACAACACTCCTCCCCTACTATCCCTCCCAATACGGCTACTTCTCAACCCGCTGTGTTTACCGATCCTTTCCCTCAACAAGGATTCATGGCTACTTAACCACCTCATGCCCCGGTAACCACTCAACCTTCCCCTTCTGGTTCCTCTGATTACCAGATTCTCATGATGGCCTCTGACCAACCTCTCACCGTCAACCTTAACCTTCAACCTTAGTCGCGTCAGTACTCCACGCCTCCCATTCCATCTATCACCGAGTCCCCATCTTTAGGTCTTACAGAGCCTCTGTCGACACCCAATGGTCCCTTGCACATCCCTCCACCCCAAGATGAGGTTCACACTAAGATTCCTAAGGGTCTATCATGTCGAAATGCTGCCTCTGGTCGGACTGCCCATTCATATAGCATAGTAGATGATCTGGCACAATCTCCCACTGCCATTTCAACACTGGAACTCCTCCAGTCATGTCCTTCCCAAAAGAAGGCTCTACCATCTGTTGTGGGCATTGTAGATCCTTCTAATGACCAATTGATTGTTTTCAATGCCTGTCAGTCAAACCCTCCTCCCCTGCCTACTTCTATTTCTTTCCAAATCCCAATAAAAATCTGAAATGCCAACGTTGCTTGGTGTATTATTGATGAGGGGGCATCTACCTGTGTGATTTCTACTTCGGTTTGGAAACAACTCGGATCTCCTGAGCTGGCCCCTTCTACAATCACCCTTCATGCGTGGGATGGCCATGCCTCCCAACCCATTGGCCTATTCTGTAACTATCTTATCAACCTTGTGGGTAAGACTTTTTTTGTCAACGTTGAAGTTATCGATGCCCCTCTTGACTACAACATTCTTTTGGGGCGTAGTTACACCTATGCCATGTCCGTCGTCCCATTCGCAGTCCACCGCAAAATGTTTTTCCCTCATAATGGCAAGATTTTCACCCTTGACCAGTTGACTTACCATGAACCAAAATCTCAGACCTCCCCTAAGTCCACCATTTCTACTGTCACCAATAAGCAAACTGTTGATTCTTTAACCAATGTTTCCCCTGGCATATATAAAGACTCCTCCTTGCTTGGAACCTTTTTAGACCCTCCTCTCGTATCTGATCCTAGCATGGAAAACGTTTGCATGATGCAATCATCTTGGGCTGACCTTGCATAGCCCACTTTGGCTAGTAAGCAACCACACCCTCACCCAACCCCACCAGCTCCTAGCCCTTTGCCCCCGCTAGCCAACCATCTTCCTTCGGAATCTCCTTCCCCGAATATTCCTCACGCGCCTCTCTACCCTCCTGGGTCAATCCCACCCGAGAACAACAACCTTGGCCCCATTCCTCCTGGCCATTTCCCTACTGTTCAGATTCCTTTCCTTGCTCCCCCTCCTGGAGCTCATTTCGTCCCTATCTTGGCCACCCTATCCCTCCCCAACTTGACCTTGGGTATACCCGTCTAGTACCTAGACCCCCCAACCACTACCCTGCCCAGTCAACCCAAACCTTATCTTGCTCTGACCCCAGTTCAACCAATACCCATGGCTTCTCCCGTTGCACCAGTACCTCAGTCCCCTCATCAGGAACCTCCTCCTATTACGACCATGTCGGGTAACAATAGCAAAGCTCACAGGGGGGCATCAAAGGACAAGGTTGCCCCGAAAACCTCTGGCCCTCCTCGACTTCCAAAGCATCCCATACAATGTGCCTTGTGCAATGTTGTCGGCCACGCTACCCATACCTGTCCTGAATTACCACATCTCAAAACCATGGTAAATGAAACGTTTCTGGATTCCGGTATTCCTGACGTCTATGTCACCATACCTGATTCCCTTCCGAAACTTAAACACTTGCGCACCAATCACCCTTGTTCTTTGTGCGATTTCCATGGACATTATAACCATCTTTGCCCCCACCTCGACGAGTATCGTGCCTCTTTAGCCGCATACCGCCAATTCAAAGTCACACTTGCCCGTAATCCTTCTTCACTAACACCAGACCACCTGTCTACCAAAATTACCATTTCTCATCCTGATACTGAAATGAACGAATCTTCAGTCACTATTTCCTACCTTTCCTCATCACCGCGTTTCTCGGCAACCGACCCCTTAGTACCTTCCCCCGATGTTTCGCCTACCCACTCATTTGCTTGCTCTGCTGTCACCCCTCCTGACGACGCACATGTGAGCCTTTTCCCTCAAAATAAGGTGTCTCATATTTCTACCTCCTCAGATCCTCCTATTCCTTCCACTCTTCCCATATTTTAGTTCGATGAAGACATCATGGAAGCCATGAGCGAACCTGATTTTCTGTGGGACGATATGCACCACCGTGCATACTACCTCCCACACCAATCCCATTACCAATATTCTCTCGAATCTAAATACTTCATTCCTGATAAAGTTGATTGGTTCAAAAACCCCATCGCTGCACCCGATGCTTTCGAAGAAGGCAATATGGCTAATATCTCTCCTACCATCAAAATAGATATTTCTGTCAAACCAGGTATCGAAGAACATATCACCATGGGCACCCAATGCACTCCAGAAGAAATTGTAGCCTACACCACACTCTTCAAAGAATTCCGTGATATTTTCGCCTGGTCCTACTCATAAATGCCCAGACTCGATCCTGCCATTGTCGAACACCACATCGACACATGGCCCGATGCCATTCCGATCCATCAAAAGTTGAGACCCATTCATCCATCTAGACGTGAAGCCATCAAAGCTGAAATTGATAAGCTCCAGCAGGCTGGTTTCATTTACCCCATCGAATACACCACTTGGGCGTCCAACCCAGTTCCCGTCCTCAAAAAACAAGGCATCATTCATGTTTGCACCGACTTTCGCGATCTGAAAAAAGCTTGTCCCAAAGACAACTTCCCCACACCATTTATTAACCAAATCATTCATGAGTGTGCGGGGCACGAGATTCTATCCTTTATGGATGGCTTCTTCGGATACAACCAAATTGTTATCCGTCGTGCTGATCAACTTAAAACCACGTTCATTAGTCCGTGGGGAACTTTCGCATACCGAGTCATGCCATTTGGCCTTAAAAACGTTGGCACCACTTTTCAACGAGCCATGTCTTATTTTTTCCATGACTTAGCTCATATTATCCTTGCCTATTTAGATGACATTACTACGCATTCTAAATATCGGGCGCAACACCTTCATGATCTGTGTACTATTTTTCTCCGATGTCGTAAGTATAACATTTTCCTTAACCCTTTGAAATGTGTCTTCTGTGTTCCTGCCAGTCGTCTCCTCAGCTTCATAGTGTCTAAAGACAGGATAACTCTCGATCCTTTGAAGGTTCAAGCCATTCTCGAACTTTCTATGCCGTGTACCTTACGCCAGCTGCAAAGTCTCCAAGATAAAGCTAATTTTCTTCGCCGATTCATTCCTGACTATGCCACTACTGCACATGGCTTCCTTAGACTTCTTCGATCTCACACCCCATTTTTCTGGGATACCTATGCTCAAGAATCTTTTGATGCCCTCAAGCATGCTCTCACATCCGCTCCCTTGATCCGTCCTCCTGACTTTGACCGAGATTTCATCCTATACATCTCCGCTTCCACCTATTCGGTTGCTGGTGTCATTATCCAGGAGGACGATAACGGTATCGAACACGTGATCTATTATGTCAGTAAGAACCTTTCCGGTCCACTTGTGTCCTACTCGGACGAATAAAAATTAGCACTAGATGTCGTGTTCTCGGTCTAAAAACTGCGTCATTATATCCTCATGCGTTCCACCAAGGTTGTGACTGATTCCAACCCCATGGCTTTCCTATTGAGTCGACCCATCCTCAGTGGGAAGTATGCTCGTTGGGTCGTTATCCTCCAAGAATTCGACCTTGAATTTGTCACCCCAAAAATTAAGAAAGGTTTAGTCCTTGTTGAACTCATTTCTGATTTGCCTACCAAGATGCAAGATACTCCAATTAATGATGCTCTTCCCGATGAACATTTATTTGCCATCACCACCGACGATCCTTGGTACGGTGACATCCTTACTTACGTGCAAACCCAAAAGTTCGCCCTTCATCTTGATCATGATGCTCGATGACGTAATCGACACCAAGCCTCTTGCTACCTTCTTGTCAGCGATGACCTTTATCGTCGTGGAGTCGATACTATCCTTCATCGTTGCCTCACGCACGCTGAAGCCGAGCAAGTCCTCAATGCCTGTCATAGCGGCACTTGTGGTGGCTACCTCTCTGGCCTCGCCACCACCCAAAAAATCATGCGTGCTGGGTATTTTTTGCCTTCTCTCTTCAGGGATTACATTGAAGCAATCAATCACTATCCCAATTGCCAACATTTCGCCCCCAAGGCGCGAGTTCCTCCCGCTCCCCTCCATCGTGTCATCACAGCTGGTCCTTTTTGTAAATAGGCCATTGAATTTATGGAATGTCGACCTCCATCCACTGCTAACCAAAAATATATCATCGTGGCAGTTGAATATTTCACTAAATGGGCCGAATCTATGCCAACATTCAACAATACGGCAGCTACCGCAGCCCTCTTTTTCTTTAACCACGTCATTTCTCGCTTTGGAGTTCCAAAAAAATTAGTTTGTGACCATGGATGACATTTTGAAGATGAGATTTGGCATGAGTTATCCTCCCTATTGGATTTTGAGCACCAATATTCATCTTCCTATTACCCCCAAGGTAATGGCCAAGTTGAAGCGGTCAACAAAATTCTTAAGACCATGCTTCAACGAATGGTGAATAAGCACAAAACCAATTGGCATCTCATGCTATTCACTGCTTTGTGGGCTTATCGTACTTCTATTAAAACCACCACTGGTTTCACTCCTTTCCACCTTGTCTTTGGTGAGGAGGCAGTCTTACCGATCGAGTGTGAAATCCCTTCCCTTCACTTGGCTGTCGAACTTCTCCCTGATACCCAACCTCTAGAACAACGACTTATCATGCTCGAGCACACCTCTAAAAACCATCGAGTTGCATTGCAAATTCTTGAAGTGGCCAACAAGCACACCAAAGCTCAGTATGACTGCAAAGTCCACCCTCGTACCTTTCATGAAGGTGACCTTGTTCTAGTATATGACCAGGCCCACGATACCCTCGGTCATGGAAAGTTCGACTCATTATGGCTAGGTCCTTACATTATCAGTAAATACCTTAGTAAGGGGGCATATCTTTTAGAGGACTTTGAAGGCCACATCCTTCCTAATCCTCGCAATGCACTCTATCTTAAGAGATATTACCCTTAGCATCTCCCATTCGAAATGCATGTTTTATTTTCTTTTAGATAGCCAGCATCTGTTTTTTTTTGCATTTCGCTACTTCACCAGGACACCTATTGTCCACGAAACCTTACCTCACCTCTCCTCAAAATCAGATTTTCTCACTTACAACACATTTCATTGGAGGCACCACTTTGCCTCTAAACTCATTCATGTTTGTGTCAATTTCCATCATGAGATACCATTTTTTACTCATGTCTTTTGTGGTCCTCTTTGGATCTTCTCCATTTCATTATCATCATTATTTTCCATCTATTATTCGCTCTCCTATTTTCTCTCGTGCCTTGGTTGGGGTTCCCTTATTGCCTCACCTATGGTGGACCTACTTCTGTCGACATCAGCTCATTTACTCTAGAAGCCAGGTCTAAGGGGCAGTGTACTTTGGTTTGAGCTCTTTTCAGCATGATCATGATCTATAAACTTGATGGTCCAGTGATGCAGCAACAGCTATTGGTGATTCCTGGGTGTGTGTGAGATGTCTCAACCCTCATGAGGGGGTGGCCCTGCAGGTAGCCCTCGACATGCCCGGATGACTTCTTCATTTCCACCCTTGATGCAGCTCCTCCCATTTGATGATATTGGCCTCAGCCACTTGCAACGCCTTCGATTTGCATATATCCGTCAAATTTTATGAGCCCTTCCCTGTGTGTAGGGGGCATTTGGGTGTATTCATATCTCATGTACTAAAATATTATTGTATAAGTCTTGACGCTTATTCCAGGCACCGCATGTATGTGGGATTCATCATTTTATTTTTCTGGCTCCTATTTACGCAATTATATTCTTCATAGTTCGGTTCCTTGTTTACTAGACTTCCTATTCTTTGTACTTTGTCTTGGCAGGCATAGGTATGCCTCCCCCGCTGCCTTTAGCACAGGTACCACTTCATAAAATAGAGACTTGTTGCACCTGTAAGTCTCGTCTCCTCAGGGTCTAGTCCTTTAGCACATTAGACTACCTTACATTTCTCTCTCTCACTTCCCTCTTGATGTCTAGTGATTGAGTTCTTACAATGTACTTCGATCATACGATTTTCTCCTAACACTCTTACGTTGGAGGGCAATCTGTTACACCATTTTTTTGGTCATCTAACCTATTATCATTAGATGAACCCAAGTACACCATGTAAGACCAATTTTACCCTAAGTAAAATTGCTTTCACCATGTGAAATAACATTTGTTTATATTTCCTAGTCATATTTAACCCAAAACAAGGAAATTAATTAAATAAATCATTATTTATTTGATTATTTCGTAGGAACAAGTTATTTAAATCATTATTTAAATAATATTCCTAGTTAAATTTGACTAAATCATTTTTAAATAATTAAATAAATCATTGTTTATTTAATTGTATTACTACCATCTCCCTAAAATAATAAATAAATCATTTATTTATTTATTGTTTATAAATAAAGGAATTGACCCAAGTCAAAAGACCTTTTCCCTCCAACAAATATAATAAAATATTTCTAAAGGGTGGTTCTAGAATTTGATTAATAATATTTTATTCATGCACCAAATTCTAGATAACCCTAATATTTTGTTATAAATAGAAGTGTTTTCCCCATTCATTAGTCACCTCCATTGCATTAGATCACTCTGGATCTATACTAGGTCACATTCTCCATTTTTGCCTTGTGAGCTCCCATTGAGTTCTATGTTTGTTTGGGTTTTCTACAACAACAAGAGAGAGGAATTTTAGATTTGAAGTGCTAAGGACTTTCAAGAACCCATCCCATTGAGGAGAACTGGAAAACACCTTTCTTGTTTTCCTCTCAGGTGCCCCCTTTTAATATAATATAAAAATTCTTTCAAATACATTGTTCTTGTCTTGCCTATTGGATGCATGGAGCCACATTTCACTTTATCTTCTTAATGTCTTTTACGCTTAAATCTGGATTTGTGCAGCATTATTTAGATCACCTAATTACAGATTTAAATATATTTTGCAGCCATAATCGATGTTAGGGCTATTTTTTATGCGCAGCTAAAGTGATCTTTTACGACGAAAGATTCATACTAACACTTATATTTGGGATTCAATCGGTATGTTCGTTGGTTGACAGGGCGTTCATCTAGCTTCAATGTGATCTTCATAACACCTAGGTCTCCTACAATTCCCTTAAGCTTAGAGAAATTTGTAGGAAACAGATTTCGATACTCTGTCAGCAGCTCCACAACCTTTCCTACTATATTTTCATCCTAGTAATCCCCAATTTTTTCCAACTTGGGCTACTCTTATGTCCCAATGTTGACTTCCTTCAACTTCATAGGTTTGGTTACATCTATTTCTCCTAATGAGGGCGATGCAACAGTGCGCTCTCCTTTAGATTCAAGGATGTTAACGTTTCTTGGATCATCTTCATGATCCTCTATTGACAGGTTCCTATAGTTGGCAATGTCTTTCATCTGTTCATCCCATGTCAGCGCAGCACATTCCTTTTGGGGTCAGGATTCGTCAAATGCAAGGGAATCTATGTCCTGCAGAGCTTCATCCAATTTCTCTGAGCCACCAACCAAGCCAAAGGTTTACAGGAAATCCTCTATCATCATAGTCTAGTGGTGGGTGCCTCGGTGTAGCTATGCTTCTAGATACCATGTGGTGGGTACTAGCCCCAACGAGTGAAGAAACCTATGAACCCACTTGTTCCAGGTCTTTTCGTCCCCCACCTCCATCCATATGGCCAGGTTCTTGCATGGATCTCCCTGACCATAGAAGAGTTCAGTTGGTGGGGTAGCTAGAGGTTTGAAGCGCAACGTCATCATTTTGCTACATTCCTCCCAGTATTGCAAAGCTCCCTTGTGCATCTCCCACCAACACGATGGTGTTGCGCACATAGCCAAATCTAGTGCCCATAATATTCGTTATTTCAGGACAAAATTTTCCAATTCTTTCAAAAATACTACAACACATAAAGAACCATAAAAATAGGGTAGTTCTCTTACCTCCGAAGAAATACATCGAAAGTCCTTAGTGATATTTAGGCAGTGCAGCATAGAAATGTCATGCAGTCGGTTCTACAAATTTTCCATCTCGCCATTTGAGTCTGAGAAACACGAGCTATCCTTCTGCCAATTCAAAATCCCATCATCTATAGGGTTGATCTAATATTTTTTCCACGCAGTCAGCTTGTAAATATGGCTGACATCATCCCCTTCACATACTAAATCTGTATATCTTTCCCCTTTTACTGGATCTAGTGGGACTATCACTCGCGTACCATCATTCTCGAAGATCATGCTTCTATGCTTCAGGTTGATTATGCCTCACATATCAATGGCCCAATCCAATCCTAATAGTGCAGGTTAGGGGTCTGCATCATTCACAATTTGTATTACATCAAAATCTGTGCTTACCTTTACTCCTGCAATCTCTATCAGGACCTGTGGGAGTCTTCCAAGTGGAATGATCTTCTACTAATTAGCCATACATAGTTGAATGGTGGACCATTCCAGTTTTGGCTCTCCCATATTTTTCTAGGTTTTCTTAGGTGGGACAATTGCATCAGATCCTAGATCTAGGATGACTTGATCCATCTCATACTCACTAATCTGCACAACTATGCACATCTCCCAACTAGTTCTCTTCTTGTTCTTATAAATCTTATTCACAGCCTTAGTCTCTATTGGAGGTACTTTTTCCGCGCAACTACCTATCAGAGCCTAGAGATTATATATTCCTTTCTGATCATGTAGTAGCTTAATGCAGGCTTATAGGAATGGTTTGACTTCATTTTTCGTCTTTGGCTCTATGCTATGCTTTGATGTGGATGCTCGTGCAGTAGCAAAATTCCTTTTTGGCTTCAATGAAAGTTTCTTTCTATTTCTGCAGGTTGAGTCCTTCTTTCTTGTCAGATGCCTTTCTGATCAGTGTTTCTGCATCGGCCTTCTTTTCCTCATTTCCTCTAGTGGAAACACCACTGTGTGTAATTACATTTACACTCATACCATCATCATGCAATTCAACTTTAACCATTTGTATGTTTTGCATAGGCCTCTACTGATTTTCCTGCATTTTAGCTATTAACACAGGACAATTTTCAATTACATGATCAAATTGCCTACAGTACCTGTAGAATTTCCACGCAGGATTAGGGTAGTCGCGCACATAATTTCCAGTGTGTCCATATTTATAGCATATTATTTGCCCTCTTCCCCAACCTATGCTTCCACCTCTCCCCCCTCCCATTCCTCTTACTAGGGAGCCTCCCCATCCAGAGAGAGATGTTGGTGAAAAAGGGTCGGCCTGCACCCTATAAAGGTTCAAATTTTCTATCATTAGGTCAAACGTTCGACAACGATTTTCATCGTGACCAACAGAAGAACAAAATCTTCACCATTGCTACTTTAGCTCTAGCACATAGGCTCCTAATCGAGGGCCATGGTTTATATCTTGTTTTCCATCTACCCTAAAATTAGCGCACCATAGGGTGGGGTTACTAGGCCCAGAACATCTCTGGGGCACAGCGGATTCACCCCCCCCCCCTCCCCGCCTGCAGGTAATCCGAAAATAAAGGGCGTTGATCTTTGGTGTGGCTCACACCTTTATAACATATGCACCAGAAATTTGCGCTAACTTCTTTACCCTAATCTCTGCATAGGTTCTGAATTTCTAAATGCATAGCCTCTAGTTGGGTTTGAATTTGCAACGCTCCGAACTAGGCATCCTCTCTGGGTGCAACTTCTAATTTCATAGAAATTTCCAGAGCTGCAGCTTGAGAATCAGTATTTTGTTGACCCATAGGTCCATGCAGATGTGGAAAAAGCATGGCGATGAATCATTCCATATGCTCTTTATCATCATAAACAAATCCTCCTTCAGTGATGGTGCACTTCATCTGTTGGTCGGCTTCCCAGACAGATTCATTTGGCTCTTTTCTAATATATTTTAATTTTACCACACATTGTGTGTAGGACTTCGGCTTCCTAAATTGCTTCTTCAAAGCATTCTTAATCCGCACAAATATGAGATCAACATTCTTATCTAGATATCCCATGAACCTATCTAACACATAGCCTTCAAATGCCATAGCCAACTTCGCTCTCTTCATGGCATCAGTATTAACATTTTGCATAGTCCACACTGCATCAAAAAAAAACCAAAATTTCTCCATGTCCTCATCTCCCACACCCTTAAAGGTAGGCAGCTTCATATGCGTAGCTATATCTTCTAGAGGTGGCGGTGGTGGCGGGGTAGGAGATGTCTTAACCCTGCGCAAGTTTGACTGTGGCATAGCATGAGGGCTACCTTCAACTTGCGTAGCCTCACTGCTCTCTTTATTTGGTGAACCTCTCAGAGGGTTGTATACAGATCTGTCCCCTCTTTTATTGACTTGATAATATTTTCCACTCCGCATAGTGCTTTCAATATTATCAGGGGTCATTCACTCAATTTGGTTGCACAAAATACCCTTTTCACAAAATAGCATCTTAATCAACAGAGGCAAATTTTGTAAGAATTTACCTCTCAATCCCATGAAAAATCTCCTTTCACCTTCAGAATACGACACAAACTGATATACTACAAATTCTATCAAAAACCCACCCAAGATATTGTCAACCCAGTGATCTACAGTCTGGGTGATGGAATTATTAGTCTTTTCCAACCGTTGGATCAATTCAGGGGTCCACTGTGTGACCTTATCGTCCTTCCAATAGGTTTGGAGTTATGCTAATATTGACAACTGTTAGTGTCCCGTGATTTGGTAGATTGGCAAGCCAAATGACAAAGTAACATCAAAACAAGTTTGGAGCCCAAGGACCTAGCCTTCCTGGACTGAAAGAGG
The DNA here is from genome assembly GCA_034641835.2 of Pinus albicaulis. Taxonomy (NCBI): domain Eukaryota; kingdom Viridiplantae; phylum Streptophyta; class Pinopsida; order Pinales; family Pinaceae; genus Pinus; species Pinus albicaulis. The sequence goes on along the minus strand of CM076576.1, from coordinate 653,456,492 downwards.
GCTCTCTCTATTTCTGCAAAGGATGTAAACTTATTTTCTTTCTATGTTTCTGATTTTAGGCTAGTTTTTAAGTGTGTTTTGGTTTGTTTTAGGTTTTTGAGGGAAGAACTGATCAAAAGATAAATACATAACAAGATATCAAATCAACTGGGCTATGGGGTTGATAAGGTCAAGACTGCCTCAAAGGGTGGAGAAGATATATTGCAGGGATGATTTGGTCGAGGTAAAATGGATTCTTTTAGGTGGAATGAAATGCAATGGACACTAATTTTGTGAAATAAAAATATATTTTAAACATAAATATTTAATCAGCAAGAATTCATAAATTAGGGCTAACCATTGGTCTCTATGAATGAAACTTGAACTAATAAATGCATAAAATAAACATTCCAGTGATGCATGGAAGTATAAGACCTTCCAACTTTGGGAAATCACCTTCTGATTTTTGGGAAAACAAATAAGATGGACAAACAACTCAATTTATGAAGAGGGAACTCCTACACATCATATTTTGAGCTATTGGGAACTTTGAAAATAGAATGCAAAGCCTTTAGGGAAAGGGCAAGATCGAAAGAAGACGTCCTTGGTTCAAACTAAGACAATAAATAATTCAAAGAGAGTTTTCAGAGATGGAGCTTTGACTATCCATGAGTAAGCAGGGCGTACCGTGAATCATACTTAGCATGCATAACAACCATAAATGAAACAAGCAACAAGTTTCTTCAGTGATCAAAGAGCAGTTAAGAATTCATTGATAAGACTAAGAAGGAAGAAACACATAGAAGTTGTAAAAAAATCAAGAAACTTCAGGTGCCTCCATGGGCATGTATCAAACAAGAAACATGGAAACATTTATGATAAACTAAGGAAAACCTACAAATAGGAACACTATACCATTTACCAAGCCAAGGAATCCAACAAACATTCCTCTTCCCCCATCCAAGACAAATAAGAAATCATCCACATCATGAGACAAAGTGTTTCTTAAAAGCTTGTAGTATCATGTATTGCTCTATATCAGCAAGTTCAGCCTCTGTTTACAATGAAATCTCTTGGAATATATAGGCCAAAGAGAAGGAAAACCTCCTAGAGAACTAGCAAGCCCATTAGCCTAATACAAATATCTGATTTTGTCCTTGGGGCTTTACAAAGCCCAATGCACAAAATATCTATAAAAATATCTTAAAATGCTAAAAAATGAAATTAAATTGACTTTTCACAACTGAAAATGGCTAAAAATGGCCTATAGCGCATTTGGATAATCCACTTTAGAAAACTGCTTTTTTAACAAAATGCTACAGGAACGTAGCAGTGGAAAATTCCCTGTATTGCAGATAGCTTTTGAGGTACCTTATGATGTCAAAACAAGGCCCGTGATGGCTCTTTGGAAATACCTAGATGTCTAGTTTCTAAAAATATTTTGTTTTCCCAAAACTGATCACTGAAAGTATGTGAAAAATTGAATTGAGTGGAAAAAACCAGAAATTAGCCCTTTGCTGATATGAGAGGCAGAAAGTCAAAAAATCACTATTTTTCGCCTCTTTGGAGGATCAAAACTCATCCTTTGGATCTAAAATTTTCTGAGTAGATGCCCTTGAATATAATGCATCCAATGGTACCACTCGCAATAGCTGAGGATGCTCCAAAACAAAATGGCAGCGCCCATGATTTTATGCAATTAGGCCCAAAAATGTCAAAAAACAAGAACATTTCAAAATTTGTTCAATTTTGGTGAGAAAACCCCTTAAGGGTGTTTAGAAACATTCCTAGAAGCTCGAGCCAAAATTCCAAGTCTAGATGTGTCTTTTCCACTTTTTCTCATCGGGCGCCCTCTTTGGGCAATTTTGAGTTTTTCTTGGTTTTCTTCCTTATTGTTTGGCATTTTAGCTTTGGCAAAGAAGTTACAGCCCCTTGCCTAGGAGAGGCATCTAGCACATGCTTTGGAGAGTTCCCTTCATGCTCTATGATTTTTTTTTGCTTGCCCTCATCATTGCTTGCTTGGGGGCTACCTTGTTTGTCCTTGTCACTGCTTTCTTCATGACTGTCATGCTCTTTCCCTTCACTGTTTCGTACTTCATCACCCTCATGCTTGTTGCTATGTAGGCTGCCAATATGTTCCTCTTCATCACTACCTTGCTGCCCATCACTTCACTTTTCCTTGCAGGCATTGTGCTTCTGATACTCTTTACTGGCTTACCAAGGAAAACTGATTCAAATGATCACTGGAAATAATCTTCAACCAAAAACACCATTTTACTCCTTGAAAAATGAGTTTTTGAGGCCTTTTGAGTGTTGGTGCAATGTGCAACTAAGCACGTTCAAAACAGATTGATGGGTGGGCATTGAAAGTGGAACGCACCGTGCATATGGCCTATCAGGTCGACCCTGGGCGCCGGGCACAGGCGTGCCACGCAGTGCTACAAGCGAGTCGCGCTCTTCACAGGAATTCACAGAACCTTCTTACAGGCGTGCCGCGCTACCTTAAACTTGAAAAATTCTCCAAAATTTGCTCAAGAACTATTTATTTCTTCGAGCATGATGCTAATGAACATTGCTTTGAGTTTTTTAAACTTGGTGAGGGTTCTTTTAAATGCCTTTTCCTCCTTGTTTGAAACGAAAAATATTTTTTTGATTTTGCAAGAAACTTTGAAAAGTGACTTTGTGCCTTTATCTATTTACAAACGAAGCAATGCTAACAAACACTAATGAAGCCTTTTTAAGACTATTATGCCAAACTTCTTTAAAACCATAAAACAACAACATTTATGATTTGATCTGTTCCACATGTCATCTTTTGAATACCCTCAAACAATGGTGGGCCCTCTACTTATTTTTGAAGGAGGCCTATGTTTAACAAACTACCTGGGTCTATGAAACTTTGTCTTTAATTATTAAATGGATAAGCCTTTTGACTGTGAGTGAAAACAAGGCTTCATCACATAACAACCCCATTTATTTCGAAACAGTGACCTTGTATCTTTTTGAAAAGGTTTATGAAAATACCAATCATTGTAGCCTTTGAAACCCTATGTACCCATTTTTGTTGAGTAAGGAGGTCTTTTAAACCAAAACTGGACCCACTGATGTTCATCAAGGAGGTGACCTTTAAAAATAGAAAAATAGATGGCCCTTTTAATACCATAATGTCACTGCTTTGTTGATGATGAAACTCAGGCCTTCAAACTATAAACTTTCATTTTCTCCACTGATTTTCACCCTTGTCTTTCAAACAGAGAACTCACTCAAACACCATTGGAAACACTGTTGATGCATCTTTTGTTTCATCCATGGGAAGGAGGTGGCCTATAATTTCTGAAGTCACGTAAAACACTTTAACCCTCTACTTTTAAATGAAGAGGTTCTATTATCATGTTCCTAACCATCTGCTCTTGATTGGAGGAGGTTATCACTGTGCTTTTAACCAACTAATTTTGATGAAGGAGGTTAGCACTAAGCTTCTAACCATCTGCTTTTTTGAAGGAGGTTCTCATTGTAGATATGACATTTCATCTATTTCAAAATTGTGCCATCTTTTTGCAATCATGTGTCTCTGCTTGGTATCATATTAAATAGGCAACAAGGTGAAATTTGACCTTTTGTTTTATGAGACATGGTCTGAGATATATATCCTTTGTAAAATATCCATGTGAACCTTTAAACCAGAAGTCATATGATTTGTCTATGTAGAGTGCCTACTGCAGAATATTATTGACTAACCTTCCTTTGACTGTGTTTACATCCCAGGCTTGAGGTTGCATAAGAAGAAACTATCTTCTTATGTTCTATATGATGATGCCTTTTGAAAAAATTTTGCAATAATGCTTTTTGGAGGAGATGCTGAAACACTGGTGATCATCATAACATCAGTCTTTTGCATTTATGTGACTTGGAAGGATAACCTCTATTCTTTAGGCAACTTTGGCTTTTAAACATATACTCCTGCTCTCTTTTCATTGCAGCTTTCCACCTGCTTTACTGATGGCAAATATCTTTAATCATGAGAGACATATTTGAACTGTCCCTTTTCTCTTATTTGCATACTATTTATCTTTCAATTACACCCCTGCAGAGATGTAAAATATATGACTTTGAACCTTGGAGAGCTCTTTTAGTGTCTTATGTAGATTTTTTCCTGATCTAAACATATTCTTTTTAGACAGTGAACATGCTTATCTTCTTCTGATTCGGATCTTTGTTGAACTTCTTTTGAACTGAGACAAAATGACCTCTTAGTGGTGTGTGACCTATGGATAGAACAAGACTTGTTTTGCAGAATAGAAACTAATTCAACGCTGACTGGCACTAGGCACAGGCTTTTTGGCTTAGGATGTCTTAGACAAGGTAAAAATCCCTAAACACCTCTATCTAAATTAGCGACAACTTTGACAGATTCAGAATGTTTTCTCAGGTATGATCAGGTTTTCAAATGGGAAGATGACCAGGGATAGGGTTGCAGACATTTTGTCAGCTGTTGGATAGTGAATGGCTTGAGAAACAAGGGTAAATGATGGCAAATAATTTATAGCTATGATAGCTATAAACAGGGATATTTTGCTGAAATCAGATAGGACTTGATAGCTGAATTTTTTTCTCATCATAGACTGACAGGAAGGGGTAGGAGGAAAAAAATTGTTTTGGGGTGTTTTCGAGATGAAATATTTGACAGTTTGGAGATCAGCTTCTAGAAAACTCAGTTAAGGAAACTGGTCATCAATAACAAGTAAAAATATTGATGACTAACAGTGGCTCCATTTGGGGAGGCCAGCTCCTTTTTAGGAGGTGTCCAGAATTGCAGATCTCTAGCTTGTGAAGACCAGAGCCTTATCCATTAGCGCAAAATTATTCCTTTCTTGATGCTATTTCTGAAAATTAACAGCATAATTAACATCAAAGTCATCTCTACCTACCCATCTATATTTCCTAGCATTTTTTCTTATTTTAGGTGCATTTGGACTAGCAACCATTGACAAGATATTTTGACAAAGAAAACTATGAAATTCAACACTTATATCTTCTGGGAGTTCAGATTAAACTGATGAAATCTTTTGACTCTCTATCTACACTATGATCGACTGTCAAGATTAATATGTTTGACAGGATTTCATTCTCTAGTCTAAAGCAGAAAATTTAAAAACGATCAAATCAGGATTAGACGGTCTGATTTGTCATGTGTTCGTGGCATAAAAACAAGATGCACACAAACATTATTTATGTACAAGATGAAACTTAGAACAATCAGGGCCAAGATATACAAATTGTTTTTCATCCCTGTTTTTCTCTTTGGTTCTGTTTTGAGTGTGTGGAACCAGCATTCTTTTCCTAATCTACTTTCTTTGACAAGTCATGCTTACACAATTTGACTATCACTTCTCTCACTAACTTATTAGCAATAAATTTAAAACATGTTCAGTTATGATTAGGCTAGATAAATAAACAAGACATCTTTTGAGCACTAGTAGCAGCATTTAGACTTGAGCGCTTTCAGAATAACTATTTTTTGACCATGGGCCTTTTCATGGTGTTTTTTAAAAATGCCCTCTTTTCAACTTTTCTATTATTTTTTCATTTTCTGTTTTTTTGATTTATTTCTTCAAGCAATGGTATGTACAATGATTGAAAAATCTAAAACTAGAACTCCTGAAAACGGTCAAACTTGAGCATCTTATCTTCATAAGGATCTCCTGATGCCGTTGGTCCACTCAGCTCTTGAAAAGAAAAGTTTGGAAATTTTTCTGTTGTAAGCATAACATAAGGATTCATGCATGAATCTCTAAACAACCCCGTGTCTTTTTTATGCACTTCTTTATACCTTTGATTTCCACTTCTCCTTTTGCTATACATCTTTTTCAAATAATGCAGATATTCGTTGTTATTTTTAAAGAATATGATGACGTCATCAAGGTATATCAAAATGAAGAAATTCAGGACTGGAAACACGGCCTTCAAAAACATGCCTTTGGTGTCGGGTGGTTTTGTAGTTCTAGGTTTGAAACTGGAACTGCTTCCAGCATATTTGAAAAATTCTTTGAGTTGTTTGCTTTGAAGAGGAATTAATTTAATATACCCTGAAGAATTACTTTTTAAAGACATATGATTAGAAACACCTAATATTTGTATAGTATGGTCTTTGTTAGGAAGAATACAATTTCTGTTCTGGAGGTGTGTATTTATGTTTCTGAAATCAACAAAGATCCTATGTCCAGCTGTCTTGTCTTTGATTGTTAATGCTTGATCAAGATTTTTGTATTTCCTTTTGTCAAAGTTGTTACATGAATTGAAGGCAGTGTCATAGTGTTTCAAACAGTTTTCCCAACATGTACTAGTATCTTGAACATTTTTGCATATTTTAGCAGTCCTTAATGTTTGGTGTAAGGCCAGAATTTTAGCTAGCTCAATCAAATTGGGTGTTTTTGGACTGTAGCTATCACATCCCTTTATATCAAGTTTATCAGGCATTCTCCCTGGATTTTTAACAGTTGTGGCAATAGTCAAGGTTTCATTCGAGGAGGTAAATTCATGAGATGGTGAAGCATTTAAGTATGGCAAGAACATTAGGCTCCCCTGCCCCTGATTTCCAAAGAGGTTTGTAATATGCAAGTCCTCTAGTGCCTCTATTTTGAAAAAGGTTCCTAATTGTACTGTTGATGTTTGTCCTTGGTTTGAGAAAATTTTTTGAGGGCGTATAATGTTTTTTGTTTCGATCATCACTATGACGCTGAAAAAATCAAGGTCCTCATCAAGACAATGTTGTTGAGTCATGATGTTGCAGTATCAAATTCATCATACAGAGGTTGGTCTGGCTGCGATACCGTGCTTGAACTAGCTTCAGATTCACTTGTGTTTTTATCAATTCCATCTTCTATATTGAAGATGAAGGAATCCATGTTTGAATGTATGGAATACATAGGGATGTTATCAGGCCTTTCTTGGCTACTGACCATATATTTCATGTGTGATTCCCGATACAGTATTCTTGTTTGATTAAACACAAGAATGGTGGCGTGATACATATCTAGTTGAATATTTCCTTGAATCTTGGCCCCCCAAGATCTGGATAAAAGCATTCCGTACTTGGGAGGGATGTCTGCTACCACTATGTCCATGACTAGGTGTTTTGCAGGTACTTGAGCCAAACTGACAAAAAGATCTTTTATTAGGCCTAGACACTTGACTCTACTTGAATCAAATGAATATAAGTCTTTATAAGGTTTTGTTATTTCTAGGCCTAATATTTCCATTACTAATTTCGGCATGAGATTGTGAGATGCCCCGGAATCAAGCATGGCATTATGTAGGATTTGGTCATGTATATTCAGACTAATGTAAAAAGGAAGAGTGGTTCCCTCTTGATATTTTCCTTCTATTTTTGGTCCAAACAACACCTCAAGAGTGTCATCAGCTAGGTGTAGAGTATCTACATCATTGCCCATGTTTAGGACTTTTAGCACTTGAGATTTATATGAGATTTGGGCAATAAGTTCAGTGAGAGGCATGGTGATCTTGATTTTTGAAATTTCCCCTTCAAAACTAAAGGGTACTTGTAGTTTAGATAGATTTTCTTCAGTTTTTTCAGCCATGACTTTCTCTATGTTCTTAATTTTCTGACTCTGATTTGGGGTTTTGTTTAATACAGTTGTTTCGGGAATCTTAGTAGAGGTACTAGGATAGTTTGGATCAAGGCTTTCCTAACTACCTTTGTCTTTGTTTTGGTCAGTTTTCTTAGCCATGATTTTGTTACTATCTGCTACTCTTTTAAGAATGGTATCGGGGGTTTTAGTAATAGAAGTGTCTGAGCTACCTTAGTTAGAGTTGTTCTGGTTTTTCTTACTCCTAAGATCATATTGCCTGTGGACTTCCATTATAGCGTTTTTTAGTCCTACCTCAGGATCCTCGGGGTGTTCATAATTTGCTTCATTTTGATTTGAGGAGAAGAAAACTTGTTCTTCTTCTGTGAGGAAAACCTCACCCTCATTATCAGAACCTATCGAGTTTAAGTGATTTTCATCAAGTGGTTCGATATCTCTTTCTACATCATAAACATAGTTTTCATTGAAAGGTGGCCTGATCTGTTGGTCATTTTCCCTTGGTTTGTTCTAAGGCGTTTCTCTTCTAAAATTTTGGTTTCGGTTTCTGTTTTGAGGATTTGGCTGGTTTTCCTTAAGAGGTGCTTTTTCATTCAGACTTATTCTTTCCCACATTTTTTCCATGGATCTAACTAGGTTGTCTATTCTGGTGTCTAAGGAGGAAACTAAAGGCATGACCTCATCACAGAATGTGACTTTATTTTCTGATCTTATCCTAGCTCTTTTCTCAACTAGGTTGGCTTCAGCACTAATAGCTACTTTTTTCATTTCTTCTAAGGTTGCGGGGTCTCTTTCTCTTAGTTGGTATGTCATGTCTGGATCGAAACCTTCGGGAAATTTTACTAGTACCGAGCTAAGTGGAGGTTTCATGTGAGGTGGGAGGGCGTTATAGACACTGTTGAATCTAGTGCATTAGTTCTGAGCACTTTCCCCCGTATTCTTTTTAATATTTTTATATTCGAAAAGGATTTGTATGGGGCTTTTCCTAATTTCGCACCTATTTATGAAAGTTTGGTAAAGTGCTGGGAGATCATGTATATTGTTAGGAACTAAGATTTTAAACCATTTCTTGCATTCTACACCTAGGCTTTGGGCAAACATCCTCATTCTTATGGTCTCATATTCTATTTCCATGTATTCAAAAGCATCACTAATTCTATCTATATGTTGTTGGGCGGTAGTAGCCTCAGCCCCAGTGAAATCTGGGATTTTGGATTGGTAATCATTTGGAAAATGTACCAAAGGTTGTGGTAATACTAAGGGTGCATACCAAGTTGCCATGATGGGAGCGAATGGTATATTTACAGTATGTGGTTTTGTGGTATGGGATGAGGTGATTTGCACAGTGGTGGTTTGAATGGGTCTGGCGGAAGTGCTTGGACTTGTGGACTGATTCTGAGCAGATTTGGGATGATAAGAGCCAAACTGGGGGAGAAGCTGAAAATTAGGAGGTGTGGTGGGTAAGGCTCCTCTGCTAGGACTCTATTGCAAATCTAAGGGCCCAAGATCGTCAAGATTGATTTGACTTTGCGAATTGCTTCTAAGAAGGGTTTTTGTTGAACTCAAATCAAACTGGGATTCTTGCAAGGATGTAAGGTGTTAAGGTATAGAGCTTGCTTTGCGGATAGTCCTATCAGTAGCTAAGTTACGAGTTTCAGAAGTTTGCCACAAAATCTTTTCTGGGTTATCAACTATGATAGGGGGATTTGGGTCCGGGTGAGATCTGATATTAATTCTTCATGAAGCCAAATTTCAAAGTCAAATTTTAGAGAAGGTGATAGTTGTGATTTCTTTTGGATGGAAGACCTCTTTAGGGGTTTTTCTAATGTGAGTGAGGTGAAAACAAAATGAAGGCTATCGGAGTCACCAGGTGGATTTTCTTGATATTTGTGGTCCACCACCAATACTGACAGAGATGTTTTTTAGAAAACAAAATTTCTAGAAAATTTTATGTGGAAACTTGCAAAAAATGCCTTAAAACTTAGTTTCAACAATTTTCTAGATTGTTGAGAAAGTTATGGTTTTATTTGCAAGTTTATTCTATTGATTTCCTATGCTTAGATGAAGATTTCTAAATCCCTAAGTTATACTTAGTTTGTCACTGATTTCAGAGGCTGCATCATGAACTTTGAGTTTTTGGGAAAGGTGAATCAACGGAAAAGTATGATTTATGGAATTTTTGGTTTTTTATGGAGTATTAGGCATACTGGAGGCTAGTGGAGTCACTAGGTGGATTTTTTTGTTGTTTTTAGAGATATGTACTTATGGTCCACCACCAACAATAGATAAAAATCCAATCTAGGAATGCTTTTTTTTTGGAGTTTTTTTGAGTTTTTATATGCAGTCTGATTTGTAAGAGTGTCCTAAATTTGTTTTCATCACTTAGCTAAGGTGATGAAACAAAGATATTTTACTCTAATGGATTCATCAGTTGATTTTATGATTTAATCCTAAGGACTAATGAGTCAACAACAGTTTGCTAGACAGTCATGAGCTCATAGAGTCCCATCGTGATCGCCATTATGTTAGTGAGCTGTGGGATAAGTCCACAAGATAGTATTCTCAAAGGTGTCTGAAGGTTTAGGGAATTATAAGTTTGTTTATTACTCAGAGTCCCACCGTGATATCCATTATGTTAGGGTCCTGTGATTTGGCAGATTGGCAAGCCAAATGACGGGGTAACATCAAACCAACTTTGCAGCCCAAAGACCTAGCCTTCTTGGACTCAGAGAGGGCTCTCTCTATTTGTGCAAAGGATGTAAACTTGTTTGTTTTATATGTTTCTGATTTTAGGCTAGTCGTTAAGTGTGTTTTGGTTTGTTTTAGGTTTTTTAGGGAAGAACTGATCAAAATATAAATAGATAACAAGATCTCAGATCAACTGGGCTATGGGGTCGATAAGGTCGAGATTGCCTCAAAGGGTGGAGAAGTTATATTGCAGGGCCGATTTGGTCAAGGTAAAATGGATTCTCTAAGTTTGTGAAATACAAAGAGATTTTAAACATAAATAGTTAATCATCAAGCATTCATAAGTTAGGGCTAACCATTGGTCTCTATGAACAAAAATTAAACTAATAAATGCATAAAATAAACATTCCAGTGATGCATGGAAGTATAAGACCCTCCAACTTTGGGAAATCACCTTCAGATTTTGGGAAAACAAATAATATGGAAAAAATACTCAATTTATAAAGAGGGAACTCCTACAAATCATATCTTCAGCTATTGGGAACTTTGAAAATAGAATGCAAAGTTTTTAGGAAAAGGGCGATATCGAAACAAGACCTCCTTGGTTTGAACTAAGACAATGAATAATTCAAAGAGAGTATTCAGAGATGGAGCTTTGACTAACCATGAGTAAGCAAGGTGTACCATGAATCATACTTAGCATGCATAAAAACCATAAATGAAACAAGCAACAAGTTTCTTCAGTGATCAAAGAGCAGTTAAGAATTCTTTGATATGACTAAGATGGAACAAAAACATAGAAGTTGTAACAAAATCAGGAAACTTGAGGTGCCTCCATGGGCATGTCTCAAATATATTCTTTACTGACCTACGACAAGCAAGAAACATGGAAACATGTATGATAAACTAAGGAAAACATACAGATAGGAACACTATACCATATACCAAGCCAATGAATCCAACAAACAGTCCTCTTCCACCATCCAAGACAAACAAGAAATCATCCACATCATGAGACAAAGTGTTTCTTCAAAGCTTGTAGTATCATGTATTGCTCTATACCATCAAGTTCAGCCTCTATTTACAATGAAATCTCTTGGAATATATAGGCCAAAGAGAAGGAAAACCTCCTAGAGCAACTAGCAAGCCCATTGGCCTAATACAAATATCTGATTTTGTCCTTGAGGCTTTGCAAAGCCCAATGCACAAAATATCTATAAAAATATATTAAAATGATAAAAAAGGAAATTAAATTGACTTTTCACAACTGAAAATGGCTAAAAATGGCCTAGCGCACATTTGGATAATCCACTTCATAAAACTTTTTTTTTAACAAACTGCTATAGGAATGTAGCAGTGGAAAATTCCCTATATTGCAGATAGATTTTGAGGGACCTTATGATGTCAAAACGAGGCCCATGATGGCTCGTTGGAAAGCCCTATATGTCTAGCTTCTAAAAAAAAAAAAATTTCTCCAAACTGATCACTAAAAGTATGTGAAAAACTGATCTGAGTGGAAAAAACCAGAAATTAGCCCTTTGCTGATATGAGAGGCAGAAAGTCAAAAAATCATTGTTTTTCGTCTCTTTGGGGGATCAAAACTCATCCTTTGGATCTATAATGTTCTGAGTAGATGCCCTTGAATATAATGCATCCAATGGTACCACTCTCAACAGCTGAGGATGCTCCAAAAAAAAATGGCAGTGCCCATAATTTTATGCAATTAGGCCCAAAAATGTCAAAAAACAAGAACATGTCAAAATTTGTTCAATTTTGGTGAGCAAACACCTTAAGGGTGTTCAGAAACATGCCTAGAAGCTCGAGCCAAAATTCCAAGTCTAGATGTTTCTTTTCCACATTTTCTCACCGGGCGCCCTCTTTGGGCAATTTTGAGTTTTTCTTGGTTTTCTTCCTTATTGTTTGGCATTTTAGCTTTGGCGAAGAAGTTATGGCCCCTTGCCTAGGAGAGTCAGCTAGCACATGCTTTGGAGAGTGCCCTTCATGCTCTATGATTTTTGTTTGCTTGTCCTCATCATTGCTTGCTTGGGGGTTGCCTTGTTTGTCCTTGTCACTGATTTCTTCATGACTATCATGCTCTTTCCCTTCACTTTTTTGTACTTCATCACCCTCATGCTTGTTGTTGTGTAGGCTGCCATTATGTTCCTCTTCATCACTACCTAGCTTCCCATCACTTCGCTTTTCCTTGCAGGCATTGTGCTTCTGATACTCTTTACTGGCTTACCAAGGAAAATTGATTCAAATGATCACTGGAAATAATCTTCAACCAAAAACACCCTTTTACTCCTTGAAAAACAAGTTTTTGAGGCCTTTTGAGCGTTGGTGCAGTGTGCAAGTAAGAACATTCAGAAAATATTGATAGGTGGGCGTTGAAAGTAGAACGCGATGCGCATATGGCCTGTCGGATCGACCCTAGGCATCGGGCATAGGCGTGCCGCGCAGTGCTACAAGCGCACCGTGCTCTTCATAGGAATACACAAAACCTTCTTACAGGCGCATCGCGCATTGTAACAGGCGTGTCGTGCTACCTTAAACTTGAAAAATTCTCCAAAATTTTCTCAAGAACTATTTCTTTCTTCGGACATGATGCTAATGAACGTTGCTTTGAGTTTTTTAAACTTCGTGAGTGTTCTTTTAAATGCCTTTTCCTCCTTGTTTGAAATGAAAAAGCTCTTTTTGCTTTTGCAAGAAACTTTGAAAAGTGACTTTGTTCCTTTGTTTATTTACAAAGGAGGCAAAGCTAACAAATAGTAATAAAGCCTTTTTAAAACTGTTATGCCAACCTTCTTTAAAACCATATAACAACAATAGTTATGATTTGATCTGTTCCACATGTCATCTCTTGAATACCCTCAAACAATGGTGGGCCCTCTACTTATTTTTGAAGGAGGCCTATGTTTGACAAACTACCTGAGTCTCCGAAAATCTATCTTTCATTATTTAATGGATGAGCCTTTTGAGTGTGAGTGAAAATAGGGCTTCATCACATTACAACCCCATTTATTTCGAAACAGTGACCTTGTATCTTTTTGAAAAGTTTTATAAAAATACCAATCACTGCAGCCTTTGAAACCCTATGTACCCGTTTTTGTTGAATTAAGGAGGTATTTTAAACCAAAACTGGACCCACTACTATTCATCAAGGAGGTGACCTTTAAACACAGAAAAATAGATGGCCCTTTTAGTACCTTAATGTCATTGCTTTGTTGATGATGAAACTCAGGCCTTCAAACTATAAACTTTCATTTGCTCCACTGATTTTCACCCTTGTCTTTCAAACAGAGAACTCACTCAAACACCATTGGAAACACTGTTTATGCATCTTTTGTTTCATCCCTGGGAAGGAGGTGGCCTATAATTTCTGAAGTCACTTAAAACACCTTAACCCTCTTCTTTTAAATGAAGAGGTTCTATTATCTTGTTCCTAACCATATGCTCTTGATTGGAGGAGGTTATCATTGTGCTTTTAACCATCTACTTTTGATGAAGGAGGTTAGCAGTAAGCTTCTAACCATCTGCTCTTTTGAAGGAGGTTCTCATTATAGATATGAAAATTCATCTATTTCAAAATTGTGCCATCTTTCTGCAATCATGTGTCTCTTCTTGGTATCATATCAAATAGGAAACAAGGTGAAATTTGACCTTTTGTTTTATGAGACATGGTCTGAGATATATATCCTTTGTAAAATATCCATGTGAACCCTTAAACCAGAAGCCATATGATTTGTATATGTAGAGTGCCTACTGCGGAATATTATTGACTAACCTTCCTTCGACTGTGTTTACATCTGCTTGAGGTCGCATAAGAAGAATTTTTCTTCTTATGTTCTATATGATGATGCCTTTTGAAAAGTTTGTGTAATAATGCTTTTTGGAGGAGATGCTGAAACACTGGTGATCAGCATAACATCAGTCTTTTGCATTTATGTGACTTGGAAGGATAACCTCTATTATTTAGGCAACTTTGGCTTTTAAACATATACTCCTGCTCTATTTTCATTGCAGCTCTCCATCTTCTTTACTGATGGAAAATCTCTTTAATCATGAGAGACCTATTTGAACTGTTCCTTTGCTCTTATTTTCATACTGTTTATGTTTCAATTACACCCCTGCATAGATGTAAAATATATGACTTTGAACCTTGGAGAGCTCTTTTGGTGTCTTATGGAGATTTTTGTATGTTATAAACATATTCTTTTTAGATAGTGAACATGCTTATCTTCTTCTGATTTGGATTTTTGTTGAACTTCTTCTGACCTGAGACAAAATGACCTCCTAGTGGTGTGTGACCTATGGATGGAACAAGACTTATTTTGCAGAATAGGAACTAATTCAACGCTGACTGGCACTAAGCAGAGGATTTTTGGCTTAGGATGTCTTAGCCAAGGAAAAACTCCCTAAACACCTCTATCTAAATTAGGGACAACTTTGACAGATTCAGAATGTTTTCTCAGGTATGATCAGGTTTTCAAATGGCAAGATGACCAGGGATAGGGTTGCAGACATTTTGTCAGATGTTGGATAGTGAATGGCTTGAGAAACAAGGGTAAATGATGGCAAATAATTTACAGCTATGATAGCTATAAATAGGAATATTTTGCTGAAATCAGATAGGACTTGACAGCTGAAGTTTTTATCATCATAGACTGACAGGAAGGGGTAGGAGGAAAAAAAAAAATTGGGGTGTTTTCGAGATGACAGATTTGATAGTTTGGAGATCAGCTTCTAAACTCAGTGAAGGAAACTAGTCATCAATAACAGGTAAAAATACTGATGAATAACAGTGGCTCCATTTGGGGAGGGCAGCTCCTTTTCAAGAGGTGTCCAGAATTGCAGATCTCTAGCTTGCAAAGACCAGTGTCTTATCGATTAGCGCAAAATTCTTCCTTTCTTGATGTTATTTCTGAAAATTGACAGCATAATTAACATCAAAGTCATCTCTACCTACCTAGTTATATTTCCTAGTATTTTTTCTTCTTTTAGGTGCATTTGGACTAGCAACAATTGACAAGATATTTTGACAAAGAAAACTATCTAATTCAACACTTATATCTTCTGGGAGTTCAGATTAAACTGATGAACTCTTTTTATTCTCTATCTATACTACAATCAACTGTCAAGATTAAGATGTTTGACAGGATTTCATTCTCTAGTATAAATCAGGAAATTGAAAAACGATCAAATCAGGATTAGACGGTCTGATTTGTCATGTGTTCGTGGCATAAAAACAAGCTGCACACAAACATTATTTATGTACAAGATGAAACTTAGAAAAATCAAGGCGAAGATATACAAGTTGTTTTTCATCCCTATTTTTCTCTTTGGTTATGTTTTGAGTGTGTGGAACGAGCATTCTTTTCCTAATCTACTTTCTTTGACAAGTCAAGCTTACACAATTTGACTATCACTTCTCTCACTAACTTATTAGCAATAAATTTAAAACATGTTCAGTTATTATTAGGCTACATAATTGAACAAGACACATTTTGAGCACTACTAGCGGCATTTAGACTTGTGCGCTTTCAGAATAACTATTTTTTGAACATGGGGCTTTTCATGGTGTTTTTTAAAACTACCCTCTTTTCAACTTTTCTATTATTTTTTCATTTTCTGTTTTTTTTATTTATTTCTTCAAGCAATGGTATGTACAATGATTGAAAAATCTGAAACTAGAACTCCTGAAAACGGTGAAACTTAAGCATCTTATCTTCATAAGGATCTCCTAATTCCCTTGGTCCACTCAGCTCTTGAAAAGAAAAGTTTGGAAAATTTTCTGTTGTAAGCATACCATAAGGATTCATGCATGAATCTCTAAACAAACCTATGTCTTCTTGATGTGCTTCTTTATACCTTTGATTTCCACTTCTCCTTTTGCTATACATCTTTTTCAAATAATGCAGATATTCGTTGTTATTTTTAAAGAATATGATGATGTCATCAAGGTATATCAAAATGAAGAGATTCAGGACTGGAAACATGGCCTTCAGGAACATGCCTTTGGTGTCGGGCAGTTTTGTAGTTCTAGGTTTGAAAATGGAACTGATTCCATCATATTTGAAAAATTCTTTGAGTTGTTTGCTTTGAAAAGGAATTAATTTATGATACCCTGAAGCATTACTTTGTAAATACATATGATTAGAAACACATAATATTTGTATAGTATGGTCTTGGTTAGGAAGAATACAATTTCTGTTCCAGAGGTGTGTATTTGTGTTTCTGAAATCAACATAGATCCTATGTCCAGTTGTCTTGTCTTTGATTGTTAATGCTTGATCAAGATTTTTGTATTTCCTTTTGTCAAAGTTGTTACTTGAATTGAAGGCAGTGTCACAGTGTTTCAAATAGTTTTCCCAACATGTACTAGTATCTTGAACAATTTTGCATATTTTAGCAGTCCTTAATGTTTGGTGTAAGGCCAGAATTTTAGCTAGCTCAATCAGCTCAGGTGTTTTTGGACTATAGCTATCACATCCCTTTATATCAAGTTTATCAGGCATTCTCCCTGGATTTTTAACAGTTGTGGCAATAGTCAAGGTTTCATTCGGGGAGGTAAATTCATGAGATGGTGAAGCATTTAAGTATGGCAAGAACATTAGGCTCCCTTGCCCCTGATTTCCAAAGAGGTTTGTAATATGCAAGTCCTCTAGTGCCTCTGTTTTGAAAAAGGCTCCTGATTGTACTGTTGATGTTTTTCATTGGTTTGAGAAATTTTCTTGAGGGCGTATAATGTTTTTTGTTTTCTGATCTATCTCTGTTGCTAGAAAATCAAATTCCCTCTCATCAAGACATAATTGTTCAAGGTCATGATAGTTTTTAGTATCAAATTCATCATACAGAGGTTGTTCTGGCTACGATACTATGCTTGAACTAGCTTCAGTTTCACTTGTGTTTTCATCAATGCCATCTTCTAGATGTAATATGAAGGAATCCATGTTTGAATGTATGGAATACATAGGGATGTTATCAGGCGTTTCTTGGCTTCTGACCATATATTTCATGTGTGATTCCCGATACAGTATTCTTGTTTGATTAAACACAGGAATGGTGGCGTGATACATATCTAGTTGAATATTTCCTTCTAGCTTGGCCCCCCAAGATCTAGATAAAAGCATTCCGTACTTGGGAGGGATGTCTGCTACCACTATGTCCATGACTAGGTGTTTTGCAGGTACTTGAGCCAAACTGACAAAAAGATCTTTTATTAGGCCTAGACACTTGACTCTGCTTGAATCAAATGAATATAAGTCTTTATAAGGTTTTTTTATTTCTAGGCCTAATATTTCCATTACTAATTTCGGCATGAGATTGTGAGAGGCCCCTAAATCTAGCATGGCATTATGTAGGATTTGGTCATGTATATTCAGACTAATGTAAAAAGGAAGAGTGGTTCCCTCTTGATATTTTCCTTCTATTTTTGGTCCAAACAACACCTCAAGAGTGTCATCAGCTAGGTTTAGAGTATCTGCATCATTTCCTATGTTTAGGACTTTTAGCACTTGAGATTTATATGAGCTTTGGGCAATAAGTTTAGTCAGAGGCATTGTGATCTTGATTTTGGAAATTTCCCCTTCAAAACTAAAGGGTACTTGTAGTTTAGATAGATTTTCTTTAGTTTTTTCAGCCATGACTTTCTCTATGTTCTTAATTTTCTAACTCTGATTTGGGGTTTTGTTTAATACATTTGTTTCGAGAATCTTAGTAGAGGTACTAGGATAGTTTGGATCAAGGCTTGCCTAACTAGCTTTGTCTTTGTTTTGGTCAGTTTTCTTAGCCATGATTTTGTTACTATCTGCTGCTCTTTTAAGAATGGTATCGGGGGTTTTAGTAACAGCAGTGTCTGAGCTGCCTTTCTTAGAGTTGTCCTGGTTTTTATTACTCCTAAGATCATATTGCCTGTGGACTTCCATTATAGCGTTTTGTAGTCCTACCTCTGGATCCTCGGGGTCTTCATAATTTGCTTCATTTTGATTTGAGGAAAAGAAAACTTGTTCTTCTTCTGTGAGGAAAAACTCACCCTCATTATCAGAACCTATCGAGTTTAAGTGATTTTAATCAAGTGGTTTGATATCTCTTTCTACCTCATCAGCATAGTTTTCATTGAAAGGTGGCCTGATCTGTTGGTCATTTTCCCTTGGTTTGTTCTGAGGCGTTTCTCTTCTAAAATTTTGGTTTCAGTTTCTATTTTGAGGATTTGGCTGGTTGTCCTTGAGAGGTGCTTTTTCATTTAGACTTATCCTTTCCCACATTTTTTCCATGGATCTAACCAGGTTGTCTATTCTGGGGTCTGAGGAGGAAACTGAAGGCATGACCTCATCATGGAATGTGACTTTCTTTTCTGATCTTATCCTAGCTCTTTTCTCAACTAGGTTGGCTTCAGAACTAATAGCTACTTTTTGCATTTCTTCTAAGGTTGCGGGGTCTCTTTCTCTTAGTTGGTATGTCATGTCTGGATCGAAACCTTCAGGAAATTTTACTATTACTGAGCTAAGTGGAGGTTTCATGTGAGGTGGGAGGGCGTTATAGAGACTATTGAATCTAGTGCAATAGTTCTGAACACTTTCCCCCGTATTCTTGTGTTCTCCACCTAGGGTTTGGGCAAACATCCTCATTCTATAGGTCTCATATTATATTTCCATGTATTCAAAAGCATCACTAATTCTATCTATATGTTGTTGGGTCGTAGTAACCTCAGCCCTGGTGAAATGTGGGATTTTGAATTGGTAATCATTTGGAAAAGGTACCAAAGGCTGTGGTAATACTAAGGGCGCATACCAAGTTGTCATGATGGAAGTGAATGGTAGATTTCCAGTATGGGGGTTTGTGGTATGGGATGAGGTGATTTTCACAGTGGTGGTTTGAATGGGTGTGGTGGAAGTGCTTGGACTTGTGGATTAATTCTGAGCAGATTTGGGATGATAAGAGCCAAACTGGGGTAGAAGCTGAAAATCAAGAGGTGTAGTCGGTGAGGCACCTCTGCTACGACTCTGTAGCAAATCTAAGGGCCCAAGATCGTCAAGATTGATTTGACTTTGCGACTTGCTTCTAAGAAGGGTTTTTGCTGAACTCAAGTCAAACTGGGAATCTTGCAAGGATGTAAGGTGTTAAGGTACAAAGCTTGCTTTGTGGATAGTCCTAACAGTAGCTAAGTTACCAATTTCAGAAGTTTGCCACAAAATTTTTTCTGGGTTATCAACTATGATAGGGGGATTTGTGTCCGAGTGAGATCTGGTATTAATTCTTCGTGAAGCCAGATTTCAAAGTCAAAGTTTAGAGAAGGTGATAGTTGTGATTGTTTTTTGGATGGAAGACCTCTCTAGGGGTTTTGCTAATGTGCGTGAGGTGAAAACAAAATCAAGGCTAGTCGAGTAGCCAGGTGGATTTTCTTGAGATTTGTGGTCCACCACCAATACTGACAAAGATGTTTTTTAGACAAAAAGTTTTCTAGAAAATTTTATGTGGAAACTTGCAAAAAATGCCTTAAAACTTAGTTTCAATAGTTTGCTAGATTTTTGAGAAAGTTATGGTTTTATTTGCAAGTTTATTCTGTTGATTTCCTATGCTTAGATGAATATTTCTAAATCCCTAAGTTATACTTAGTTTTTCACTGATTTCAGAGGCCGCATCATGAACTTTGAGTTTTTGGGAAAGGTGAATCAACGAAAAAGTATGATTTATGGAATTTTTGGTTTTTTATGGAGTATTAGGCCTAATGGAGGCTAGTGGAGTCGCTAGGTGGATTTTTTTGTTGTTTTTGGAGATATGTACTTATGGTCCACCACCAACAATAGATAAAAATCCAATCTAGGAATGCTTCTTTTTTGGGGTTTTTCTGAGTTTTTATATGCAGTCTTATTTGTAAGAGTGTCCTAAATTTGTTTTCATCACTTAGCTAAGGTGATGAAACAAAGATATTTTACTCTAATGGCTTTATCAGTTGATTTTATGACTTAATCCGATGGACTAATGAGTCAACAACAGTTTTCTAGACATTCATGAACTCAGAGAGTCCCATCGTGATCGCCATTATGTTAGTGAGCTGTGGGATAAGTCCACAAGATAGTATTCTCAAAGGTGTCTGAAGGTTTAGGGAATTCTAAGTTTGTTTATTACTCAGAGTCCCACCGTGATCTCCATTATGTTAGGGTCCTGTGATTTGGCAGATTGGCAAGCCAAATGACAGGGTAACATCAAACCAACTTTGTAGCCCAAGGACCTAGCCTTCTTGGACTCAGAGAGGGCTCTCTCTATTTGTGCAAAGGATGTAAACTTGTTTGCTTTCTATGTTTCTGATTTTAGGCTAGTTGTTAAGTGTGTTTTGGTTTGTTTTAGGTTTTTGAGGGAAGAACTGATCAAAAGATAAATAGATAACCAGATATTAGATCAACTGGGCTATGGGGTCGATAAGGTCAAGACTGCCTGAAAGGGTGGATAAGCTATATTGCAGGGCCGATTTGGTCGAGGTAAAATGGATTCTCTAAGTTTGTGAAATACAAAGAGATTTTAAACATAAATAGTTAATCAGCAAGCATTCATAAGTTAGGTCTAACCATTGGTCTCTATGAATGAAACTTAAATTAATAAATGCATAAAATAAACATTCCAATGATGCATGGAAGTATAAGACCCTCCAACTTTGGGAAATCACCTTCAGATTTTTGGGAAAACAAATAAGATGGAAAAACAACTCAATTTATGAAGAGGGAACTCCTACACATCATATCTTGAGCTATTGGGAACTTTGAAAACAGAATGCAAAGTTCTTAGGCAAAGGGCAATATCGAAACAAGACCTCCTTGGTTCAAACTAAGACAATTAATAATTCAAAGAGAGTTTTCAGAGATGGAGCTTTGATTAGACATGAGTAAGCATGGTGTACCATGAATCATACCTAGCATGCATAACAACCATAAATCAAACAAGAAACAAGTTTCTTCAGTGATCAAAGAGCAGTTAAGAATTCTTCGATATGACTAAGAAGGAAGAAAAACATAGAAGATGTAACGAAATCAGGAAACTTGATGTGCCTCCATGGGAATGTATCAAATCTATTATTTACTGACCTACAACAAGCAATAAACATGGAAACATGTATGATAAACTAAGGAAAACATACATATAGGAACACTATACCATTTACCAAGCCAAGGAATCCAATAAATAGTCCTCTTTCACCATCCAAGACAAACAAGAAATCATCCACATCATGAGACAAAGTGTTTCTTCAAAGCTTGTAGTATCATGTATTACTCTATATCATCAATTTCAGCCTCTGTTTACAATGAAATCTCTTGGAATATATAAGCCAAAGCGAAGGAAAACCTCCTAGAGCAACTAGCAAGCCCATTGGCCTAATACAAATATCTGATTTTGTCCTTGAGGCTTTGCAAAGCCCAATGCACAAAATATCTGTTAAAATATCTTAAAATGCTAAAAAAGGAAATTAAATTGACTTTTCACAACTGACAATGGCTAAAAATGGCCTAGCGCACATTTGGATAATCCACTTAATAACAGTGCTTTTTTAACAAAATGCTACAGGAACGTAGCAGTGGAAAATTCCCTGTATTGCAGATAGCTTTTGAGGGACCTTATGATGTCAAAACGAGACCTGTGATGGTTCATTGGAAAGACCTAGTTGTCTAGTTTTTGAAAATATTTTTTTTTCCCCAAACTGATCACTGAAAGTATGTGAAAAACTGATCTAAGTGGAAAAAACCAGAAATTAGCCCTTTGCTGATATGAGAGGCAGAAAGTCAAAAAATCACTATTTTTCGCCTCTTTGGGGGATCAAAACTCATCCTTTGGATATAAAATTTTCTTAGTAGATGCCCTTGAATATAATTCATCCAATGGTACCACTCTCAACAGCTGAGGATGCTCCAAACAAAAATGGTGGTGCCCATGATTTTATGCAATTAGGCCCAAAAATGTCAAAAAACAAGAACATGTCAAAATTTGTTCAATTTTGGTGAGCAAACCCCTTAAGGGTGTTTAGAAACATGCGTAGAAGCTCGAGCAAAAATTCCAATTCTAGATGTGTCTTTTCCACTTTTTCTCACCAGGCGCCCTCTTTGGGCAATTTTGAGTTTTTCTTGGTTTTCTTCCTTATTGTTTGGAATTTTAGCTTTGGCAAAGAAGTTATGGCCCCTTGCCTAGGAGAGGCAGCTAGCACATGCTTTGGAGAGCGCCATTCATGCTCTATGATTTTTATTTTCTTGCCCTCATCATTGCTTGCTTGGGGGCTGTCTTATTTGTCTTTGTCATTGCTTTCTTCATGACTATCATGCTCTTTCCCTTAATTGTTTTCTACTTCATCACCCTCATGCTTGCTGCTGTGTAGACTGCCATTATGTTCCTATTCATCACTACCTTGCTGCCCATCACTTTTCTTTTCCTTGCAGGCATTATGATTCTGATACTCTTTACTGGCTTACCAAGGAAAACTGATTCAAATGATCACTGGAAATAATCTTCAACCAAAAACGCCTTTATACTCCTTGAAAAACGAGTTTTTGAGGCCTTTTGAGTGTTGGTGCAGTGTGCAAGTAAGCACGTTAAAAAAAAATTGATGGGTGGGCATTGAAAGAAGAACGCGCCGCGCATATGGCCTGTCGGGTCGACCCTAGGCGTCGGGCACAGGCGTGTCATGCAGTGCTACAAATGCGTCGTGCTCTTCACTGGAATACACAGAACCTTCTTACAGGCGCGCCGCGCATTGTAACAGGCGTGCCGCGCTACCTTAAACTTGAAAAATTCTCCAAACTTTTCTCAAGAACTATTTATTTCTTCGGGCATGATGCTAATGAATGTTGCTTTGAGTTTTTTAAACTTGGTGAGGGTTCTTTTAAATGCCTTTTCCTCCTTGTTTGAAACAAAAAAGCTCTTTTTTCTTTTGAAAGAAACTTTGAAAAGTGACTTTGTGCCTTTGTTTATTTACAAAGGAGGCAATGCTAACAAACAGTAATGAAGCCTTTTTAAAACTGTTATGCCAACCTTCTTTAAAACCATATAACAACAACAGTTATGATTTGATCTGTTCCACATGTCATCTTTTGAATACCCTCAAACAATGGTGGGCCCTCTACTTATTTTTGAAGGAGGCCTATGTTTGAAAAACTACCTGGGTCTCTGAAACTCTGTCTTTCATTATTTAATGGATGAGCCTTTTGACTGTGAGTGAAAGTAGATCTTCATCACATTACAACCCCATTTATTTCGAAACAGTGACCTTGTATCTTTTTGAAAAGTTTTATAAGAATACCAATCACTGCAGCATTTGAAACCCTATGTACCCATTTTTGTTGAAGTAAGGAGGTCTTTTAAACCAAAACTAGACCCACTGTTGTTCATCAAGGAGGTGACCTTTAAACACAGAAAAATAGATGGCCCTTTTAATACCATAATTTCACTGCTTTGTTGATGATGAAACTCAGGCCTTCAAACTATAAACTTTCATTTGCTCCACTGATTTTCACCCTTGTCTTTCAAACGGAGAACTCACTCAAACACCATTGGAAACACTGTTGATGCATCTTTTGTTTCATCCCTGGGAAGGAGGTGGCCTATAATTTCTGAATTCACTTAAAACACCTTAACCCTCTGCTTTTAAATGAAGAGGTTCTATTATCCTGTTTCTAACCATCTGCTCTTGATTGGAGGAGGTTATCAGTGTGCTTTTAACCATCTACTTTTGATAAAGGAAGTTAGCACTAAGCTTCTAACCATTTTCTCTTTTGAAGGAGGTTCTCATTGTAGATATGCCATTTCATATATTTCAAAATTGTGCCATCTTTCTCCAATCATGTGTCTCTTCTTGGTATCATATCAAATAGGCAACAAGGTGAAATTTGACCTTTTGTTTTATGAGACATGGTCTGAGATATATATCCTTTGTAAAATATCCATGTGAACCCTTAAACGAGAAGCGATATGATTTGTATATGTAGAGTGCCTACTGCGGAATATTATTGACTAACCTTCCTTCGACTGGGTTTACATCCCAGGCTTGAGGTTGCATAAGAAGCAGCTGTCTTCTTATGTTCTATATGATGATGCCTTTTGAAAAGTTTCTGCAATACTTCTTTTTGGAGGAGATGTTGAAACACTGGGGATCAGCATAACATCAGTCTTTTTCATTTATGTGACTTGGAAGGATAACCTCTATTCTTTAGGCAACTTTGGCTTTTAAACATATACTCCTGCTCTCTTTTCATTGCAGCTCTCCATCTGCTTTACTGATGGAAAATCTCTTTAATCATGGGAGACCTATTTTAAATGTCCCTTTGCTCTTATTTTCATACTGTTTATATTTCAATTACACCCCTGCAGAGATGTAAAATATATGACTCTGGACCTTGGAGAGCTCTTTTGGTGTCTTATGGAGATTTTTGCCTGATCTAAACATATTCTTTTTAGACAATGAACATGCTTATCTTCTTCTAATTTGGATCTTTTTTGAACTGCTTCTAAACTGAGACAAAATGACCTCTTAGTGGTGTGTGACCTATGGATGGAACAAGACTTGTTTTGCAGAATAGGAACTAGTTCAAGGCTGATTGGCACTAGGCAGAGGCTTTTTGGCTTAGGATGTCTTAGCCGAGGAAAAACTCCCTAAACACCACTATCTAACTTAGGGACAACTTTGACAGATTCAGAATTTTTTCTCAGGTATGATCAGGTTTTCAAATGGCAAGACGACCAAGGATAGGGTTGCAGACATTTTTTCAGATGTTGGATAGTGAATGGCTTGAGAAACAAGGGTAAATGATGGCAAATAATTTACAGCTATGACAGTTATAAACAGGGATATTTTTCTGAAATCAGATAGGACTTGAC
Organism: Pinus albicaulis; assembly: GCA_034641835.2. Classification (NCBI taxonomy): domain Eukaryota; kingdom Viridiplantae; phylum Streptophyta; class Pinopsida; order Pinales; family Pinaceae; genus Pinus; species Pinus albicaulis. The sequence goes on along the minus strand of CM076576.1, from coordinate 653,431,368 downwards.
AGCTGAAATTTTTTCTCATCATAGACTGACAGGAAGGGTTAGGAGGAAAAAATTTGTTTTGGGGTGTTTCTAGATGACAGATTTGACAGTTTGGAGATCACCTTCTAGAAAAATCAGTTAAGGAAACTAGTCATCAATAACAGGTAAAAATAGTGATGACTAACAAAAACCACTCCTAAAATTCATGTGCAAAGGTCACGAAGAATATCTCGTACACCTCTTTGAAAATACACTTTTTCTTCCACTCTTTAGTAGACAACTTATTACTTTTTTTTTCTCTTAGGGAAAATGCCTAAATCCATTTTTCAAACCAGTCCTCTAGTTCAGGCTTTAATGGTTGCCACTGACCTTTCCACATCACATAACCTCTGTAAAAATTATCCTAGTCCTGGAAACAAAACCATTTGTCGGCTTCCCAGGTTCGAAGTTGAGATTAACCAACAAAACCCTCTTACTACTAGCCCATTCGGCAGTGACCTGCTTGCGCAAGTGAAAGCCTCACCCGAACTAGTACAGGGGGGTCTTGGAACTACGTTTCCACACCTTGAGAGAGAATTAAATTATGTGGGTGCCTTTAGATCTAAAACAATAATGAACAGACCCTCGCAACAGAAGCACTAAATAGGAAACCCTTAACAGACATATTTAGGTCAATTATGCAGAATATCTTGTGCGTAGGTTAAAGTAGAGTCCAAAATCCATGTAATAACCCTTAACAGATATTATTTGAGTCCAATAGCACTAGATCCATTCAGTAACCATTCATTTAAATCCAGAAGTATTTGCACACTTGATCTAAACATAGATAATAAAGGAATCAAAAAGAACATGTAGAAACGATCATAAAGTAAATAACAGATGCATTTCGGGCTCAGATATCAGAAACAACAATTATTTATTTATAAACATTCCAAATATTTTGTACAACACCTTCAATTTACTCGCGCACACAGCCAACGAGTTTTGCACACAGTACAAGCCTTCTATCCAGACAATTCACAAAAATATCAAACCACAACTAGATTGCTTACATTCAACATTAGATATCTCTTATTGACTCAATCTAGACTCTTATTTATAATTTTAGCATACGCTCATCTAAGGTCTACAAACCGTGGTTTGCGGCCCCTATTTCTACCCTTTTGAACCATTACAACTCATGAGGGGATTTGACCCGCCCCAAAGCCCCTTGACTTGTTCTGTGCATGACTAAACTTACAAGATCTTTCCGAGTTCAATCCTATGGGACCCCACTCCAACACTCCCTATGCTCCATATTCCAGATAGTGTTGCACACCTCACACCCTTTATAATAGGCCTAAAAGAACTTTTTCTTTTCATCCCCATGTTGTAGTTAGATCACCCTAATTTTAAGTCTCCAAGTTTCTTCTTGAGCTTCCAACATGGATCTTCTACCCTCCAAATAGATCATCTCTTCACTAGACTTAGGGTCATTAAATACTTCACCCAAAAAATTAGAAATAGACTGAAGCTTTTGGTCCACTTATTTAAGCTCGCTATCCTCATCTTTTATTTTATTGACACCACATTCCTTTATTATAACTTTTATTTTTTTTAAATTGGCCTCAAATTTATTATCTTTTGATCTCCTCTCTTGTGACTTGAACTCCTTCCAATTTTTTTTAACTAAATCAAGAAAAGTGTCCTGTTTTAACTAGGAGGAGTTCATTTTTAATAAATTGGTTGGTTTGTCTTCAATTACTCTTACTTCCAAAAATTATGTGGAGTGATTATACTCCCCACCATTCCCATTCCAATTTTTTACCAAGTTAAAATTATCAATCAGATCTTCTAAAATCAAGAAAGGATCTAAACTTTTAGAGATATGCTTTGCACCAACTCTACGATTTTGCCAAGTATCTTTGTGATTGATCAATTCGATGTCCACAAGTGTAGAGAGAAAAATTTTGTTATGTAAGTAATCAAATAAGATGTATAGTCTAGCTCTCACCCCCCAGACCTCTGAAACTCCCAGCGATAAATCGATGTCCCCCCACAATTTCATTATGTCTGAGTTCACGAAGGATTTTGAGAAAAATAATTCCTAATAATTCTACCCAATTTAAGTAAATACCATCATATTTTATGAGCGTAAAAAAATGATCGAATGTTGGCAGAGAAAAACTAAATGCCAATACCTGAATAAACACTTTGGAAATTTAAAACTCTTAAATGTATTGTGTTCCACCTAATGGTTATACCTGCTAAGCAACCTCTAGCATTCAGTCCAATAAAATCCCATAATTTGAGAGTAGATTCTAGAGCCTTTGGCACGACCTCCCCATCTCCCATGGTTTCTTGTAACATAATCAATTTTGGATGATTGACTTCAATTAATCTACAAAAGGCATGTTTTTTAGAGCAACATTCCAAACCCCTACAATTAAAAGAGAGGATTTTCATTGAGAAACCCCTCCAAGGGAAGTCGTTTCTCTAAGTTCCCCATGAATGTATTGTTTCCTACCAATAACAAGGTCCTACCTTGTCCTTTTTTTTTCTCTAGTTAGAAAAAAATTCCTTCTCCTACCCTTACCCCCATATGAGAGTGTTAGTTTCCCCAAACCCCCAGTGATGAATTTTTAAAGAGGTAAGATAGTTCGAGAGAAGGTATTATGGATAATCTCCCCCCCAGATTCTTCTAAAGGGTTCTTGGAAATTAAGGCCACTGAAGAAGAGTATGTCAATTTTTCTCTCGTTAACTTGCATATGGATATAGAGGGAGGATAAAGGAGCTAAATAACTGTAAGGGATTGAAATATATCTAATGCTAAGGAATACTTAATTACCTTCATCATCCAAACAAGTTCTAGTAACAAAATAAACAAGAGGATAAGTAATATTAGGGAGCAGGGAGATAGGAGTACCTTCACTGGACATGTATGAAGGATCCTCTTTTAACACAACCTAATATTCCTTCTCCTGGTTAGCTTTATTTTCCATTGAGGTTATTTGACTTTGTAAAATTTCAACATGGGAATCATGCATATTTGTTATAGTTCCCTTATTTTCTTCAAGGTCTTCCACCAAGTTGTGAATTGTGTCCTTATCTTATAATGATTTATAGGGGTGAGACTTCTTGTGTACAGGGAGGTCAAACATTTGAAAAATTTTCCATACTGGTTTAAATGTTTGCATCTGAAGGAAACTCTTTCATAGTCCAGGATTTTCCACCTTACTACCCGGACACCAATGCCTATCTTTTCAAACAGTCCCTTCCCGAGATATATTTTTACTAGATCTCTAGCCACTATCATGTCCCCAATTTTCTCATAGGAGTCATGATCATGATAAAAATCCAAGGAGTTTCAAATGTCTTAGAAGATCAATTTTTTTGAGTATTTTAGAGGCAGACGTAGGAAATAAAACCAAATTGAAGCCACATTCATGCATTCTTTGCTTGCGTCGAATGGAGGAGACCAAAATTTAAAAAGAATCAGAGTGGAATCAATGTGGCATACCTTCTGTGAGCTCAATTCTTTGCCATGCTCTTGAAAACTTAACTAAATCCACCCTTTGGCCAACAAATTTATCTTGGGGGGGGAATTTGAGGCCAAAATTAAAAATTTTGTTTGCGCAAAATCAAATTGTGCTAATGTTGAACTTCCTCCCATGGGTTTTTACGATTAGGGTTCCCACCCATATTTGATGCATTCCGCAAAATTACATCCTCACCTAGAAATAGCTACAAATTTAAATATTTTTGTGTTTTCTTGACATAATGACTCTTCCATCTCTTCTTCCCAAGCACCTTTCCAACCAAAGAAGACGAATTGGCCCATTTTCCTTTTTTTTGTCTTTTCTTTTCAGTTTATACTTTCTTCTAAAATCAACCCTTCTTCACCATCTGAAACAAAGATATCATTTATGAAGGTACTTGTATAGGTTTGAATACCCATTGACCGAGGGATATTACCACCATAATGTGTGGAGGTATCTAAACTTTGTATAAACCCCTTAGTTATAAAACCTTATGAGAATAAAATAGAACCTAAATTTATGAAACCCCGTGAAACCCCACGGTTCATGATACTACTGTGAGTTGCAAGAGAGGGTTCAGAATCCATATGAAAAAAATCATTGCTCTGAATAAGTGTATTGAATGAAAAATCCCCCAGGAAGCTTGAAAACGATGGGAGATTAACCCTAGGTTCTTGTTTCATGGCTAAAAGAGGACCCGAGTTAGGGTTAACCAAAGGAAATTAACCATTTCCATTACCACTTCCCTCTCTACTAGTCTCTTTCAATTATTTGGCAATAAAACAGCCATATGGAGCCTTCGTTACTCCCATGAGTTCAATGAGAATGGTCCCCATTATGATTGGCATATAATATTGGGTTGAGACCCAAATTGGAACCTCCTTGCCATTTTCTGGCTCATAGTCAACGAGGATATCCTCATCCATACATCCCATTGCTTGACAGGGACTCCATAGCCCTAGACTCCCCCCTTCAAGGCTCCTACCTACCTAGCGAAAATATTAACACCTATCAACTACATTCTCTCTACTTCCAAAAAAATAAATGTAGTAATCCTTTCATGTGAAGAGAGTGAGCACAAATTGTAAAAATATAAAACTGTGTCTCTCTCCAAATTACATGAAATCGTCATTCTTCCCTCCTCTTATGACATGTAATGTTGGTTCATTCTTTACACTTGGTACATGTGGGTGGATGATGGAAGACCATGGCAGAACCAAGGGTAAAGCATGAACCAACATTGCATGTGACATATATATATATATATATATATATATATATATATATATATATTTCTTCAGACATAATTGATCTATATAAATATACGACTACTGTAAATAGATTTTGAACTTCACGTCAAAGTAGACATCCGCCAAAACAATGTTTTATCTTTTTACAATTGAAAGTAAAATAATGGGAAACATGCATATGACTATTAATTTTAAATTGTGTATATTTATGTATGTATTCATATAAGTATGTATGTTTCTAAATCATATAAAATAAAATAAACAACCAATTTTATCCAAACGTTACCGTGTACAATTTTGTAATTTGCAGGAAAACCCAATCATGGTTTTACTTCTTTGAATATGGTCTAACAAGTAATCAATGGAGTATTTTTATTCTCATATGGAATGACTGCTATAAATATAAATAATGTGTGCTAGTATAAATAAATAAAACAATAAATTCACACTAAGGTATTTTTGGTATCGATGAAATGACCTCTAGGAGATTATCTTCACAATATAATAAAAAAATGCCACTATCTTCAACAACAAATTGAATAATACTAGGAAGATAAAGTATTACCAATTTCTAATGTCTTACCTCACTCAAGAAAACATACAAGTTAGTAAAATGTGGTTGAGAACAATGGAATAAAATATGAATGACAACAAATTACATTGTAAACCCTTTTTAGTTACTTTTTCTTTGTAATTATATGAAAGGGGATAATGCTTATACAAAAATGGGTTTTTATGAAGTTAAAGAGGGTGGATGAGCAATGAAAACTACACCCAATTTGAGCCCTTACAAACCCCACATCATCAACCTTCCCAAGGTTTGATTAATGATATTCTCTTTCTTTGGTGTGGTGCTAGTTAAATGGTTAATGGTCATTTTTTGAATGAATTTCTTCTCCCTATTGGAATACAAAAAGATGATGGATAAGATTATGGATTGTACTTGGATTTTTAATAAGGCCTTAAGTTCTAATATTTGAGTGGATAAAACATGGTGCTAATAATTGGTGGAGGATGTAATCTTTGAGTAGCTTGCTTTCTAGGGTAGGGACTAGGTTCATTTTGGGACTACTTTTGACTTCCTATTAATACCATTTCATTTTTTGTTATAATTGAAATAATTTTGGTAAGTAATGATACAATGTATAATTAAGAAAGTGGACAAATGTATTTCTCAATCTCTCTCTTAAATGTCCAAATTTCAAATTTGTTCCAAGATTCTAGTTGTTACTCAAGTTTATTACTTTTCTTATTGGGTCCCATCAAATGCATCCTATTCGAAACTAGAGAAAAATTTGCTAGGATTAGTTTTCATCCAAATACAAGGGTGGAAGAGGTTCTATTGGTTGTGTTGGGGTCATTCCACCAGTTTAGAGGAATGCGATGGTTTGGAGATGATTATGTCATCTCCTCAAACCTAGGTTTTATGTCGATCATGGGTGATATAAAATGTGAAAGGTAAAGAGAAGTGGAAAATTGTCTCACACTACTATATTTTAACAGTGACCTCATAGGGTAAAATGTGTTCAAACAATCTCAACCTTCAAAAAAAAAAATTTACTACAATGAAGTTTCTTATCCAAGGAAACTTTTTGGTGCAATTCATTTAGAATTTGTAGGTAGACATCAAGTATCACTTAATATATAAGAACAATATGCTTTGCATAACCCTATATTTCAATGAACATTCCATTTAGTGATATCCATTGGTGTTTTTTGAAGGTAAAACTTTAGCATATTCTTATGTTTCTCTTCTAATATACTCTTCAAGAAGGGAATTATTCATGTTGGGGATATTTGGAAAAGGTGGGTGACTTTGAAAATAGAATTAAATTCCCTTAGGATTTAATTCTAGGAACTCATAGGAACTCATAGGATGTGGAATTAAATTTTGGATCCAATAATTACCCAGTTTGCATACTTTTGAGCAAACATTGTGCATACTCAAGAAGCATGCTTTTCATGTATTTTCATTTTTTTTTTTTTTTTGGTGTGAATCTACTCAAAAGTATGTAAAGTGGGTACTTGTTGGATGAAGAATTTAATTTATCATGTAACAAAGGCCTTCACTTGACATTTGAATAAACCTATAAGGATATAAGATGAAAATATAACTAAAAAGTAGTTTTGTTCTTTTTCCTCCAAAAATATTTACATCTATGGATGATATCATCATCCTAAATTTTATCGGTTCTTTAAAGTTGATTTTTTTAGTATATTTATTCTTTTTAGACCTTATTTTGACTTCAAAATTCCTTTAATGGTGATGTGTTTGGTCCTATTCATGTTCCTTCACTAGGAAAAATTTGGTACTAAGTTTCATTCATACATTATTTTTGAAAAACACATCAATCTATTTCTTGCAAAAGAAATCTAATGTTTTAGGAATACTTAAAGAGTTTGGGGTACTATTGGAAAATATATGAAGAAGAAAATAAAGCCTATAAGGATATATAATGCTACGAGTTTTGTAGAAATGGATTTGAGTAATTCTATAAGATTTGTAGAATAGCAATGAAAAACATTGTTGTGTAGAAACCTCAAAAAATGAAGTTTCGAAAAGAATGAATAGGAAATTGGTGGGAAGGAAAAGAGTGTGCTTAACTATGTAGAGTTAGCATAGGAATTCTAGGTAGTGGTAGTGGATACTACATGTGTGACGGATTCACCGGGGTAGCAATACCTTACTACATGCATTTGTATTGGGGGATATATATTGAGGAAAAAATGACATAATAGATTGAACATATAATAGGGGGTAAAGGGTATTTATATCTTGTGTATAAAAAATGGAGCTCAATGTTAAGGAAAAAATATAAAGAGGTATAAAAAATGTTAATGAAAAATGGATACCTACAATATCTAGTGAAAGTTGGGGTTTTTTAAATTGGGAAGGTGTATTGGGTTAATATTGGTAGGCGGTTAAATAAAGTGAATTTTAGAGTTATTTTCCAATATGTAGTCAAATTAGGGGTATTGTTTAATATGTCACGAACATGTGTGATATGTTATAGGTTCATTTAGTGAAGCCCCTGTGACTACATGTTGCTTATTAAATTGATCATCTATGCCAATGTTGATTAATATAACTTTGCATGACACATGAACTAGTTAAAAACACCTCTCCTGTGCCTCTAAATTTGTTGGCTTGAATGTGATTGTGAATATTCCTAGGGAGAATAAGAGAAAGTTGCATATTAAAGATGAAATATAAATATTTATTGGTTATAAATACAACATGAAAGGTAATAATATTTGAACCTAGAAATAAAGAAGACGTTTACAATCATGATGTAGAATATAAAGAGATTAAAACTATTTCGAAATAGGAAATCTAACCAAGGAAACAAGAACTAGATTTAATAAATTTTAATTTGTAGTGTAAATAATATGACTCAATAGAGGAAGCTGAAAAAAATAAGAAGCACTTTTGGCTCTAGTATTGAGTAGAGTAGATCCAATCAATTGAGATAGAAGGAAACTAAAGGGTATATTCCACCTTTTTTTGCACTAATTTTGTTATCTTTATTAGTAATTATGACCATTGAACTAGTAGAGTGGTAGTTTATTTAGAGGATAGTAAGCTTGGAAGAGGGACATTGTTGAATAAATGGATGCCTTGAATAAAAATGAGTCTTTGGATCTAGTTGGTTTATTAGCTAGAAGAAAACCTACTAGCAGCAAACAAGTTTTTCATTAGAAGTTTAATGTATAAGGTGATTTTTTCTGCTATTGCTAAATTAAGTTTTCTTGGATATGTTGTGTCTATTTCAAGTACTTTTGATCTTGAGGTAGAGAATATGAATGTGAAGGAAAGATTCTCACATCCAAATATTAAAGAAAAGTGTTGCATGAAAGAGGCAAAATGTTTTATAGTGAAGAGTAAGAAGGACATGATTAGCAATTCAAAAACATCTTTGTATGGAGTAAAATAAAATTCATGAATGTCATATCAAAAGTTTGATATTTATATATTAGGAATTGTTTTCCCAAGGAGAAATCTTAATCACTATTTGTATTCCAATTTGGTTAATAATAATTTTATTTATGTGGTCTTATATTTTGAGGATACGATATTGATTGAAAAAAACAAGGAAATCATCAAGTATGCAATAACTTAGTTGTATTTTTAATTTGATATGAAAGATATTGGTGTTGCAAATTTTTATTTTGTGCATGGAAACAAAAATCCGCCAACCTTAAAAAAAATCCGAATGAATCAAAATAAATTGTTGAGACAATATTTCATAGGCTTAATGTGTAGGAACATAAATTGATGAAGGCCCTTATTCCTATAGATCTAATTTTATCTACAAATCAATGTGTTGAAGGAGAAGAGGAGGTAGAATTCATGTCCTATATTCCCTACATTATTGTTGTTGGAAGGATACATATTATATGGTATGAGTAGACCAATAATTTCCCATGTAGTATAATTTTAAGCAAGTATATTTTAAAAGTGGAGTCTAAGAAGCATTGAGCAATGGTAATGAGGGTATTCATATATTTTCACTACACCTCAGATTATGTAATCTAATATTAAGGAATATTTATACTCCATATATATATATATATATATATATATATATATATATATATATATATATATATATATATATATATATATATATATATATATAGGAATATATCCATGTAGATCACCATGATGGAGATATTAAATACAAGAAGTGTATAATTTGTTATTGCTAATTTTAAACACAAGCTAAATATATGTGTGAAAAAATACTAGACCAACTACTACAAAATAAGTGAGAAGAGAGAAAATTTATCAAGGAAATTGACTAAGTAACCAAAGAGGAAATTCAAATATCGCAAGAGACATTATATGAAAATATGGAATATTATTATTACTGAAAATGAATATATATACTTTCTAGGAGGAAGAACCAACTAAAATTAGGTTGGGGTTCCATTGTACATAAACTCTAGTAACTAGAGTAGTTTCTGAAAATTAGCTAGAAAGCCAAAATTGGAGTGGATAACTCTTATATTATAAAAATGTCTAATAAAGGAGTTAACTAAAAGTTATTCGTTTTATATATTAGTTATATATATTGCAATAACTCACATGTAGTAAATTTCCACACAAACTCCAAAATTGGAACTAAAGGTCAATAGAAAAGCTAATAGGTGAGTGGATAAGGTTGCAAATAAGGTTGTTTAGAAAATAAGAGATGCAATTTGTAATATAAACATTATGTATGAAATAATGAAGAGGAAATTTCCATGGAATATACGAAACAATGCTTAGTCACCACCACATTTCATCCTAGATGGCTTCCCTTGCTAATCATAGGCTTATTAAGTATAGAAAATCTAAAAATAGTAGATTATTCCAAATGTTAGAGAATGTCTAGTGGTGAGAGAAAAGTGGTCATATGAGGAAATAATAATGTATGGATGAGATTCATATGATATCATGAGTGCAGGTCCTGATGAGTTCATGATGAAATACTCAGTGCACCATATCCAAACAACCCCCCTGAAGCATAACTAGGGAGTATCCTAGTTAATGAGTCTCGATAATTTTTAGTCACATTAGGTACTCATGCACCACATAAATAAAATATAAAGTGAGGTAAAGAGGTAAAACCCAGTGGGAAGAGAACGCCACTGAAAATAAGAATATTTATGTCAAAAATTTCAGTTACTAAGAAAATGTGTCCTTCACACCTAAGAGCTTATGACAGTCCATGAATATTTTTTGATCGAAAATATTAGTGAAGTTCTACAATGTTGTATGTGATTGATCCAGTTAACCACTAGCAATGAATATCCGTAAACCTGTAGCTTTTCATAGAATTTCTTTGATGCATAGCCCATGATAGATTTAACAACTAGCAATTAACCTCGGTTGTTGGAGCTAAGATCAAAGCCCATCTTAATGTGAAAGGAATGTTGCTCAAATAGGAAAATTATGCGCCACCCCCACTAAAATTATTTTCATATTGTGATGCCTTGTTGAAATAAGCCCACAGAATGTACTTTTTAGGCCATTAAGAGATAATAAATTAGGGAGGAGGTGAAGCTTTTACTTGAATATAGTGAGCTAGTATTTTTAGTCATTCACCTATAACTTCAATATGAGAAAAAGGAAGATCCCAAAATATGGCATTATTTTATTCTATCCATATCCCCCAGTATATTATTAAAGGAAGCACCTTGAAAAATCTAGCTACTAGGTTGTAGATCCATTTTCTGTAAGCTTCCTCAATAGACACACCATTCCAATGCTAGTCCCGAGCAGTCACCAATTGGCACTATTGCCATAACTGTAGAGTAAAAGGGCACCTTATAAATAGGTGCGAGATTTTTTTCTTGTGCATTTTGCATAGATTGCACAAAGAAATTACAATTTTGTATCTTCATTGCATAACATCGTAGGTCGAGACTTTGTTGTTAAGGATATACTGCATAAACATAGATGCCTTTATAGGACATTTGTCTTACCAAATAGGCTTCCACCACGATATGGATTCCCATTCTTCTCTTTCCACATTCAATTGTACATACCAAGCCTGGGTGAGTATATGCCAGTTGTGGAGAAGGACCAGAATAATTCATCATCCTTGTCAATTATTTTTATGTTTCCCTCTTGCAGTGAAACCATATACCTTTACCAGAAATCCCTATGCGCTTCCTCAATGCCTAGCTTATCTGTTGACTTCCAACCTTTGCTCCAAATGGTTTTTTAGCTATATTTTCAAAATTATAAATATTTCAGTAATCCCTACCTCTAACAGAATCAATAAGGTTTTTGAGGGAAAATGTGTCTCCCCCTGCTTCCAAGCCAAGGATCCTTTAAAATCCCCACCCTACTACCATTTCAAACCTACCAAGCCAGTCCTGCTCTAGTAAATTTCAAAGGAATTAAACACTGCCCTCCATATAAAAAATATATCTGTATGTGACCTATTTTCTCTTTTGATCCATTCCTCCAAAGAGTTGGGAGAAATGTATTTTTTAGTAACCACTAGTGACTATGAGTGGTTAGCAACCTTTAACCACACTTTGCAGCCATGGATTTAGAGAAAAGGAAAATGTTTTTTTAATCCCCATAATCCCAAGTGTTTATGTGAAGAAATCCTTTCCCATTTTACCCAAGGGAGTATTGACTGACAATTGTGGCCTGCCAATAAGAACCTTAAACATGACAAACTTATTAATTTTTCAAGGATGCATTTAGGTATCCATGCTAGAGACATCTATAGACTGGGATTTCCTCTAGGACAAATTTTACCATGACTAGTTTGTCATCTCTTGATGACCATTTGTGGCTCCATGTCTTTATTCTATTTTACATCTTTTCCAACAATCAATTCCTATACTCCTTACACTATTTATTCATTTAATAACTTGATTTCATAAGGAAATGTTTCCCTTAGATGATGGATCTATTTTTCATTCAAATTTTGAAATTTCATTGTCAATTTCCTATCATTTATAATCATTCTTGTATATTTTCCCAAAAAAATATTAAATTTTAGTCAATTTTTCAGCATTTCTTGTGGAGCCATTGTAAAATTAAGTACATCGTCGATGAAAAAAGATGTGTTATAGCATGGATTTTAGAAATGATGGTACCATTGAAATCCATTCTTATATTTTCTTCAACAGTAAACCTACTAAGTCCTTCTGCAATCATAAGAAAAATGAGAGGTGACAGTGGGCACCCTTTTCGAAGGCCCCTATGTGCATGAGAAAAGAGTGAAGTAGATCCATTGATTAATACTAATAAAGACATTTATTGAAGAAAAATCCTTATATATATAATAAAGGGCAGACTGAAGCTAATATGGGTGATAGAAATCTTGATGTATAGCCATTTTACCCTTTTGTAGGCTTTAGAAAGGTATAAATTGAGAACTACCCCCTTTAGTTTGTGAATTTTAATACTATGAATGCCTTCTTGTTCCACCCCTATAGCTTCATGAATATTTCTACATTTGAGGAGCCCAAATTCCTTCTTAGAGATAAATTTGGATATAATATGCTTCAATCCTCGCGAAATAACTTTAGGTATTATTTTATAGATGAAATTACATAGTGATATGGGCCGATAATCACCTATTCGCCATGGGTTGTCCCCTTTTGAGATAAGGGTAATGAAAATAGGGTTAAAGTATAGAAAAATTTTGTCCTCCCTTTTAAATTCCTCAAACACGCTTAGTAAATATTTCCCAAGGATGTCATAAAGGCCCAAGAGGAACTCAAATGACTAGCCATTTGGGCCTGAACTTTTATCCCTTTGAAAGGAGTGAGACAGTTTTCAATTCTACCTCGGAATTATCCTCGATAAGAGACCTATTGTCCATCTCCTCCACAAATCTAGTTAAGACCTAAGTGGCATGAGTTACTTCAGCAATGGAGGTCCCATGTTCCATTGTAAAGTGTTCTTGAAAATAATTCTTCCCTAGCAATTTCAAATCATGGAAGCTTGACAATTCTCTTCCCTCCCTATGCTCCATATTCCAAATAGTGTTTCACACTTCACACCCTTTAGCATAGGCCTAAAATAATTTTTTTTTTCATTCCCATTTTGTAGATAGACCACCCAAATTTTAAGTCTCAAAGTTTCTTCCTAAGCTTCTAGCATGGATCTTCTACCCTCTAAACAGATCACCTCCTTACTAGACCTAGGTTCATTAAATACGTCACCCACAAAATTAGAAATCGACTGAAGCTTTTGCTCCACTTATTTAAGCCCTCATTCCTCATTTTGTCTTTTATTGAAATCCTTTTCCTTTGTTATAACTTTTATGTTTTTTAAATTTTCCTCAAAATTATTATCTTTTGATCTCCCCTCTTGTGACTCGAACTCCTTCCAATGTTGTTTAACCAAATCAAGAAAAGTTTCCTCTTTTAACGAGGAGGAGTTCATTTTTAATGAACTGGTTGGCTTGTCTTCAATTCCTCTTACTTCCAAAAAAATGGGGAGTGATTATACTCCCCACCATTCCCAACCCATTGTTTTACCAAGTTAAAATTCTCAAACAGATCTTATGAAATCAAGAAAGGATCTAAAATTTTGGAGATACGCTTTGCACCAACCCTAGTATTTCACCAAGTATCTTTGCGCTTGACCAATTCGATGTCCACAAGTGTAGAGAGTAAAATTTTGTGATGGAAGTAATAAAATAAGATGTATAGTCTAGCTCATGGCCCCGAGACCTCTGAAACTTCCAGCGAGAAATTGATGTCCCCAACAATTTCATTATGTTTGAATTCACAAAGGATTTTGAGAAAAAAATGTCTCATAATTCCACCCTATTTAATTAAATACCATCACAGTTTATGAGTGTCAAAAAAGATCGAATGTTGGTAGAGAAAAATTCAATTCCAAAACCTAAATCAACACTCCATAAATTTAAAAATATGATATGTATTGTGTTCCACCTGATGGCTAGACCTACTAAGCGACCTCTAGCATTGAGTGCAATAAAATCCCATAATTTGAGAGTATATTATAGAGCCTTTGATACGACCTCCCCATCTCTCATGGTTTCTTGCAACATAATAAATTTTGGATGATTGACTTCAAATAATATACACAAGGCATGTTTTTTAGAGTAGCATTCCAACCCCCTACAATTGAAAGAGAGGATTTTCATTGAGCAACCTCTCCAAGGGAAGTCATTTCTCTAAGTTGCCCATGAATGGATTGTTTCCTACCAGCAACAAGGTCCTACCTTGCCCTTTATTTTTCTTTAGTTAGAAAATATTTCCTTCCCCTATCTCTACCCCATATGAGAGTGTTAGTTTCCCCAAAACCCCAATGATGAATTTTGATAGAGGTAAGATAGTTCGAGAGCGAAGATTATAGATAATCTCCTCCCCCAGGATTCTACTAAAGGGTTCTTGGAAATTGAGGCCATTGAAGAAGAGTATGTCGATTTTTCTTTGGTTAACTTGCATATGGATATAGAGGGAGGAGAAAGGAGCTAAATAACACTAAGGGATTAAAATATATCTAATGCTAAGGGAGACTCCATTACCTCTCTCATCAAAACAACATCTAGTAACAAAATAAATAAGAGGATAAGGAATATTAGGGAGCAGGAAGATAGGAGTACCTTCATTAGACATGTATGAAGGAGCCTTTTTTAACACAACCTAATATTCCTTCTCCTGGTTAGCCTTATTTCCCATTGAGGCTATTTGAATTTATGAAATTTCTCTATGGGAATCATGCATATTTGTTATAGTGCCCTTATTTTCTTCTAAGTCTTCCACCAAGTTGTGAATTGTGTAGTTATATTTAAATGATCTAGAGGGGTGAGCCTTCTTGTGTAGAGGGAGCTCAAAAATTTTACCAAATTTCCATACTGATGTCAATGTTTGCATCTAAAGGGAACTCCTTCATAGTCTAGGTTTTTCCACCTTACTACCCGAACACCAATGCCCATCTTTTCAGACAGTCCCTTCCTGAGATATATGTTTACTAGATCTCTAGCTACTGTCATGTCCCGAATTTTCTCATAGGAGGACTCATGATCAAGATAAAAATCCAAGGAGTTTCAAATGTCTTAGAAGATCAAAATTTTCAAGTATTTTGGAGGCAATCGTAGCAAATGAAACCAAATTGAAACCAAATTCATGCATTCTTTTCTTGCATTGCATGGAGGAGACCAAAATTTAAATATAACCAGAGTGGAATCAATGTGACATACCTTCTGTGAGATCAATGCTTCGCCATGCTCTTGGAAACTTAACTAAATCCACCCTTTGGCCAACAAATTTATCTTAGGGGGAAATTTGAGGCCAAGGTTCAAATTTTTGTCTGCGCAAAATCAAATTATGCTAATGTTGAACTTCCTCTCATGGGTTCTTCCGATTAGGATTCCCACCCATATTTGATGTATTCCACAACATTACATCCTCACCTATATCCATCTTCAACTTTAAATACTTTTAATTTTTCTTAACATAACGAATCTTCCCTCTCTTATTCTCGAGCACCTTTCCACCCGAAAAAGATGAATTGGCCCATTTTCCTTTTTTTTTTTGTCTTTCCTTTTCAGTTTATACTTTCTTCTGAAATCAACCCTTCTTCACCATATGCAACCAAGATATCATTTATGAAGCTATTTGTACATATTTGAATACCCGTTGAGTGAGGGAGATTACCACCATAATGTGTGGAGGTCTCTAAACTTTGTATAAACCCGTGAGATATAAAACCTTATGAGAATAAATAGAACCTAAATCTGTGAAACCCCGTGAAACCCCATGGTCCAGGATACTATTGTGAGTTGAAAGAGAGGGTTCAGAATCCACATGAAAAAATTCATTGCTCTAAACAAGTGTATTGAATGAAAAATCCCCCAGGAAGCTTGAAAACAATGGGAGATTAACCCTAGGTTCTTGTTTCTATTTCATGGCTAAAAGAGGACCTGGGTTAGGGTTAACCACAGGAAATTTCCCATTTCCATTACCACTTTCCTCACTACTAGTCTCTTTCAATTATTTGGCAATAGAGTAATCATATGGAGCCTTTGATACTCCCATGAGTTCCATGAGAATGGTCCCCACTATGATTGGCATACAATATTGGGTTGAGACCCAAATTGGGCCCTCCTTGCACTTTTCCAGCTCATATTCAATGAGGATATCCTCATCCATACATCCCATTTCTTGACAAAGACTCCATAGCCCTAGAATCCTCTTTTTGAGGCTCATGCCCAGTGAAAATGTTGACACCTATCAAATACATTCTTTGTGCCTACCAAAAAATAAATGTAGTAATCCTTGCATGTGATGAGAATGAACACAAGTTTTAAATATATAAAAACATGCCTCTCGCAATATTACATGGAATCTTCATTCTTCCCTCCACTTATCACGTGCAATGTCGGTTCATGCTTGACACTTGGTAGATGTGGATGATGGAAGACCACGGTAGAACCAAGGATAAAGAATGAACCAACATTACATATATATATATATATATATATATATATATAGTTCTTGAGACATAATTCATTTCTATAAATATACATATACTATAAATAGATTTTGAACTTCATGTCAAAGTAGAAATCTTCCAAAGCCATGTTCTATTTTTTGAAAATTGAAAGTAAAACAATGGGAAACATGCATATGACTGTTAATTTTAAATTTTGTATATTTATGTATGTATTCATATAGGTGTGTATGTTTCTAAATCTTATAAAAAAAATAAACAACTAATTGTATCCAAACATTATCGCGTAGACTTTTGTAATTTGCACGGAAACCTAATCATGGTTTTATTTCTTTGAATATGGTCTAACAAGTAATCAATGGAGTATTTTATTTTCTCTAATGGAATGACTGCTATAAATATAAATAATGTGTGCTAGTATAAATAAAATAACAATAAATGCACATTAAGGTATTTTTGGCTTTGATGAAATGGCCTCTAGGATATTATCTTCACAATAAAATAAAAAAATGCCACTATATTCAACAACAAAGTGAATATTCTTAGGAATATAAAGTATTATCATTTTTTAATGTCTTACCTCACTCAAGAGTCAAGACACCATAAAATTTAGTTAAATGTGGTTGAGAACAATGGAATAAATGATGAATTCCAATAAGTTACGTTGTAAACCCAATTTAGTTCATTTTTCTTTGTAATGATATGAAAGGGGACAATAATTAGACAAAAATGGGTTTTTATGAAGTTAAAGAGGGTGGACGAGCAGTGAAAACTATGCCAATTTTGAGCCTTGACAAACCCTACATCATCAATATTCCCAAGGTTTGATTAATGATATTCTCTTTGTTTGATGTGGTGCTAGTTAAATGGTTAATGGTAATTTTTCGAATGACTTTCTTCTCGCTTTTGGAATACAAAGATATGATGGATAAGATTATGGTTATTACTTGGATTTTTAATTAGGCCTCAAGTTCTAAGGCTTAAGTGGATAAAACCTAGTGTTAATAATTGGTCGAGGATGTAATCCTCGAGTAGCTTGTTTTCTAAGGTGGGGACTAGGTTTAGTTTGGGACTATTTTTGACTTCTTATTAATACCATTTTATTTTTTGTTAGAATTGAAATACTTATGGTAAGTAATGATACAATGTATAATTAGGAAAGTCGACAAATGTATTTCTCAATCTCTCTCTTTAATGTCTATTAGTATGAATCTTAATTGCAAGTGTACAAAAAAAGACCACTTTAGTTGTGTAAAAAAAACAACTCTAACAGCAAAGATGTCTGCCAATATCTTCATATCTGCAATTAGTTGATCAAGATAAATACTGCAAAAATCTGGATCTGTGCATCAAAAGACATTAAGCAGTAAATAAAATGAGATTTACTCCATGCATCCAATAGACAAGACAAGAATATGTTGAATGAATTTTATATTAAGGGCACCTGGGAGGAAAACATAGAAGGATGTTACCATTTCTCCTCAATGGGATGGGTTCTTGTAAGTCATCAACACTTCGGATCTAAAATTCCTCTCTCTTGATGGTGTAGAAAACCCAGACAAAAAAGGAACTCAGAGGGAGCTCACAAGAAAAAGGATAGAAAAATATGACAACGATGGTGGATCAAATTCATACCAAAAGTATAGATCTAGAGTGATCTTAGGCAACAAAAGGTGGTGAATGAATGGAAAAACCCTTCTATTTATAACAAAATATTGAGTTAGTCTAGATATTGGTGCATAATTAAAATATTATTAACCAATTCTAAATCCAACTTTTATGGAATATTTTATTATATTTGTTGGAGGGAAAAATAATTTGACTTGGGTCAAATCCCTTTATTTGTAAATAATAAATAAATAAATGATTTATTTATTATTTTAAGGATGTGGTTGAGTAATAATTAAATAAATAATAGTTTATTTAACTATTTATGAGTGATTTAGTCAAATTTAACAAGGAATATTATTTAAATAAGGTTTAAATAATTATTCCTAGAAAATAATAAGATAAATAATAATTTATCTAGTTAATTTTCTTGTTTTAGGTCAAATATGACCAGGAATATTAATAAAAATGTTGTTTAACTAATTATTCCTTGAGGAAAATCAAACAAATGTGGATTTACTTAATATTTCCTCATGGGGTTTCCTGTTTAGACCATAAACAACTTAATAAAGGTGGTTTACTAAGTTATTTTTCATAGTGAATGCAATTTCACTTAGGGTAAAATTGGTCTTACATGGTGTACTTAGGTCCATCTAATAGTGATAGGTTAGATGACCAAAAAATGTTGTAACAGATTTCCCCCCAGCGTGCAAGCATTAGGAGCTAATCATATGACCGAAGTACGTTGTAAGAACTCAATCAATAGACACCAAAGGGGAAGTCAATGAGAGAGAAATATAAAGTAGACCAAAGCACTAAAGGACTAGACCCTGAAGAGGTGAGACTTACAGGTGTGACAAGTCTCTACTATGAGTGAGTACCTATGCTATAGGTGGCGGGGGAGGCATACCTATGCCCGCCGAGACAAAGTACAAAGAATAATGCATCTAGTAAAAAAGGGAATGAACAATATAGTATATGCTAGCATAAACATGAGCCAAGTAAAAACATGATAATGAATCCCACATACATACTGTGTCTAGGATAACACCCAGGACTTGTACAATAATATCTGAGTACATGAGATAAAAATACAACCCAAATGCCCCTGTAAATGGTAAAGTGCTCTGATAATCTAACTAATACATGCAAACGAAAATGCGTTGCAAGCGGTTGAGGCCAACATCATCAAATATATGGAGCTACGTCAAAGGTTGTAATGAAGAGGTCATCTAGGGGACAAACGTAGTGGGCGCTGGAACCAAGGTACACTCCCCTCTAGACTTGTCTTTTGGAATGAATGATTTGATGTCAACAGAAGGAGGTCTGCCATAGATGAGGCAATAAGGGATCCTAAAATAGGGCACGAGAGAAAATAGCAGAGTGACTGACAAACTGACACCAGGGATGATGATGAAATGGGGGGTGCTAAGTAGCGGACAGACTACTTCCCTTTTTAGAGCATAAAGGGCATGGATGGCCTTGCAACGACTGACACAATATCATAAGCGATAGGGGACAGTAGGACTAGAGGCCATAATGTGCGACATGAGAGAGGAACCAAGCAATGAAGGATGGAGGACTGTAGCAAGATACAAAGGGACTCAAGTTAGACTCCATAAATGCGATGATGACTCAACTCGAATGCTCTAAACAAGGGTGACTTGATGATGCTACCATACAGAAAAGGTCCAATGGGGACCATAAAAACATGAGTATATGATGGTTATTCACGACAAAAATTGACACGATCATGGACAAGTATGAAGGAAAAGTGGTGCCCCAAGTACAAGTGTTTCAAGTGAATAAATTCAATTTTGAGGAGTGGTGAAGTGATCCTTCTTGGACGAAATGTGTCTTGCTGAAGTATAAAATCACAAAAAACTAATAGATACCCATTTTAGGGCTCGGTGAGAGATTTCCAATGGTATAGATGGTTTTTCAAACCGAGCTACGGTTTGGTCGTAGCAGGTGAAAGAAAAATTAGGGGTTTCTCTTTTAATAAGGCATTTTCCCTCCAAATTCACTCATTTGCGAGTGTAGTTGTGGTGAATGTAGAGAGGAGAGAAGGCCCTAAATCTTGCGGTGATCGTAGCGGACAAACCGACCGTTAGAATCGAGATCCATCAGTTGTAGGTAAGAGGCCTAACCCTACCTTTTCATTTCAGTGAATTGAAAGTTCAATTTAGGTACCTAGAGCTCATGAACAGGCGAGGTTTCACTTTTTGGGGTCTTTTCTACGACCTGGGTAGCAGGTACTGCGCATAAAACTGTGACCTATCCCAGGAAATGACCTAAAAAGTGCGACCTATCAGAGAAAGGGGGGTTCAATGTTGTTTCTGGCTGAGATCTCAGATTTTTTATGGTTGAGGGGCATAGGTGCCCCCAAGCATGTTATGTTCATGCCAAATGTATTTAGAAAAGGGGAATCTAAACACATTTTTATGATGTGGTGCACCATTCGTTTTCGTTATGGTTATGCAGTTCGATAAAGGGAATGGAGGGTTACCAATCTCTTTTGGTACTGCATATATGAAGCAAATGGAATTAATTTTCTAGGTTGGCATACATGGTGTCACTATCCCAAAGAGTGGATTTGGAGCTAATGAACTGGTGCTCTCCTAGAAAACCCATAGGTTGGTCAACGACAATGTCGAAGGAACTGGGTTGTTAGTGTAAGATGGAGGAATGATGAAGGGTATCATCCCCAGAGTGATATGAAGTGATATGGGACTCTAGAGCTTCTTTTGAATGGGAAAGAATAATGGTACTAGAGTCGACACGACCAGATACACTAGGAGAGTTATGGAGAATTGCTTCTCCTGGCCTCTCCAATATGGGTGCCCCCTTACCCAAACATTGGGTTTCAATGTAATGGCCACAAGGTGTATGTGGTTTGAATGTATGTGTTCGATGTAAGGGGGGATAGATAAAGTTAGGAGTGGTGACTGCTTCCATAATGTCATCATCATAATAGAAGATGGGGTGACTGGCGGAAGAAGGACCACATGGTGCGGCGAAGATACCTGACTCATCATCATAAGAAGAAAGGTTCACATGCGCATCGTCACAGAGGGTGACGGAAGGACAAGTAGATAAGGGATCCACTGATATTGAGCCCAAGGTGATCACTGAAGGGAGGTCAAGCGAAATAGAAGGGGAAGTCCCAGAGGGAGCTTCCATCTTAGATCTCATGAATGATGACAGGTAGTGGATAGTGGCTGAAGACTCCATCATTTCGACATCCATAGGGGGAATGTCTATGGGATTTGATGTGTCCTTTGTTTTTGCTCAAGCAAAATGCACAAATAAGGGAGCGGTGGACTCGTTGCGCTTGGCCTCGAATTGGTGAACTGCTGCTCGAGAGGTGTAGAAGTCCTTGAGGCGAGGACATATGTGGATATAATGGCCATGGAGATCACACAAAGCACATGGGTGGTTGGTGTGAATATTATTGGAGTTCATGGCTGCAGTCACAGAAGGAATATAGGTTTCTGGGATCGTAGACTCAGGGAATGCGACATTAACCATGGGCTTGAGATGAGGAAACTCTGGACAAGTATGGGTGGCATGACCAACAACATCACACAAAGAACACTAGATAGTATGCTTTGGCGGTCGAGGAGGGGCAAGGTTTGTCAGGGTAGCCTTGTCTTTAGATGCCTTCTTGTGAGCTTTTCCCTTCTTACCTGAAGCTGTCGCAACAAGAGATGGTACCTGTTGAGGTGGCTGAGGAACTGTAGCAGCGGGAGAAGTCATGGGGACCGGTTGAACCATAGTCAAAGCAAGATAAGGTTTGGGTTGACCAGGCAGGGTAGTAGCTGGAGGATCAAGGTACCAGACGAGAATCCCAATGGTTAAGTTAGGGAGAGAGAGGGTAGCCATGACAGGTACCGTGTACACTCCTAGGGGGGATCTAGGAATGATATCTGACCGGAGGGGTAATGGCTAGGGGGACAACTCCAAAATGGTTAAGGCCTGGAGGGACCATTCCAGGAGGGTAAAGAGGCTCATGGATATCAGTTGTAGGTGAAGGGCCAGGAGGAGGAGGTCCATAAGGCTGAATCAAAGGGCTAGGAGTAGGCTGCAGAGGGCAAGGAGGTTGTTGACTAGCTGAGGCAGGCCACTTGAGGGTAGCTCGAGACGATTGCATCATGCAAACATTTGATGAGCTAGGATCAGAGACAGGAGGAGGAAGACTAGGAAATGTAGCAAGCAATGAGGAATATTTGTAGACTCCGGGTGAGACACTGGTCAAAGGATCGAAAATTTGCTTATTGGCCACCAAAGAGATGATGGAATCAGGGGAGGTCTGAGACTTCAGTTCGTAATATGTCAACTGGTCAATGGTGACTATCTTTCCGTTATGAGGGAAGGACATCTTGCGGTGAGCCGCATATGGGACAACAGGCATCGCATAAGTGTAGCTACGACCTAATAGAATGTTGTAATCTAAGGGGGCATCTATGACTTCGACGTCAATGCAAACAGTCTTGCCCGCAAGAATAATATGAAAATTACAGAATAAGCCAATGGGCTGGGAGGCATGGCCATCACATGCTTGGAGAGTGATCGTGGAAGGAGCCAACTCAGGTGATCTGAGTTGCTTTCAAACCGAAGCAGACATCACATAGGTGGATGCCTCCTCATCAATGATGCACCGGGAAATGTTGGCATTCCAGATCTTGACTGAGATTTGGAAAGTGACGGAAGAAGAGAAAGGAGGATGTTCTGACCGGTTAACATCAAATATAATCATTCGATCGTTGGAAGGATCTACAACACCCATGGAAGATAGTAGAGCTTTTCATTGTGAAGAGCACAACTGGAGGAGTTCCAGCATTGAAATGGAAGCAGGAGATTGTAACAAAAAACCTACTATGTCATACGAATGGGTGGCTTTGCCAGAAGCAGCGCTTTGGTGTAGTGGTCCTTTAGGGATCTTGGTATGAACCTCCACCTCAGGCTGAGGGATCTGCAAAGGACCATTAGGTATCTAAAGAGGCTCTGTATAGAGCGAAGGAGGTGGCTCAGGGACAGACGTAGCGAGAGGCTTGTTGTACTGACAGGACTGAGTCTGAAGATTGATGTTTATGGTTAGAGGTTGATCAGAGTTCATCATGAGAATCTGGTAATCAGAGGTACTAGATGGAAGATGTTGAGTGGCCACCTGACGGTCAGGTGGTTGGGTAGCCACAAATCCTTACTGAGGTAAAGGATTACTAAGCACAACTGGCTGACTAGGTGCAGCACTGGGAGTGACGGAAGGGGAGGTTTGTTGTCCTCGCAATGTTGCTTGAGACTCCCACATCTGATTCATCTGTGGTAAAAGAGGACAATCATGCATGTAATGACCATAAATAACACAACAAGAATAAGGCTTGTTCATGCGAATAGGCATGTACTACTTTGTTCGAGTGCCCTGTTGCTGGTTAGTAGTGTTAGGAGCATTATTTTGAGGATTAGGTCCAGGATTACCAGGAGAACATTGATTTTGAGTGCCTTTTGTCTTCTTTTTGGAAGGAGGAGGATTAGTCACACCCTGTTGTGCATACACCTGCCCCTGAGGGTGTGGTGGCTGCTATTGCGGGGGTTGAGAAGTAAAGGGAGGAGGAGGTGCTAATGTTGGAGGAGAAAAGCACCAGGCTGTGGATATGGATAATGAGTTTTGGTAACAGTGTGGTAAATAGGAGGTTGGGAAAAAGGAGGAGGCATGTCGTATCCTTGATACATGCTACCAGGGGGGGGAAAGTGCAGGAGGTGATGGCCTCCCCCTGAGGAAAACCATAGCCCATGGGAGGCTGAGCGTATCGATGAGAGAGAGTTCCAACAATACCATCGGTGGCATGAGATGCCCCTGGTGCATTCGCACCACTGGGTCTAGGAAGATCAGGTAGAATGGTATAAACATAACCTGACTGAGCGTATATCAGGTCATATTTTAACACAATTTAGAGAGCGGCTTCTTCGGTTTGAGGGAAATGTGATGTGACATCTTTGTCGATAGGGGGCAAGAGAGATATAAGGAACTAGTCCATGTAGACATGGTCTTTGAAGGTAGGGGCTTGACATAGGCTCTTTCTTCTTCGCCATTCTTGGACATGATTGGATAGGTTGGTCGTAGACGTTTGACGAAAAGAAGTCAAAAGTTCGGTACCAGTGTCATAACGAAGAGGAAGCTAGAAATAAGACAAGAAAGCTCGAGCAAGAGTCGCAAAATTGGTATGAGAGGATGAGGCCTAATCAACATACCACTTAGAAGCTTCGCCTGTAAGCGTACGTTGGAACAACTGAAGATAGACAGATTCATCGGTAATGGAGTTAGATGAACACCACATTTGGAAAGATTAAACATGATTTGTAGGATCTTCTCCAGCAAGGCCTTCAAACTTTGGGATGTCGAAAGGGAGCTTGGTTGGCATAGCAGGCCAACCAGCATCATGGTGTATAGGTTCATTTATCAACTGATCAAAATCAGAAAGACTGAGGCTTGCCATATAGGGGAGCAAGGGAGCAGCCGGGATAGTTCCTGTTGTGGTCCCACTAGTAGTATTCCCAGCATTAGGGTCGGGGATACCACCAGCGTTAGGTCCTGAACCAGACATGGTGAAGGTGACAGGAGGAGAACTAGGGGTGGAAGGAAAACCCAATGGACCAAAAGAAGAGTCAGAGTGCAGAATCGGAGGAGGACTAACTCAAATCCTACGCGGAGGAGTAAGCCTTCCTACCGGAAACTGAGGATAAAGGCCAAGATGTCTCCGAGATAAACACCTTGGTGGCGTAATGATGATGATACAAACACAACACAAAGGAAAAAGAGACCGACAAGGGCAAGGAGGTGCAGGATCAACTGATTACAATGTCGAAAAAGGGGCGAAAAAAGTGCAGGATCAATTAATTTCAATGTTTTAGAGTCTTTTCTTGGCGGTGTTAACCAAACCCTTTTTCTCTTAGGGTGTGTGTGAAAAGTGTGTAAATTTTAATTTTTAAACCCAAACATTTGTAGAGAAAAAGAAAAAGTGTGTTGTGTAACTCTAAATAAACCTGCAGATAACAGTATATGAAACTAAAATAACAGTAAATAAATAGCTAATAATGCAATAATCTAAACCCAAGAAGGCGGGCCTCTCAACAAGTAGTCTGTAGGTGGGAAAAAATCTAGTTAAAACAAACCAAAATAGCCAATAGATCTAAGTTCAGGAGGGATAGGGATCTAAAGGTCAAATCTGCTAGAAAGTGGTGCAAAAAACAACAACAAATCTGAGGAAAGATTGTTGTAAATGAGGTGGCGAAAAGCTATCTGCTCGAGGGAAATAGAGTTAACCCTAGAGGAAAACCCAAACAAAACTAAATAAGGTGATTTGGATGGATAAATAGCCAAGCTGAAGTGGATCTGAAGGTGAGGTATCAGATCTAAAAAATGGTTGAACACACTGAAAATTTCAGACAACCTGCAGTAGCTAAAACTCTTCCACAAAGTATGGAGGGTACTGAAGCCCTAAGGGGCTAGGTTCCCACTTATTTGAGTAAAATAGAACAATTACAGGTCCAAAACGAGCTTAGAATAAGGTCAGACAACCCTGAACAGAGGACTAGACAAACCCAGAAAACTTTCAGAAAAACTCCCGCAAAAAGTCCAGGTCGCAGTTTTTGACCTATTTTCTACAAAGGTCACAGTTTTTGGGCTGAAAAGTGTGTCTTGAAGCTCCAGGTCACAGGGTTAGGGCCAAAAAGTGTGGCCTGCACTTCCGGCACTCTCGGCGGAATATTTCAACAGAATGTGTCGTCTCAGCTGCGGCTGATGTCTGTCACCTGCACAATAGGTTCGAAAACACACAGAAGTTAGAATTTTTACTATTTTAGGCTTTTTAGGTTAAAAACAACATCAAGAAAAGAAAAACAAGAGTCTGAAGAGAAATCCTAGGGTTTTAAGCAGTTGGATATGCAAGGATCAGAAAAATGATAGTGGTCATAATTGTAAACCCGTGTGGAGTCACCATTTGTTAGTATGAATCTTAATTGCAAGTGTACAGAAAAAAAGACCACTTTAGTTGTGCATAAAAAATAGGCCAAAGAGAAAATATGGCTGCCAATATCTTAAAAACTGCAATTCGTTGATCAAGATAAATGCTGCAAAAATCTAGATCTATGCATCAAAAGACATTAAGTAGTACATAAAACGAGATTTAATCCATGCATCAAATAGACAAGAGAAGAATATGTTGAATGAATTTTATATTAAGGGCACCTAGGAGGAAAACATAGAAGGATGTTACCAGTTCTCCTCAATGGGACGGTTCTTGGAAGTCCTCAACACTTCAGGTCTAAAATTCCTCTCTCTTGATGGTGTAGAAAACCCAAACAAAAAAGGAACTCAGAGGGAGCTCACAAGCAAAAGGATAGAAAAATATGACAATGATGGTGGATCAAAGTCAGACCAAAAGTATAGATCCAAAGTGATCTTAGGCAACCAAAGGTGGAGAATGATTGGAAAAACCCTTCTATTTATAACAAAATATTGAGTCAGTATAGATATTGGTGCATAATTAAAATATTATTAACCAATTCTAGAACCAACTTTTATGGAATATTTTATTATATTTGTTGGAGGAAAAAAAAAATTTGACTTGGGTCAAACCCTTTTATTTGTAAATAATAAATAAATAAATAAATAATTTATTTATTTATTATTTTAAGGATGTGGTTGAGTAATAATTAAATAAATAATGATTTATTCAACTATTTATGAGTGATTTTGTCAAATTTAACAAAGAATATTATTTTAAATAAGGTTTAAATAATTATTCCTAGAAAATAATAAGATAAATAATAATTTATCTAGTTAATTTTCCTGTTTTGGGTTAAATATGACTAAAAATATTAATTAAATTGTTGTTTAACTAATTATTCCTTGAGGAAAATCAAACAAATGTGGATTTAATTACTATTTCCTCATGGGGTTTCTTGTTTAGACCATAAACAACTTAATAAAGGTTGTTTACTAAGTTATCTTTCATAGTGAAAGCAATTTTACTTAGGGTAGAATTGGTCTTACATGGTGTACTTAGGTCCATCTAATAGTGATAGGTTAGATGACCAAAAAATGGTGTAACAGATAAGAGTACGAAAAAAGACCATTTTAGCAATGCATAACAAACAGCCCTAACAGCAAAGATGGCTGCCAATATCTTCAGATATGCAATTAGTTGATCAAGATAAATGCTGCAAAAATATAGATCTATGCATCAAAAGAAATTAAGCTCTAAATAAAACAAGATTTACTCCATGCATCCAATAGACAATACAAGAATATGTTGAATGAATTTTATATTAAGGGCACTTGGGAGGAAAACATAGAAGGATGTTACCAGTTTTCCTTAATGGGATGGGTTCTTGTAAGTCCTCGGCACTTCAGATCTAAAATTCCTCTCTCTTGATGGTGTAGAAAACCCAGACAAAAAAGGAACTCAGAGGGAGCTCACAAGCAAAAGGATAGAAAAATATAACAATGATGGTGGATCAAAGTTAGACCAAAACTATAGATCTAGAGTGATCTTAGGCAACAAAAGGTGGTGAATGAATGGAAAAACCATTATATTTATAACAAAATATTGAGTTAGTCTAGATATTGGTGCATAGTTAAAATATTATTAACCAATTCTAGATCCAACTTTTATGGAATATTTTATTATATTGTTGGAGGGAAAAAGAATTTGACTTCGGTCAAATCCCTTATTTGTAAATAATAAATAAATAAATAAATGATTTATTTATTATTTTAAGGATGTGGTTAAGTAATAATTAAATAAATAATGATTTATTTAACTATTTATGAGTGATTTAGTCAGATTTAACAAGGAATATTATTTAAATAAGGTTTAAATAATTATTTCTAGAAAATAATAAGATAAATAATAATTTATCTAGTTAATTTTCTTGTTTTGGGTTAAATATGACCAAGAATATTAATTAAACTACTGTTTAACTAATTATTCCTTGAGGAAAATCAAAAAAATGTGGATTTACTTAATATTTCCTCATGGGGTTTCCTATTTAGACCATAAACAACTTAATAAAGGTGGTTTACTAAGTTATTTTTCAGAGTGAAAGCAATTTTACTTAGGGTAAAATTGGTCTTACATGGTGTACTTAGGTCCATCTAATAGTGATAGGTTAGGTGACCAAAAAATGGTGTAACAATGTCCAAATTTTAAATTTGTTCCAAGATTCTAGTTTTCACTCATGTTTATTACTTTTCTTATTGGGTCCTATCAAATGCAACCTATTCGAAACTAGAGAAACTTTTGTTAGGATTAATTTGCATCCACATACAAGGGTGGAAGATTTTATATTGGTTTTGTTGTGGTTGTTTCACCAGTTTAAATGAATGGATTTAGTTTGGAGATGATCATGTCATCTCCTCAAACCTAGGTGTTATGTCCATCATGGGTGATCTAAAATGTGAAAGGTAAAGAGAAGTGGAAAATTGTCTCACGCTACTATATTTTAACAATGACCTCATAGGGTAAAATGTGTTCAAACAATTTCAACCTTCAAACTTTTTTGTTTACTACAATGAAGTTTATATCCAAGTAACTTTTTGGTGCAATTCATTTAGAATTTGTAGGTAGACATCAAGTATCACTTAATATATAATAACAATATGCTTTGCATAACCCTATATTTCAATGAAAATTCCATTTAGTGATATCCATTGGTGCTATTTGAAGATAAGACTTTAGCATAATCTTATATTTCTCTTCTAATATACTCTTCAAGAAGGGAATTGTTCATGTTGTGGATATTTTTAACAACAACACCCATAGTTGGAAAAGGTGGGTGACTTTGAAAATAGAATTATAGGTTTTTTAGGTTCAATAAGTCCATCATTAAGTAGGTTGATGACCGAATTACTAGTTACTTTATTCTTAAGATGTGTATGCCTATCCTAGTTCTCTGGTCGAGAGATTGGAAGCAAAACTACACTAGATGCTTCATGTAATATAAACTAGTGGATGTGTATTGGTGGCTCAACACCAAAGAAATTGTACATAACAAGTTGGACGATATTTTGAAACTCATATCTAAAAGAGTAATTTTCTATTTATTATATGCTTAGTTTGGATATCATTTATTGATCCTAATAATGTTATTTTTTCCTAAGCCTTACTTTTCGGTAGGCATCTTCTTATTTAATGCCTAAAGTACCTAGAAGTTTCACAATCGAGGTGCTCGTTCTACCACAAAGATGAGACTATTCTTATTTTTTGTTGTTGTTAAAACTAATGTGTTAATGGGTCTCAAGCCTATATGTTCACCTTTTCCTTAGGATTTTTACATAAAAAGGCCACTCTCCCTTGCAATAGGCTCCTTTACATAGTAAGGCTCCAAGTAGCATGCTAACTTATTAGTATATATCTTATTTTCTTTATATAGAAAAAGGGAAAAAGAAAAATGAATGTGTTTTTTAAAAATATTAGCTTTAACAAATTCACTTGGTACAATATTACAACTCTAACCTCTACAAGCTTGTGCTTGCAAATCCAAGTTCACACTTGAAAGATGTACATGGTGCTAGTGTATTTCGTGTGACAAATGAATATATAGGTGTCAACCTCATGTAAAATGACTTAAGCTCGCTCAAATTTCTACTCTCCTCACTTTACTCAACATTAATTTTGATATAGGACATATCATAGACCAGGGAAAATTTTAGGGGCGAATTTTAGCCCAAAGGCGTATTTTAAGGGATTTTAATTTTTAATAGGGCGAATTTTTAATATAAAACCCATTTTATATAGTTTTATAATGTTAGCCTAATAATTATTTTAAAAATAATTACTTATTAAATATTAGCCCACCAAAATAAATGCCCATAAAACTGAAAAAATGGAATTCGCTCCCGATTTCTTTTTTTGGAGCAGATTTCAATGGAACTCGCCTGGATTTACTGGGTAGGAGGGAGGGGTTGGAGTGATTCGCCCATTTTTTCACTGGTTCGCCGGAATTTACTGGGTCAGAGAGGTGGTTGGGGCTTGCAAGGGGCGTGGAAGTTGAATGTTAGATGGTTTGGGGCATGGAAGTTGAATGTTGGATGTGCAAACTAGATCGATGGAGGTCAGATCGATAGATGGAAGTGGAAACTTACAAGTTCTGGACGCATTGACCGATGACAGGCTACAGCTTCACACATTGACGAGGGAAATTGGTTCCGAGAGACGGACCATGGTAGCTGTATTTAGAGTTCCAAGGTCCAAGATAACCCATTTCCCCGGTGCCATGGAGCTAAACCCGCTCTGCGAGGAGGAGTTTAGGAAGTGGTGTTGGCCCTTGGGTTGCAACTGTAATTATATTTTTTCTATATATTTGTTGAGTCTGAAATTCGAATGCTTCAAGTGTGCTGTGATTGTTATGGCTAGTCTAACAGCACTCTGTCATGACTCATTATTATTTTTTAATAAATTTGTCAGTCTGAATGTGCTGGACCACTGGTGAATGCTAGTGATTGCTTCAAAGTTCAGCGAGGAGTCCTCAAGGCTCATAGGTCAAATATCAGCCCTCTATAAGGAAATTATTCTGTGACAGAGGTGCGACTCCAGAGGCATAATTTTTTCCCTAATGTTCAATTAGTTAATATGTTGTGGTTTCCTATATAATTTCAGCCCTCTGTGTCTGGAAAAGTTTGAGCCATATTTATTGATTATGTGAACCTTTCAAAGGTTTTCTTGTGTATTGGTCTGTAAAATTCAATGAATTAATTCAAACCTATTTACTTGAGCCTTATTTAGAACTATGTAGTTAGATACAAACACCAAATGATCTAGTATATACTATCAATGCCTCTGCTCCTTTAGTGGACATATATCTTGGATCATCCTCTAGTAGTGGAAGGTTCTGTGGCTGGAGTCAAACATAGTGGTGGGTATTGAGTCTAGTACAGGACTTTGTCCATCCTGTAGTGGCTGGTTAAGGACATCCTCTACTTCCAGCCACTCCTGCTCATACTTAACATCTACCGAAGCAGGGAAATCCGTGAAAGATTTATTGGCACTGATTAAATCCTCCAGTGTTTTTTTCGAAATTGTGATTTTTTCAGAACTCAGAAAAACTTGCGATTTGTTTGGGTTATTTCTTGGGATGGGAAAATAAAAAATATATATATATATTCTAATATTTTGGAAAAATCTTCCGTATTATTATAGAGAATATAATATTCATTGACATTGAGATGCATGGAAAGAATTATACATTGAGGAAAAATTTGCAACTTGTTTTGCTTCAGAAGCTTATACCAGTTTTCCCATCACGTTTGACATAGAAAAATAAATCTTTCTAGGCATACCTGTGTGTTTCTTTCTAGGTATACCTGTGTGTTTGGAGGTGAAGTAAATCTATGTTATTTCTCTACTGGAAGTTATTTATGTTGCTGATATTACTATTCTGAAAGCGGCCTCCATATACAACTATACTTCTCTCTTAATTGCTCGCTGATACTTCTCAACTCACTCATTTTATTGGTTGGAGTATTCTATATCAATGTTATGTGTGCCTTTTATCTTAAATGCAAGTGGATGTGACTGTTCAAAAGCATTAATATCATATAGGTGTTGATGTTTTAATTGGCATATATGTTCTTTGTACCTTTTCATTTGGAAATAAATTCTCAAAGTCACCTACAGCAATCCACATACCAATTGTTTGTAAAAATTTCATAGTGAACCAGACTAAATAAACTCAAAATTTTTGTGGTTTTCCAAGTCATTTCAGGAAAGGAACATTACATTCTATTTAGGTCTTGTTCTGTTTGAAGCAGATTCTTATTTTTGTATCACAGTGTCTATACTCTATACTCTTTTTGTATCTTTCTAGGCATACAGGTAGAAGAACATTTTAGACTGATGATTGTTGAACTGAAAAATATTTTCATCCCAAGGGAAGGTAGGCTAAGAGTTTCTCCAAAGAGGAATCTACAGCAACTACGTAATTGACATAAATTAGTCCAGGAGTGTGAAAGTGTTCAAGTTCGAATCTTCGAATTTCCTCGTCTATACAGTGAAATGTCTCGAACCAATGTAGGTTGTCCTTTGATGTATATGAGACCCAACTAGGAGCATGCATTTTAGAAAGGTAGGATAAGCTCAAAATGAAAATAATATATATCTTGCTATAGATACAATTAATTCATTGTCAAGCACTTTCTTCGTTATAGGAGGATAACAAAGTCCTATAGGTAGCACTATGCCCTTATAGTGAACAAGGAATGGTATATGTGATATCCTTATCTGAGGCCCTTGGTGGCCTTGAAGATTCAAGAAATACATTGTCCTCCTGTTGACCATAGTTTTAATTCAGGGTCCTATGTAGGCCTTGGCCCACAGAATGAAGTTCTCAGCAAAGCCAAATTTCTTCATAGCTGAGAATAAGAAATTATACCTCACTATATCCAAGGCATTCACCATATTGAGTTTTATGACTCATGTACTTCTTTCCAGATGGGTGGCTATTGTGAGCAGCTTCGTGAACTCTTATGTTGTTTTCACAGATAAGTCTGCCCTGAACAAAGCAAGTTTTTTTCTCTGCGATAACAAATTGCATCAATGGTTTAAATCTAGAAAAGGTAGTCTTACCTAGAATATTTTAGTTTTTGACATTAAGGATGAGGGTGAAGTAGAAGGAATTTATTTTTTCTTTAAACCTGCATTGCTTCCTTGATTCTTCCACATAGCTTAAGAGGTCCCTATTGACATATTTCCATGCTTACTAAAAATATGTTGAGAACTTGTCTGGACTCTGGACTAGGGACTTTGTTAAGTTTCATATTCCATACCGTTTCTTGGAATTCCTTGCTTGATATGGGTCCTAGGAGTTTTTCATTATCCAGTTCTTGTAAAAGACATGGATCTTGTCCAAAATTTCCTCCCGAGCACTTCCAGTATCTACTCTTATTCTGAAAACAGGTTCCAAAGTGAGAGAAGGCTGCTACTTTGATTTCATTAAACCATCTGTTTTCAATCTGTCTAAGATTTACCTCAGAGATGACATTTTAATTCTTCTTGAGTGTTCTTGGTAATGGAAAAATTTAATGCTCCCGTTCCCTGCTTTCAGCCACAGGCTCCTTGATTTCAATCTCTAGATTTCTTCTTCGACGATCTGAGCTTTAAATAGTTGAGCACTTACTTCCTTTTCCCCTTGCTCGAGTCTATTCAGAGAGCCCTTATTCTTCAATTTGGGACTTGACTTCTTCATGGATTCCCGTATTTCCGGAATGGGACGATCTTCCTTGTGGGATTTAGCCCATTCTTTCATTTCAATTTTAATCTCTTTATTTTTTTCTCCTAGATGTAGGAGGCAAAGCCATGAACTGGGATAGATCCAGAATTTCTCACCATTTCTTTAAAGTCTGGTTGTGAGAACCATACAGGGCTATATTTTAAATGCCCTGGACCAAGTGCTTGAGAGTTTGATACCGAGAGCAAAATCGTCTTATGATTGGATAGCGCACTTGGGATAATTGCAGAATTTAGAATTACTCAGAGAAAAAGGAGCTTTATAAGAGAACCTATCAAGTCTTTCCACAATGAACCTTGGCCCTAGATCTGTATTTCTCCAATTGAATTTTCCATTAAAAAGCTACTATTCTAAAATCAGGTCTTCAATGGTCCTAATGGTTAAGAACATGTTGGTTTTTTTCCATTTCACTTATTAAACCTATAGAAAGGGTCCATTCTATTGATTAAACAAGTGTAAAGATACCATTCCATTGATTTACCCTGCAAAGGGTCCATTCCGCTAATCAAACCCATTAGATGATTTAAATCTTGCAATTTCTTTTGCCCATGCTTGTTCCATGGATGTAAAACCAAATCATTGGCCCACCTAGCAATGTGGCCCACTTGGTGTCTTAGTGTAAGAACACTCTTAAAAATCCTTAGCTCCTCATCAAGCTCATGAAAAATTACTTGCAATCATTCCAAATTGTTTTGACAATTGCTCATCTAGGAAAATTAAAGGACTTTGCACCTATGATTAAATCATAAATCATTAGGGAATTGGATGTTGTGCATATGTGAAGTTGTTTCTAGCCTATGCTTGACAACTACTTCATAAGGAGCTTCTCCTTCATTTGTCCTTGCAAGCCATTTAGTCGTTAAAACCGTCCTTGGAGCATGGTTGTTAATTAGCCCAAGTCCTCCATCTTCTCTATGTAGGGTTTAAATGTCACTAGTAACTGAATAGTTTCCTTCCTCCTCACTTTTATCATGGAAAATGATAGAGGATATGTTTCAACTTCTTATAACCAATTCATCAAGGGAATGATAAGTAAGAGAATTAGTAGTAACTGACTAGTTTCCTTCCTCACTTTTATCATGGAAAATGATAGAGGATATGTTTCAACTTCTTATAACCAATTCTTTAAAACTTAAGGGAGAGGTGTTTTGCAAAGGATGATTAAAGTTATTGTAATATTTTGTTGTTTTGTTTAAAACTTTCAAGTGTTCATTAGGTGATTTGGAGATATGAATTAATTTAGTGGAAATTTTTATATATTTTACATTTGAATGATGTTCTTTGTTTTATAGATGATGACTCATGATGTTATTATTTTGTGTATAATGATTTATTTTTTCTTTTGGGCTTGGGCCTTGGCACAACATTTTAATAAAAAATTTCATAATGGTTTTTGTGAACATTACACTTATTTTTCTTTGAAAGCTACTTACAAATCTAGTAATTCTCAACTCTTGGAAACTATTGATGCATGTTTCTAGATCGATTTGAAATTTTACTTCTGGAATATTCAGTGAGATGTCAAAAGCTAATCCTGGGAAGAAACTATCAAGGAAAATTGATGTATTATCATACTTTAAAAATTCTCAATCCAAGAATACACATTCTCTTCATGCTTCAAGCTCCTTTGAACAATCTGTTACTGAGAGAGATGTTAACTCTTGTGAAAATGCATCTGATATCCATATGATGGATGAAATAATATGTTCCTCAAGTGATCAGGGTGAGTTAAATGCAGATTCAACAGAAATTAGTGATGAAAATGTTAAATATATTTCCTTGGAAGGTGACACAGACCATTCACGGAAAAGGAAAAAAGGCCAGTGGACCATAGGGAGAAAATTCCAAGATGATTGGGTCTCAAGTTTTCCATTTATTGAAGAAATACCTCCTACAAATGAGGATTTACGAGAAGTTAAATGTATTGCGTGTAGTTGGAAAAGTTGCAAGGTAGTGAAATTTCAGATGAAGCTAGATACAGTACAAAAGCATGCAGGAAAGGTTTATGAAAATAAAATTGTAAATGGTAAAGAGAAATCTATTGTCAAATGGAAATCTTTGGAGGAATTTTGACATATCCAATATGTGGAAGAATACAAAAAATATTTAATAAGTAAGAAGAAACTTGAGGCAAGTGGAGGAACCATCATATCTCAATTTGAAAAGACGATGGAAAGAAGTTTCTTATCCAAGATGATACAATTGAGCACTGTATTTCACATCTTATGTAAAGGTCGTCCTATGACAGATTATCCAGATCACATGAAATTTTTATCTTTTCTTCACGTGCCAAACTTTCCATCTTCTCATTGGTTCGTAACTAGTGGTTGGGAATGGGCAAGATATCTAGCTCAAGTAGAAAATGATGATTTGAAATAGGAGATTGAAAATGCTAGGTTTTTGGCATTGTCTTTGGATGAGATTACGACTATTGATAATACTTCATGGATCTGCATGAGCATTTATATGGTTAATGACCATATTAGGCATTCCTATCTACTTGGAATTAGAAATATGAGAGAGACTTCTATAGCTGGAAATATTTATGAGCTTGATCTTAATACTTTGAAGGAAAGTGGTATGGATCATTTAATGATTGCAAAAAATTTGGTATGTGTTGGAGCAGATGGAGCATCGGTAATGCAAGGAAAAACGAATGGTCTTTGTGTTAGAATACAACTATCAGCTTCGCCATATATTAATATTCATTGTATGGCTCATAGGATGAATCTTGCAATTAAAATAGTAAGCAAGTTTCCATCAGTTTCAAAAGTTGAAGATCTTGTATGTGAGACTCATGCATACTTTTCTCGTAGTCCCAAACGATATTTAGAGTTTCAACAATTTGCAGATGGTGTTACGGATGGAAAAAAAACTACTGAAAGATGTTGATACAAGATGGATCTCATTAAATGGACCAGCTCAAAGGCTATTTAGTGAGTTCAAATCTTTGGTAGGGTTGATGTATGAAAATCGCTACAATGTAGACAAAGCTCAAGATCTTCTTTTTCGACTAACTAATATAGAAACATTATTGACATTGGTTGGAATTCTTCCTATGCTACATGAAATGAATGTCCTCGTGAAAATGTCTCAGAATCACACAATGTATATTACTGAATACACAAATGTGAGAAATTCAGCATGCCTTACATTGGATAATTTGTATATGATGTCGGAATATTTTATTGGTCTAGAGTTTACAAGTTGGACTAAGATCATCAATATAGAAAATACTGAATTTTTTTTTACGTTTGATGAAAAAGGGATACTATGTATCATAGTGCATGGGTATATGGTCCCCTTTCATTATATTAGTAAGATGGGACGAATCACCAAAGGTTGCCCCGTGTCAAGAGACCAATTTGATAATATTGTGATCATAGTGAGACAAAATTTGATAGAAATTTCAAGATCACTATCATCAGAGATAAGAGAACGATTTCCTCGAGATGAATTGTTGGAGGTCATGTGTGTGGTATACCCTCAATATTGGAAAAATTGTCAATGTCCAAGAAATTTAAAAGCCAATTTTCAAAAGAGATTAAAATGTTTAGTAGACCACTTTTGGAAGAAAGTCTCGATACATGGAGAACAGATTGAAGGTATTTTAGATTCATCAAAATTGTATCAACAAGGTGGATGCTTTGCTGAAACAATGTGGAAGCAATATCCTTTTTTGGAGAATCCTAATGAAAACGGTGCTATAACAAGATTATGGAATACTTTAAGTGCTAGCCAATACCTGCAAGAAAACATATCAGAATATTTTAAATTATCAGATTTGTGTCAAACCATGATTTTGGGATCAGTGGAGGATGAGAGAATGTTTAGTGCACTATCATTTTTGAAGTCAAAGTTGAGGAACAAGCTTGATAAACATGTGGATACATTTTTAAGATTATATGTAACAAAGTATGACGTTGACAATTTTCCATATGAAAGAGCACTAGTGCTTTGGGGATCAGATTGTGATAGAAGGGGAGAAAACAATATAACAAATTTATATAATGAACTTGATACAAAGCATAATGTTTTGGAGGCTCATAATGACAGTACATCTGGAGAAGATCATGTTCACAATGTAGAAAATGATGACCAAGATGAGAACTGGGAAATTGAAATACCCTAGGACTCTTATTTTAGTATACATGTTTCGTTGATCATGCAAGATTACTACATGTCAAATTTAGGTAAAAATAGGTTCTATATTTTGTATTTTTCATTGTGACAATGTAGCTACATTTCTTTCATGTGTGTTATTTTAAGATTGATGTTTCATATTTAATCCTTACATTGTTTGTTTCTTATTTGTGACAGGAAATGAAGCTAGATTTGATGATTTTGGGACCTATTTCTTTTCACATAGATAGTGTCTGACTAGTATCAAATTATAAATAACTAATTTAACAAGACTAATGCAAAGCATCAATGGGCTCATTCAATTACATGAAACTACCTTGATGTCTAGCTCTCACATCTTGGAAAATTTTAATGGTATATATGCTGCTTGTGTTTTGGGAATTTTGCTGAGTTTCGAGTTTTATATTTTCTTGGAAAATAATTATTGATATTTGGAAAATGTGTGATTTTATATTGGTATTGGAAACGAAGCTGGTTTTGATCTTTGATTGGAAATGAAGTCGGATTTGATGAAGTTGGGACCTATTTCTTTTCACATAGATAGTGTCCTAGTATTAAATGATAAATAACTAATTTAAGAAGTCTAACGCTAAGAAACAATGAGCTTATTCAAGTACATGAAATTGTGTTGATGTCTAGCTTTGATATCTTTGAAAATTTTAGTTGTTTGTTTGTTGCTTGTTTAGAGGATTTTGTTGAGTTTGAAATTAGTCCCTTGAATGGTTATGGTTCTCATATCATGCATAGATCGATAGATCGATAGATCTAGTTGTATTATTATAATCATTATTGTTTTATTTATATATTTGGTGGTTTTAGGAAAGATATTTTATTTCCTTTCACTTTGTAGCATGATTTTGAAATCTTCACCTTTTAGAATATAGTAAAATATTTTTCTTATTATAGATTTTTCTTGGAAAATAATTATTGATATTTGGAGAGGGAAATAAGCCCTGGGTAGCTAAGCGAAGAGAAAAACGGTCTATGTACTAGGTTCCTGTGCATTCATCGTAGGATACCTATTGGAATGAGACCGACATTCCTTTTATGCAATTACACTTTTGATGCCAAGGCGGAGTTGAGTTCGCTGACCTAGGAAGAACAGTGGTAGTTGATCATAATGCTAAGGAGATTAGAATGTTGGTTTCACAAACAGCTAACCATGCCACCAATGTTGGTCCTCCTATGGGCCTAATTGAAGTATACCTGCGGTGACTAAGTTCTGAAGATCATACAGTTTTGCTAAGCACAAAGATCTTATAGAGTTTTCTGGCATGATATTATAGTCATTAACACTGTCTTGAATGAGTGGTTTGCAAAACAAGGCCAACAACCTGAAGGGTCCTAAAAGGCATCGACGAACCTAAACCTTGTGGTATATTGTTGATAGCGAGAAGCTTCAGAACAAAAAGGCATCATCACACTTAAGGTATAATCATATTGCCATACAATATGAAAAGAAGATACATATATAAAAAGTGTAAGATGCCAAATGATCTAGTATCTACTATCAATTCCTCTGCTCCTTTAGTGGGCATATATATTGGGTCATCCTCTAGTAGTGGAAGGTTCTGTGGCTGGAGTCAAACATGGTGGTGGGTACTGAGTCTAGTACAGGACTTTGTCCATCCTGTAGTGGCTAGTTAAGGACATCCTCTACTTCCAACCATTCCTGCTCATACTTGACATCTACCCAAGCATGGAAATCCATGAAATATTGATTGGCACTGATTAAATACTCCAGTGTTTTTTTTTGAAATTGTGATTTTTTCAGAACTCAGAAAAACTTGTGATTTGTTTGGGTTATTTCTTGGGATGGGAAAATCGAAAAAAATAAATATATTCCAATCTTTTGGAAAAAATTTATGTATTATTATAGAGCATATAATATTCATTGACATTGAGATGCAGGGAAAGAATTATACATTGAGGAAAAATTTGCAGCCTGTTTTCCTTCAGAAGCTTATACCAGTTTTCCCATCACATTTTACGTAGAAAAATAAATATTTCACTAGAATTAACAAGGAGAAACTAATCCAGAAAGGGAAAAAATGGAAGTAGATGGATAATTGCTTTGTCAAACAAAATAATGATCTATTCTCAATTTTGACATGGTCAAGTCTAGATGGAACAGATGATTGCACATAGAAATTGTGGCCAAAGTGTGTCTATGCTGACAAAAAAAACTTGAGCATGTGTCTAAGACAGTTGAAAACTGCTAAAAAATAGACATATTTGATTGTGCAACCCCTAATATCTGGGTGGGTATAAAAACATTTTAGACTGATGATTGTTGAACTAAAGAAAAAAAATTCATCCCAAGGGAAGATAGGCTAAGAGTTTCTCTAGAGAGGCATCTACAACAACTACGTAATTGACATAAATTAGTCATTCTAATGTGGAATTGTGTAATACAGGAAGTGATGGCAGAACTTGAAGTATAAGCATCCCACAATGTAGTGGAAGCGTGCGCTCAGACCAAGACCATTGAGAAGGTTGTGTTCACTTCTTTTGTGGCTGAAGCTATTCGGAGAGAAGATCGAGAGTGCAAGGTTAATGTCCTTGATGAGAGGCATTGGAGTGATGCAAATCTTTGCAGGAAATTGAAGGTCTGTATATCTGATTTTTTATATGACAAAATATTAGTTTATTATACAATATAAGTAAAGTGGACTGATTTATCAGTGTTTCCTTTTAACTTGTTAACGATATCTAACTGAATGGTATGTTTGATAGTGTCAGTCTTATTAGTTACTTAACTTATTAAGTAACTCAGAATTTTTCATCTACAAGTGCTTTGATTAGATTAGTTACTTAATCTAATAAATAACTTCAACGTTTGCATCTATAGTTTTCCAAGGCCAATTACAATAGTATGGAAGCCATGATAGTAGTATACTTAATATTAACTCAACATTTCATTTGTAACAATTGAATCTGGGACCTGGGTGGGTAAGCATAATCACTCCTTCCAATCACAAGAGATAATCCAATTCCAATTGACTCTTTCATATTTTAGTTTGTCCATTATCATTTTACTGAGTTTTACAATGCATCTTTCTTCTCTCAGTCCATAAATCCATATCCAAATAGCTTTTGGCTTTTTGAAATTGCTCAAATGATAATACATGCTACATATTGCAGCTAACCCTGCAACAATCCATATCCAATTGATA
Organism: Pinus albicaulis; assembly: GCA_034641835.2. Taxonomy (NCBI): domain Eukaryota; kingdom Viridiplantae; phylum Streptophyta; class Pinopsida; order Pinales; family Pinaceae; genus Pinus; species Pinus albicaulis. The sequence goes on along the minus strand of CM076576.1, from coordinate 653,390,461 downwards.
TTCTGTCTCTTAATATTTCCGAAGTGATACCACATCATAGAGAACAGAGCGCATATATCTTCTCTATATGCAACAATCCATATCCAATTCATTTTTGTCCTTGAAGTTGCCCAGGTTATAAATGCATCAAATACTGAGAAAGTCTACATATGTAACCTTTGTCTAAATCTTTGGTGCATACTGAAGCAGGGCTAAAATGGCTTTGTGCTAAATATATATATTTTTACATAGATAATCTAAATACATCGTGGTGGGGTATTGAATATTTTTTAAAGGGGTATATGTATAAAATTTGGGTGTTTCTCAAAGATTGTGGAGTTCAAAGCAGTATTCCAATTTCCAAGCCTTGAAGTGATCTGTGGTATTCCTTGAAGTACAAGCAGCCCACAATGCAGTGGAAGCATGCGCTTAGACCAAGACCATTGAGAAGGTTGTGTTCACTTCTTCTGTGGCTGCAGCTATTTGGAGAGAAGATGGAGACTGAAATGTTAATGCCCTTGATGAGAGGCATTGTAGTGATGCAAATCTTTGCAGGAAATTGAAGGTCTATATATCTAATTTTTCATATGACAAAATATTAGTTTATTATACAATCTAAGTAAAGTGGACTGATTTATCAGTTTTTCCTTTTAACTTGTTAACGATATCTAAATGAATGGTATTTTCGATAGCGTTGGTCTGATTAGTTACTTAATTTAGTAAGTAACTCAGAAGTTTGCATCTGCAAGTGCTTTGATCAGACTAGTTACATAATCTAATAAATACCTTCAACATTTGCATCTACTTGTTTTCCAAGGGAAATTACAATAGTATGGAAGCCATGATAGTAGTATACTTAATATTAACTCAACACATCATTTGTAACAATTGAATCTGGGACCTAGGTGGGCAAGCATAATCGCTCCTTCCAATCACAAGAGATAAATCCAATTCTAGTTGACTCTTTCATATTTTAGTTTGTCCACTATCATTTTACTAAGTTGTACAATGCATCTTGCTTCTCTCAGTCCATAAATCCATATCCAATTAGCTTTTGGCTTTTTGAAATTGCTCAAATGATAATACATTCTACATATTGCAGCTAACCCTGCAACAATCCATATCCAATTGATCTTTTGTCTCTTAAGATTACCGAAGTGATACCACATCATAGAGAACAGAGTGCATATATCTTCTCTATATGCAACAATCCATGTCCATTTCATTTTTTTCCTTGAAGTTGCCCAGGTTATAAATGCATCAAATACTGAGAAATTCTACATATGTAATGATGCAGCTCAAGCTGCTTAACACCTACACTATGCATATAAAAATGCATCTATATACATTTCCCCAAATATTTTCCCTTTCCAAGTTTAAATGAAACCCTTTTATTCCATCAAACTTAAAATCCATTCACACGGAAGTTGTTCTCCTTTTCTATCTAATGGTTATAATCCATACGAAATACTCACCTTATAGCAGAATCAAATATAAATACATTTGATTTATTAAAACCCATATAACATACCTCTAATAGAATTAATTACCATTTTTCGACTTTGAATAAAATACTTCTGTTGACGAAAGTATATTCGAGCCCACATTAAACTTCAATGTGCCTTTACTCCATTGATTCATTTCGCTTATCGATCTGACGACTACCCTTTTATCTAGATTTTAAATAGCATAAGGATTAAGGTTTTAACACCATGTTGTTTTAACTTAAATTTACACCTTCGATCTTTTCAAGCACATTTTTCCATGTCCATCCAACGGTAATCGCATACTCCACATGAAATGCATATGATCCAACAACCATCGCATTGGTAATTTCACGATGTTTAATGTTTCAAATATACGTGAAATGCGTGGTTTTGTGATGCCACACGTCACTTACTGGGGTGTATCTCGCTCACTCAACAAAATACCGCTTACCTCTTATTTTCCACGCAAAAACCATGTGTGGTTTTATAAAACCATCTTCACTATTCACCTGAGCCATAAGCCCACGGTTTCACTTTTTATTCACTGAGTCTTGCTCAGAACCCTGTGGAATCCATTCTATGTCAATCAAAATACCTCTGTTTAGAACAAGACTCAATATCACACCAAATTTCCTTCTTTAAATAAGTCTATCATAACGAAATTGAAAGACTTATTCACTGTAATAAGCCTCAAGATATTTATGATTACACTCAATTCAAAATGTAGAAATAAAAGCACAGTGCTAGCATATGTAAACTTGATTTTCAAAGGGGTTTTCAATAAAATGTAGCGCTTCAGAATGCAGGTTTTCCCAACATAATTAAATCAATTATTCATTCAAATGAAATCACAGGTTCTCACCCTCCATGACCAGTTTATATTAGTCCTTGATTTTTTTTTAAAACCACTCAATTACCTAAACCAATCTTCTGTCATTATGTTCATAAATTTACCGTTCAATTGATTTTTCTTAAACTTAATATCCATCCTTTTCTGCGCACTATTCATTTCTCAGATTTAGAACACATAGATTCTGTTCAGTCACTCAATCTTCTGAAGGGATTTTTTTGGGGTATATGTATAAAGTTTAGGTGTATATGTATAAAATAAAATAAAATTAAGGGGTATATGTATAAAATTTAGGTGTATATGTATAAAATAAAATAAAATTAAGGGGTATATGTATAAAATTTGGGTGTTTCTCAAAGATAGTGGAGTTCAATGTAGTATTCCTAGCCTTGAAGTGATCTGTGGTATTCTTGTTCTAATTATGCAATATTTCCTATTCACAGTTATGGTATGCATTAGCCAAGACACTGTCAGAGAGGGCTGCATGGGCGCTGGCCATGGACAGAGGGTTGAATATGGTGACAATCAACGCATATCTGATTGTGGGACCTGTTATCGCATACAAAAGCTCAGGATCTACCATTGCATATCTTAAAGGTGAGGGTGAGAGATCTGCATACCAAATAGACTCCGTTCTAGAACGTACAAATATGGTATAGTAATCCCTTGGAGAGGATCTAATCTACTGGTATAGTAATCCCTTGGAGAGGATATAATCTATGGAAGTGAAAAATATTAGCTAGTTTATTTACAGTTGCTAGTCTTTATGAGGGCAGGGGCTGCATAAATGTATGAAAAGGGCACTTTAGCTAGGGTGGACATAAAGTTTCTAGCGGATGCTCATATATGTGCTTATGAAGATCCATCTGCCTATGGGAGATATATATGTTTCAATAAAATAGTCAGTAATGCAGAAGATGCTGTCAATTTAGCACAGAGTTTGCGACACCTGATACCGTTCCGTGATAGGTACAGAGAAATTAGTTATTGTTTAGTTATTAAAATCACTGAAGATTCTATATCTTCAAGATTTAAATTGGGTTTCTTACCAATTGATATTTTATCTTTAGCTATACGTCACAATGAAATTAATCATACATAGATACTCACTTGCCACACCTGATACCGTTCCCTAACAGGTACATAGCAATTAATTATTGTTCAGTTATTGAAATCACTGAAGATTATGTATCTTCAAGATTTATATTGGGTTTCTTACCTAATGATATTTTTTCTTTAGCTATTATGTCACAATGAAATTAATCATACATAGATACTCTCCAACGATAATCATGAATTCATTATTTATTTGATTTTTTTCATAATTTGGTAACAGATTTGAAAAACCAATGGTCTACCAATAGCGTCTGAATAATAAGAAGTTGATTGGATTGATGGTTGGATATGGAAACCGTGCAACCCTAAGCAGCGAACTATAAGGGAAGGGGGGGTTTCCCATGTTACAGCTTAACAACAGCCACGAATGAGGGGCACAAGAAAACTTGGGGAGTTTACATGTTCAAACTATATCCATTTTTGTACATAATGTAATGTAATTTTCACTTCAAGGTTTGGATAGTTGGCAATAAGTTGATTTCCATAACGACGAACATTAAAATTTTAGCCGGTGACTAAGGCTCTCTACCATATGCAGTTTTTTTTGTTAATTTCTGATGTAAAATCAATTTCCTGATTTTTGGCAAGGACAAGTGCAAGTAAGTTGTTGATGGGTTTTTTTGTGTGTGAATATAAAGTGGGATACCCCACACTTTGGAATTGTTTTATCATTATTAAATTTCCTCCTTTTGTTTTATCATTATGGGAAGTTGCACTTTCTCTTATCATGAGTTGTGTTATGAATGGAATGAGAAGTTACACTTTCTCTTATCCTGAACTATTTTATGAGTGGAGTGCATAATGTTCATTTGATGGTATTTTTATATATTGGGATGTTGAATTCTTTAATTACAAGATAAAAAATTGAATACTACTTTGCCTAGTCAAATTTTTATTTTTAATTTTTTTAGTCAAGCACCGTTGCCGGTCAAACTTGTGAGAGGCTGCTGTTGTGAGAGGCTTGGATTGTGTAATAGTTGTGTAACTGCTAGTTCCTGTTGGTGATTATATGCGTGGGGGAGAGCTGATCTCCATTTTTGCATTGGACTGTGGAGGGATTATTTGAGCTTTGTGAATTTATGATACTGCCCCCTCAAATTCCCTGATCCATTCCCAGGAGAAAATTCTGCCATGGGCTGAGTCGGTTTGGATGTGCATAGCAGACAGTGAGGCACAACTGTCAGTTTGGAGGTGTGTTGGGATTGTCGTATTGACTCTACTCATTAGTTATTGGCGTTTTAATTTTTTTTTGACTTGTTCTGCTCATTGAAGAAATCAGTAGAGGCATGGGCCTTTGTGTTGGAGGATTGTTGAAACAAAATGATCTGCAAAGATCCCAATTTGTTGAAACTCCTCTCCAACCTCAATATCAATGCTAGTAGTAGCATGAGCAACAACACTACGCTTAGCAGAACTAGAAGAACGCATTTTCCAAACTGCACGAGAACTACTTCCCTCACGAGTCACCATGTGCCATGCTTGGTCTTGGTGGTTCTCTTCCTTCTACTCCTAGTTCAAATACCATATCTTCATTGGAACCAACACCCCTAACTCCACTAGACAACGATTCACCATTTTGTAGTAGTGATTCGCCATTTGTACTGGTGATTCGCCATGATTTTACAAGATAATATAATCTCGTGAGAGATTCACCAAAAAATTATATATACATATTATATTATTAATAAAATCGCCTTCCATTTTTCCTATGTATCATGGGGATTCACGCATTTATTATATATATAAGTTTAGGGGGGTTCATAAAATTTTCCCTGTCATAGACTATATTGGCTCGAGAATGCATTAAACGCAAAAGTTGTGAGCACCACATTCCCTTGCCTCCTCAACTAGTAGTGTATTTTAGGAGAATTTAAATACTATACCTAATATAATGTTATAGGTGATGACTATTTCACTTTGAAAAAGTCATAGATATAGATAATATAGGCAAGTAATCAATAATAAAATATGTAATTTACTATTGAGATTTGCACTTCCATGAATATTATCAATTTAACCATATTTTATAAAAGATACACTAATTTTTTAAACAAAAATGGTCAATTGAAAATTATTTATTTAATAGTCAATTGACAAAAAATTGCCCTTAAAAAATACCCTATCAATTAGAGAATAACAAGTTTTCCATGTTAAAGTTTGTCATTAGAGAAGTATCTTGAATAACACAAAGAAGATAAATAGATCACCTCCCAACATGTTATCATGCCACAATTTACTAAGTGTGGGTTGGAACCACTAGTGTTGACCTCTATTTGTATTTATCACTATCTTTGTGTCTATTTTATTGTTACCCATTAGCCACCATACTTGAGTTTAGCTCTTTGACCCATGGGGAGCATTTAAATCTCTAAGTGTTCCAACACACTATTTTTAATAACCTTACAACTGCCTATAGTTACCAATATTTTATTGTAAAAATTGCAATGAAATCTATTATGAAATCTACTTAAATATCACTTTACTATTAATTTAAGAAAATGATAAATGATATATGTAACATTATTATTATTATTATTATTATTATTTTAGTCCAAAAACACTTGAATTAACAATCACTGTCTTATAAAATAGTATATAAACTAAAAAAATTCAAAGTTCAAATTTCTCATAAATTAAAGCTAATAATAATAATAATTTAATTATATATATATAACTTTTGAACTTAATTTAAAAATTAATAAAATAATTATTTAAAAATTTAGTCAATTTTCTAAATTGATGCCTTTATCAACACATTACGCTGAGATTTTTGTCCATCCGAACTAACAAATCTAACCATACGTTTATTAATTTTTTTATTAAATAGGTTAACATATATGATATATATCATGGCAAGCCATTTCAACGTGGCCCATCCATATATGTAATTAAAAGAAAATAAATAAATAAAATTATATCTATATATAATTAAATGAAAATAACAAAAATTATATATATATATATATATATATATATATATATATATATATATATAATTAAAATAATAATAAAAATATTTCTTATATTTTGTTATAACAAATATGAAAAATAAATAACATATTGAAATTATTATTAAAATAAAATAAAATTAAAAATATTATTATTGTCTTTTTTAAATGATAATTCTGGAATTAACATAATTATTTTTAAAATTAAAATAGATTTATATTGGTTTTTAAGATGTAACATGTCCGTTACCTAAGAAATTACATATTTATTAAAAGAAATACAACATTCAAATATTTAAATTTCTCACTTCTTTTTTTTACATTTAATTACGCATTTTTTTTTTAATTCAATTGTTTTATACATATTATCAATCTCCATTTTCATAAATGAAGATAATAGTAAAGGAATATTAAATAAAATTAGTAACGTTGTTTTTATGGGTGTACAGAACTGGTTCTTATAATTTTTTAGTTTTCAATATAAAGTTAAAAATAACATTATAAAAAAATATTAATAACAAAACAATATTTACAATTAATAATATATTTCATTAACACAATAAATAATATACTTTGATATTTTTGAAGTGGAGGGCTAGGTATCTAACCCCAGAACCCATGCTTTGACACCTTTGAGAGAAAATTCTAGGCTTTTAGTAAAAGTGTGTCTGGAGTGGTATTTCTATCACTTAATCGATGATGAAACGTGAAAGGTTGATAATTCAAAAGGTTATAATAGCTTCGAAAAGACCCACAACAACCCCATAATTTATTCCTAAAAATCCATCACTTCCAAAGTAATAGCCTAAATCCTCCCTTCCAAAGGAATAGCCTAAATCCTCACTAAGGGAGGAGACAATGCTACAAGTCAAAAGGTTCCAATAGCTTCGGAAAGATGTAATGTTCCCAATTAGCCACTGCCACTTGGAACATTATAACTGCTCCAATTTTGAAAGAAGAAGTAGGAAAGGCAATAAAACATATACTAGTGTGAAAAGGCATTGAAGTAAGAGGACAAAAAAAAGCCTCTTTGGTGTGAAAGAGGGGCAAAGAAATGATCTAGCTACAGTTGACCAAGTCAACAGCGATGTCACAAGAGGAGGGAAAACTACTAGGGCAGCGCAGTTTTGAAGGAGGAAACTTCTCAAGGAAGTCACATCACTAATGAGTGGGGCCCGAGAGAGGAAAGCTCACCAAGGATAAGAAGGAGGAGATAGTAGCAAAGGATGCATTCATTCATTCATCTTGTCTCAGTCTTGTGACTGATTGCAAGCTTCAGTTGTTTAGCCGGAGTTGCAGCACTGTTTTAGTGCAAAAGAGATTCTCATGCGGGAATTCTATCTTCACCATTGGTATAGTTGATTGGGAGATCTAAGGAGGAGGTCCTAAGTTCAATTCTCATCATTTATCTTGAGCGAAACCATTCTCCATCCTAGACAGCATAGTCACTTCCAAGGATTGCGTTATTTCTGCAGTAGCTACAGTAGCTGGGGTTGCATCTTTCCATTTATCCTTGTTTTAGAGGAGGAGGAGTCTATTTCACTCCGGGAGATCTATTGAGGAAGGCCTTGGGCCATATATTGTATTTTTTGTCCATTTCAGATCATATTTGGTCTTTCTTTATACATTGTTGCTGGGAATAGCGTTATTTTCTACAGAGCTACTTTTTATGTCGCTATTTTGCCGAAAACCCTTGTCGGGGCATTCCGAGGTGCTTGTAAAAGAGGTCTAACCTCTCATTTCTGATTCCATGCTTAATGAAGAACAATGTTACCGATGAAATAGGTAACCGCAATGTTACCTACTTTTTTTTGGTAGCATAAAAAGCACCCGATTTTGAAAAGTGGTGATGCAGAATCACCATTTTTTTTTTGTGCACATTTTTGACACTCTAATATTTTTATTTATGAAGTATGAATATTTGTTTTAAAATGTTAGTGAATTTCATGTTAATTTTGAAATGTATTGATGTAGCATCAACTTTTTTTTTTAAGAGTGGTGATTTTCATGCTAATTTTGAAACGTATTGATGCTGCATCAACTTTTTTTTTTTAGAGCGGTGATTTTCATGCTAATTTTGAAACGTATTGATGTTGCATCAACCTTTTTTTTTAGAGTGGTGATTTTCATGTTGGTAATAAAACACAAAACTTAGATAAAAAAAATATATAAAAACAATAAAAAAAAACCCAATAAAAATGTAAAAAAAACAAAAATAGCTCGTAAAAATAAAAAATTTAAACAAAAATAAATAAATAAAAACAAAAATATTTGAAAATTATATCAAAGGAAATGACAAAATTTGAAAAAAAAAACACATAATTTAAAGAAAAAAAACAAAAATTGACCAAAAAAATTTAAAAAAAAAAACTTCAAAAACATTTTTTTTCTAACTTATTAAAAAAAACCATATTAAAAATTAAAAAATAAAAATAAAAATAATTAAAATTACAAAATTAAAATTTAGATTAAACAAAAAAATTAAAAAAAAAAAATTAAAAAAATTAAATTTAAAAATTTAAATTAAAAAATAATAATAATAATAAGAAAAAAAATACAAATTTTAAAATTAACCAAAAAAAAACAAATTAAAAAAAAAATTGAAAAAGAAAATAAAATAAAAAAAACTATCATTTAAAAACAAAAAAAATGAAAAAAATAACATGCAAATAATTAAAAAACAAATACACATAAATTTAGTGCTTTTTTTTTAATGAAACAATTTATAGATTTTAAAAATGAAAAACTAAATAAACTAAAAAATTTAAAAAAATAATTAAATTAAATTAAAATTTAATAAATTTAATAAATAAATTTTAAATTTTAAATTTTAAAAAATAAGTAATCTATAATATTAAATATAAAAATAAAAGAAAATTAAAAAAAAAATTAAACAAATTGAATTTAAGATAAAAAAATTGAATTAAAAAAAAAAATTTAAATTTTTTGAAATTAAAAAAACAATTTAAAAAAATAAAATTAAAATAAAAATATTAAAAATTAAAAAAAAATAAAAATAAAATCAAATAAAAAATATACATATATATTAAAAATTAAAAACAAAAAAAAAAAAAATAATAAAATTTAAAAAAAATAAAAACAAAATTAAAAAAAAAAACAAAACAAATTATATTTTAAATAAAAAAATTAAATTTTTTGAAATAAACAAAAAATTTTAAAAAAATCAAATTAAAAAAAATCAATTCAAAAAAAAAAAATTTTAAAAATTAAAAAAAAAAATCAATTTAAAAAAAAAAAATTAAAAAAATTAAAAAAAAAATGGCGGCAGTGGTGGTGGTGGTGGTGAGGCGGTGGTGGTGGGGGCGGCACCACCCGGCCTTCCCTGCCCGGGCAACGGCGGAGGCCGGCCGGTGGGAGGGCGGCGAGCTGCGCAGCCACCCCGCCCGCCCACAGGCCGGCCTCCGCCGCCGCCCCGGCGGGGAGGGCCGATTCCGGGCGGGGAAGGCCGGGTTGCGCCGCCCCCACCACCACCACCGCCGCCATTTTTTTTTTTTTTTTCCAAAAATATAATTTTTTTTTTTAATTTAATTTTTTTATATAAAATATAATTTGTTTTGTTTTTTGTTTAATTTTGTTTTTATTTTTTGTAAATTTTATTATTTTTTCTGTTTTAAATTTTTATTTATTTATTTTGTTAGTAATTTTTATTAAATTTTTCTTCTTCTTTTTTATTTAATTGATTTTTTTTTTTTAATTTCATAAATTTCCTATATTATTTTATAGAATTTCATAAATTTTGTATTTTTTTAAAATTTATTTGAATTTAATATTGTTTTTTAAATGTTTTACTTTTTTATTAATTTTTTTTTGTTAATAACATAAAATTTTTATATTTTTATATTTCAATTAAAATTGTGTATTTAAAATTAGATTTTTTTTTTTTTTAATTAAACTTAATTTTTTTAAATTAATTTGTTTTTTAATTTTTTTATTTAATATTATTTTTATTTTTTTCAATTTTCCATTTTTAATTGATTGTTAAAGTTTTTATTTTAATAATGGGTTTTTTTTTTTCTTTTATATTTAAAATTTATTTTTTGTTTCAAAATTTATTTGTTTATTTGTTTATTTATTATAATTTAATATTTTTTGTTTTTAAATTTAATTGTTATTTTAATTTATTTTTTTAATTTAATAAAATCTGATATATATATACATATTTTAATTTAAGTTCATATATATATTTTATTTTTTATAATTTAAATTTAATTTATTTTTTTATAGTTTATTTGTTTTTTTAATATATATTGTTTTAAATTTAATATTTTCATTGTATTTTATTTTTATTTTTTATTTTTAATTAATTTTTCATTTTTTTATTTTTAATTTAAATAATGTTTTTATTTTTAATATTTTTATTTAAAATTTTTAAATTTATTAAAATTTAATATATTTCCTTAAATTTAATTTTTTGTTTTAAATTTTTTTTTATTTTTTTAATTTAATAAGCATTTTCTTTTTCTTTTTTAAATTTAATTTCTATATTTTATTTTTTATAATTTCCTTCTTTTTTTAACTTGTTTTTTTTTTTTTAATTTAATATTTTTATTTTGTTTTTATTTTTATTTTTTAATTTCTATATTTTTTTAAATTTTAATTTTAAATTTTTTTTTTTTATTGTTTTATTTTTTTTTGCTTAAATTTTAGGTTTTTTTTAATGTTTGAATTAAAAATTTTATTTTGTTTTTATTTTTATTTTTTTTATCTTCATATATTTTTAAATTTTAAGCTTTTAAATGTTTTTATTTTTAAAATTTTTTTTATTTTAAATTTTAGGTTTTTTTTAATGTTTGAATTTTAAAAATTAAAAAATGTTACTTCTATTTTTAAAAATGCCAAAAGTATGACACAATTTTTTTTTTTTATTATTCCAGCATCAACTGGTTTTGTTTTGAGGGTGTTTTTTCAATCCTTTTTTTAAGAAACAATTTTGTTTTTACCATAATTTTATAAAATGTTGAAATTTGACCTTAAAAAAAAACGAAGTGCGTTCTGGAATACACACTTTTTGTTTTTGGGGTGTTTTTTCAATCCTTTTTTCAAGAAACAATTTTTTTTTACCATAATTTTATAAAATGTTGAAATTTGACCTTAAAAAAAAACGAAGTGCATTCTGGAATACACACTTTTTGTTTTTGGGGTGTTTTTTCATGTTTTTTGAGTCTTTTTGGGCTAGAGTTCCCGTTTTGAGGTCAGATTACCTATTTGATCGGTAACAGTGTTGAAGGCTCTAAATCTGTATTAAACTATCTTTTGATGTAGATTCCATAATAAAAATAACGTTGTTGCAGTATCCGGAATTTCTATTTTATGAAGCAGTGGGATTGGGGTGCTTTTATGCATATATGAGTTGGGGAGATCTGTTTATAGTAGCTAGAATGATTTGTTTTTGATGCCATTCTATATTTAAGCTACATACATCATATATTAGAGGATCCAAGCCCTGGTCTGCGTTATTTTTGCACTGGTTTCCTTATACAGCGTCCTCACTGGAGATATTGCAAAAATTCCTAGAAAAGAACATTACAATGGGATTGAAGCTCTGCTCTTGGCTCAACTTATGGGGGGGGAGATTTACCTTCAGCATGGAGAAGGAAGAAATATCAAATCTAGTACTTCAAACCCTGCAGAAAATTGCAAGGGATCTCAAGGAGATGAGATATGAAGAGGACTCTTTAGGGTTTTGCCATGAGGCAAGCACCAACATTGAAAATGGCATGGGGCATTCAGTTGCATCACAACACTCCACCATGCCTTCATTCCTAACCAAAGGAAATAAGGAGGGCATTCTGGGAGAATATTTTGAAGAGTATGAACTCCAGTCTCAAAGGTTCAACGAGCATTTGAGCTTTCAGGAGTTTTGTCGGATCAAGGATGGGAGGAGGATTAATCCTCATCAAAAGGAGGAGAACTTGAAGCAGGGATTAGCCCTACAGCGCAGTATGGTAGGGTTCTTCTTGCCCACATTTGATGTGACACCTAAGTGCACAGTAAAGGCTTGGGTGGAGAAGCTGGACACATACTTCCAGCTCAACAAGGTTTCTGAGATAGAAGCCATCAAGATAGTTGCGGTGCATCTAGAAGGGGAAGCTCAAGATTGGTGGTTTCATGGACTGACCACACTTGGGCACCATCATATCACTTCATACTCAGCTTTCACCAAGAAGCTAGTGGAGAGGTTTGATCCAAGGGATCTGGAAGCCCACTTTTCCAAGATAACCAAGCTCAAGTAGAAAGGAGATCTTGAGGATTACATTGATGAGTATTTGCAACTTTCAGTGATGGTATTCAACCTCACTATGAGTAGGAAGGTATGCATGTTTGTGAATGGGATGGCTGAACCATTACAAGGGTTGGTCAAATCTACTAAACCAACCACACTCCTTGAAGCTGTGGAGAAAGCTAGAGATCTGCAACACATCTTACCCAGGGCAAGAACCTTTTTGCAGCAAGAGAATCACTCAAGACCAAGGGAGACAATCCATGTTCTGGAGTTGGATGGGAAATGTGTTACAGGAGGGACACATCATGTCAAGACCTTCTCAAAGAAGGATGCCAGCGTTGTACAATCCATGGAAGACTTTGCTCCAAGAGGGGGAGTTGTTGCAGCATTAAGAGGAGTCCCAAAGTATCTAACCTTGACGGTAAGAGGCACCATCATGGGGCAAAGAGTTTCTGTATTGATAGATAGTGGAGCCACTCATAATTTTATTGATGCATAGCTGGTACACAGGAGAGGAATCCCCATGGAGGAGTTTGAGGGATTTTTAGTTTTGGTCCCAGGAGCTATGACCCTGTAGTGTGCCAAGTATGTTCCAGCACTAACCATTACTATGGGGACCTATACATTGACAGACCACTTCTTTGTCGTAGATATTCCAGACACCAATGTCATATTGGGAGTCCAGTGGTTAATCACTCTTGGGAGAGTTACCACTAACTGGAGAACCTTGGGGATGGAATGGACAGGAGGGGAGGATGACCAGCAACAAAGAATCAAGGGTATAAACACATATCCCCCTCAGGTTGTTTCAGCACATAGGATGGAGGCAGATTTGCGTAGAGGGGATGTTGAATGGGCAGTGGGGTTGCATATATCAAAGGTGAAGGGCAAGGACTCACCAGTGCATCCAGATGTTCAGTATCTCTTGGACTGGTATTCTACAGTATTTGGAGATATCCCACCAAGGAGACCTCCTGATCGAGGGTTTGAACACACCATTGAGTTGGAACAAGGGGTCCAAGCAGTAATCACCACTCCTTATAGACATCCCAAGGCTTATAGGGATGAGATTGAGAGAGCTATCCAAGAGTTTCTAGCTCTAGGACACATTCGGCCTAGTACTAGTCCTTTTGCTTCCTTGGTGGTTTTGGTAAAGAAGAAATATGGCACACTGAGGATGTGCATTGATTATAGGGCCTTGAACAAAAAGACTATGAAGAACAGGTACCCTATACCCAGTATCGATGAACTCATGGATGAGTTAAGGGGATCCAAATACTTCTCCAAGATTGATTTGAGGTCCAGGTATCATCAAATCAAGGTGAGGGAGCAAGATATCCCCAAGATAACGGTCAGATGTCACTATGGGAATTTTGAGTTTCTAGTAATGCCCTTTGGATTGACTAATGCTCCAACAACTTTGAAATCCTGCATGAACCACATCTTCCGTGGTCATTTGAGAAAGTTTGTATTGGTCTTCTTTGATGATATTCTTATCTATAGTTGCACTTGGGAGGAGCACTTGTAGCATATTGATATAGTCTTACATATCCTTGAGGAGCAACAATTCTATGCCAAGCTCTCCAAATGTGAATTTAGCCTCACAGAGATGTTGTATTTGGGGCACATCATAGGAGTGGATGGAGTGAGGGTACATGAGGAGAAGATCCAGGCTATCAGAGATTGGCCTGAACCTAGGAATGTTATAGAACTCAGAGGGTTTGTGGGAATATGCACTTATTACCGGAAGTTTGTGAAAGGATTTTCACATCTAGCAGCACCACTCACAGACTTGACAAAGAAGGGAGCTTTCCATTGGACACCTATAGCACAGAGGGCTTTTGATAAGCTCAAATAGGTAATGAGTAGTTGTCATGTTTTGGTTTTACCGGACTTTTCTCAACCTTTTGTGCTAGAATGTGATGCATCAGGTGAAGGAATTGGGGCAATCTCGATGTAAGGTGGGCATCCTATAGCCTTTCAGAGCAGGAAGTTGCTCCCTCATGAGAGTTTATACCCCATCTATGATAAATAAATGTTGGCTATCATGCATGCATTAGCCAAATTCCAGCAATACTTGGTGGGGAATAAGTTCAAGGTGAAGAATGATCATAACAGTCTTAGATTCTTCCTTGAATAGAGACAACTCTAGGAGAGGCAATAGAAGTGGGTGAGCAAAATCCAAGCCTATGATTTTGACATAGAATATTTCAAGGGGAAGAGCAATATAGTAGCCGATGCACTAACTAGGAGGCCTACAGTGTTTTACTTGAGGGGCATGGATGCAGATTGGAAGGCTCAACTCTTAGTTGAGTATTCCAAAGATGACTTTGCATGTGAGATACCTGATGGGGTGGTATCCGATGAGAGGTTTAGAGTGATGGATGAGGTTATCTATTACCAAGACCAGATCTTCTTGGCTAAGAATTCTAAGCTCAAGGAGAAGATCTTATTTGCATCACATGATTTACCACTTTCCAGGCATCAAGGTTTCATGAAGACTTACAGATCTATCAGAGAGATATTCTCATGGAAGGGTCTCAAGGAGGATGTGCTTCGGCATGTCAAGGAATGTCCCATTTTCCAATAGAATAATGGAGAACACACTCACCCTGCTAGATTTTTGCAGCCACTATCTATTCCGGATGGGAAGTGGGAAAGTATCTCTATGGACTTCATCACCGGCTTACCGATAGTACAGGGTAAGGACTATATCTTTGTTGTTGTTGATATACTAACAAAGTACTCTCATTTATTTGCCATTTCTGCACATTATACTGCTTCATAGGTAGCTGAGCTCTTCTTCAGAGATGTATTTAGACTCCATGGTCTCCCAAGGACCATAGTGAGTGATCGGGACAGCCACTTCATCGGTGGCTTTTGGCAGGAACTTTTCCGGCTAGTAGGGACTGATTTGATTCCAAGCACTAGCTATCATCCCCAAACCGATGGACAGACCGAGATAGTGAACAAGTGGCTAGAAGGCTACTTGAGGAACTACGTGGCAGGGCAGCAGAAAGCTTGGTTGTGTTGGCTCCACTTGCGAGAGTATTGTTACAACACTACTCAACATACTTCTATTGCCATGACTCCATTCTGAGCCTTATATGAGTATGAGGCACTCTCATTTGCTGATGTTATGTTTGGGGCAAGTAAATATCCAAGGGCAAAGGATTGGATTCAGGAAAACCAAGGCATACTCAGGGCACTCAAAGACAACATTTCCACTACCCAGAACCAGCAGAAGATGTATGCAGACTGTGGTCGGATAGAAAGACAGTTTAAGGTGGGAGATCTTGTCTACCTGCGTCTTCAGCCTTATAAACAGTCCACACTCAAGGAGAAGGGAGTTGAGAAGCTCAAGCCACATTTCTATGGGCCATACAGGGTGGTCAAGTGTATCAGTAAGGTAGCATATGAGTTGGAGCTTCCTAAGGGGAGGAAGATCCACAATATCTTCCATGCCTCTTGCCTCAAGAAGGCCATCGGGAAGAATGTAGTTTCCAACATGGATCTCCCCCCTATTGATGATGAGGGCCACTTAATCTTGCAGCCAGAAGAAATATTAGATACAAGGGAGAGGTAGCTATAAACAGAGTCATCAAGGAATATCTGATTCGATGGAGGAATCTACCAGATGAGGGTGCCACTTGGGAGGGAGAGAAGATCCTGCAACATCCTTCTTTACTGCTACTTGTGGGAAAGCAAATTTTGAGTGGGGAGGACTGTAATGTTCCCAATTAGCCACTGCCACTTGGAACATTATAACTTCTCCAATTTTGAAATAAGAAGTAGGAAAGGAAATAAAACATATCCGAGTGTGAAAAGGGATTGAAGTAGGAGGATAAAATAAAGCCTCTTTAGTGTGAAAGAGGGGCAAAGCAATGATCTAACTACAGTTGACCAAGTCAACATTTCTGTCACAAAAGGAGGGAAAAATACTAGGGTAGCGCAGTTTTGAAGGAGGAAACTTCTCAAGGAAATCACATTACCAATGAGTGGGGCTCGGGAGAGGAAAGCTCATGAAGGATAAGAAGGAGGAGATGCAGCAAAGGATGCATTCATTCATTCATCTTGTCTTAGTCTTGTGACTGATTGCAAGCTTCAGTTGTTTAGCCAGAGTTGCAACAATGTTTAGTGCAAAAGGGATTCTCATGTGCGAACTCTATCTTCACCATTGGTATAGCTAATTGGGAGATCTAAGGAGGAGGTCCTGAGTTCAATTCTCATCATTTATCTTGAGGGAAACCATTCTCCATCCTAGACAGCATAGTCACTTCCAAGGATTGCGTTATTTCTGCAGTAGCTGTAGTAGCTGAGGTTGCATCTTTCCATTTGTGCTTGTTTCAGAGGAGGAGGAGTCTATTTCACTCCAGGAGATCTATTGAGGAAGGCCTTGGGCCATATATTGTATTGTTTGTCCATTTCAGATCATATTTGATCTTTCTTTATACAGTGTTGCTGGGAATAGCATTATTTTCTGCGGAGCTACTTTTTGTGTTGCTATTTTTCCAGAAACCCTTGTTGGGGAATTCCGAGGTGCTTGTAAAAGAGGTCTAACCTCTCATTTCTGATTCCATGCTTAATGAAAGCTCTAAATCTGTATTTTTTATGTATATTTTATTAATTATTAGTTAGATATAGTTATCTTAGGTTTTATTAAGGGAAAGGGCATGATCAAATATCATGCCTCTTCACCAAGGGACACCATGAGGCTATATTTAAAGCCTCGGTGATTCCCCATTGTAATCATCTTTCATCTTTTATCAATAATAATATATACTTATAAAGTTACCAGAGTTTTTACACTCCATTGGTATCAAAGCCATCGCTCTTCGGGATCTGTGTGATCACCCAGAATTAAGGAATTACAAGAAAATTCCAGAATTGTATATTTTTTTAAAAACCAAGTGCTTGTGTGTAGCAACATTTGTTTTTTAAAAAAAGAAGAAGGAAGAAATATATATATATATATATATATATATATATATATATATATAATAAAAGAGAAGGAAAGTTAACAAAAAGGGGGAAATAAATTAAAAGGAAAAAAAAAATATTTAAAAGAAAATAGTTCCAAAAGAAAAAAAGAAAAAGTAAAAAGAGATATATATATAAAGAAGTACATATACGTACATGTGAAGACAAAGTAAAATTAAAAAGGAAGAGTAATTTCTCGTGGTTTTGGAGCCCATGGTAATTTCCCATGGTATTAAAACCCATTCACCCTTTTCAAAACAACGTAACTTTTCAACAACGTGACTTTTCAAAATTAACAAAAAAAAATTTCCCCGTAGTTATATATATATATATATATATAATTCAAATAATATAATAATAATAAAAATAATTATTACTATTATTATTTTTTTTTAAAAATCAAATTAATTAGAAAATCCAATTTTCAAAGACAACATTACAAGAGAAGGTACTAGTGGTGAATGACATATGCCAAAGAAGATAAATCTTAAGTGAAGAAAATTGTCAAAAAAATACAGCTTTGAGGTCAAAGCTCTTAAGGAAAAGGGGATAAGCCCTAATTACAAGGAGTATGAGGAGTATATCTTCATCAATGACGATGGACGATTAGATAGAAAAGGAAATATGGCTAAAATGTATGGAGGCCAAGGAGAATTTTAACAAGGTAATGCAAACATTTAATGCCATTATGGAAAAGTTAGATCTAATGCAAAAACGTCAACAGAAAAACTCAGCTAATTCAGATCATCATCATGAATATAACATGTTTGAAGAAGAGAAATTAAATAAGGTTGAATTGGAAATCAGCTCACATGAAGGCTATAATGTTGAACCACATAGAAGTAGAGACTCTGAAATCAACCATGAAAGTTATAAAGCTGAGAAACCAAGAGAAGAAAATGAAACTCAATCCACTTATAAAGCCAGTAATGCAACAACAAAAGTTATTGAGAACTTTTATATAAATGAAAATCCAATGGCAGAAAAAGAAACAATGTTGGTGAAGGAGCCACATAAAGAATTTAACGTGACTGCTATCACAGATGCAACAACAAACATATTCGTTGAAAATGAAAGAATCCATGAAAATACAGTTGCTTATAAACGACAAAATGTTTCATCCCCAGAATTGAAAGAAAAATATGAAGAGACAAACACATCTGAAGCCACTGATACAGTGTTAGAAGCTGTTGAGGCCTTCGGTGATGAAGCAGATATGGTTGTTAATAAGGAAGTGTTTGATGATGAGGAGAAGTTGCATCGAACGATAATTGTTGGTAACTTACCTCTAAATCTAAAGATAAATCACGAAAAATCACCAGAAGAACAAGGAATAGTTAGGAAACACAAAAAAGTCTTCCAAGACCTGCCAATAAAAATACCTCCTAATAAGGAACATGAACATCCAATAGAAGTCAAGAAAGGACCCAACCCTGTCAATATCAAATCTTGTCGCTATCCACATCACCAACAGATGGAGCTTGAGAAGATGTTTCACGATCTTTTTAAAATGTGGGAAGCAAGAGCCCACCGCTCAAGAAACCCAAGCGTTCGTCAACATTGTCCATCATTACGTATGCTTTGAGGACAAAGCATCTTTAAGAGAGGGGCAATGTTATGTATATTTTACTAATTATTAGTTAGATATAGTTATCTTAGGTTTTATTAAGTGAAAGGGCATGATCAAAGATCATGCCTCTTCACCAAGGGACACCATGAGGCTATATTTAAAGCCTCGGTGATTCCCCATTGTAATCATCTTTCATCTTTTATCAATAATAATATATAATTATAAAGTTACCAGAGTTTTACACTCCAGTATTAAAATATCTGTCGATGTAGATGCCATAATAAAAATAATGTTGTTGCAGTCTCCGGCATTTCTATTTTATGAAGCAGTGGGATTGGGGTGGTTTTATGCATATATGAGTTGGGGAGATTTGTTTAGAGTAGCTAGAATGATTTGTTTCTGATGCCATTCTATATTTAAGCTACATATAGCATATATTAGACGATCCAAGCCCTGGTCTATGTTATTTTTTCACTGGTTTCCTTATACAACGTCCTCATTAGAGATATTGCAGAAATTCTTGAAAAGGAACATTACAAAAGACCCACAACAACCCTATAATTTATCCCTAAAAATCCATCACTTCCAAAGTAATAGCCTAAATCCTCCCTTTCAAAGTAATAGCCTAAATCCTCACTAAGGGAGGAGACAATGCTAGAAATAGTGCTAGAGGAGAGTTTTCCAATCATTGTTATTTGAACTTTGTTTATTTATACTTCCTGTGTGATTATGTATAGTCATCAAGAACCAACTTTTAAACTTTTTTTTCATAAAACCAATATTAGTTAATAGAATATAGAAATAGTTAAGTTATGGATAATCATGTCAGGGGAGGATCTAGTTTGGAAGGTATCCAGGTATCTAGAGTGGTTTTTTTGTAAATATTATGTTTTTGTTGTCTTTTGTAAATAATATGTTCTTTCTATTAGGGTGAATGTGGCCAAAAAATATTGGGTAAAACATATATTGAGTGAGAGTGGAAATGGGGGCACCCATCTCGCCTAATATATGTTTTATCTAATATTTCCACCTAAATAAAGTTAAAAAGGTGTACTTATATTCAATAATATTTATTAAAAGATATATAAAATATGCACCTTTTTTTGTGGAGACTTTCCACCCAGAAAACTAGCCTCCACTAACATGTCATAATTGCCCATACTTCAACTATTTCTATGTCTTATAAGCTAAAAGAACTATAAAGAAACAAAGTGAAATAACAAAGATAGAAGGTATTTCCTCAAGTTCTATTTCTAGCATCATCTCCTCCTTTTCTTAGGGTTTAGAGTATCCATTTGGTGGTTGTGGATCCTTAGGAATAATGATGGGGTTGTTGTGGTTCATTCCTAGACATTGGAACTTTTTGATTCATCAATATTTCAAGCTTCATCATCACCTTGAGTTACAAAACACCTACTCCAAACACACCATTAGAAAAAACCTATGGTCGACATTGTGATATTTTTCTTATTAATATTTTTTTTTAAATACCATATGTCAATTCTATGTTGAGCACAAAAAGAACTCACAATCCCTCATAATAGGTTATAGAAGCACCTTTGTCGGGCATCAATGAGGATAACACGTACTGCTAAAAATATAGTTCACCTAAAATTACATGTTGATTTTTTATAAAGGAGAAAACTTGCACTCTTGCATGATGCCTCTAGGTCTTGGATTATTCACCTATTTTCTTATGTCCAAGAAAGATGATTATTATGTCCAAGCATAATGAGATCTTAAGTAGTAACTCTTATTGTCATTGTAGAGGCTACATTTAAGGGAGTCATATACCTTTTAATTGTATTTAACCTCTATTCCATACATGAAACTAAATATCAAGTCTTACCTTAAAACTTCCACTATTACACGATTCTAAGTCTTGGGTTGTTCACTTATTTTCTTATGTTCAATGAAGATGAGATTTTAACTAGTATTCCTTTGGGTCATTGTGAAAACTAAATTTAATGGAGTCATATATATTTTAGTAATATTTAACTTTTACCAAATATCACATACTCAATTTAGAAACTTAAAATATTATACCAATATTACATGAAATATTATACTAACACAACCATACGAATTATAGGCATCAACACATAATAAGCATCAAAACATTTACTTCATGATAAACTTCAAGTTTCTAAAATTTAAAAAAAAAAATCATAAAAGCTAACTAAATTTTGGTTGTATTTTAACTTATTATTACTATTAATAATTATAAAAAAAAAAATATACAACCTAAACATATATAATCTAAAAAAAAATATTGGAGATTTATCTCTACTTTACTATGGATATTTTTACTTTGTAAATAAGATTTGTTACAATACGATGAGTCAATACCATTGCTTATAAATATCACATGCCTAGAACACCGTAGCTCTCTCCATATGACATTTGTTCATAACACAAATTTGTTTGAATTAATTAATTTAATTAAAATGTAAACAAATCATAATTATTATGGCTATAAACTTCGACCATTGATTTGTGTATATTATCATGAATATTCTAGCATATTACATGGAGGTTAAATCTCTATCATCTACCTAATAATTATTGATAAATAAATTAAAACTCTCAAAACTCTATACTTTACATGGAAATATTTTTTCCCCAAAAAAATATCTATAAATTCTATATTACTAAATATCTATAAATTCTATATAAATAATATAAATGTTCATATAATTAATATGATTATCTATATATTTTCATGCAACCACTCACAAGCAAGTTAGGTGAGTTCATTGGTCTCAATATCAAACATTGAGCTCAACCTCAATATTGGACTGAGCCTCAATATTGATTAATAAATGCTTTCTAGTGTCCTTCATCCAATATGAAAATAGAAGAAATCTACCCACCTTTGGGATGATGCAACTATTGAAAGAGAACATGGCAGTCCACTTATAGGATGATAGGCACTACAATTTTAGTCTAAAAATCTTTTAGCTACATTTTTCATTTTTAACAAGTGGTTTCATATCAATTTATTCCATAAAATTTAAAACAATAAGTTAATAAAACTAAAACTAAACTCCACACAAATCAACTAGTGAAATTTTCAATTTTTCTATACCACAAACATCAAATATAACTAACCTGCATCAATCATGCCATTCTCTTTTTAAAAATAAACATGTACTCGGTCTGAAACATGTTCGATCTCGTTTACTTAAACTTCCTCGGATTTCAATCAACATCAAAAACTTCCTGCTATCAATCATGTCATTCTCTATTTAAAAGTAAATATGTTCTCGATGTTACTTTGACCAAACCAAAATTTAATTCTGGTTCACTTTATAATGTAAGTTCACATCAAGTAGGGTTTGAAACTAGCTGGTAATGAAATTCCAAACATCAACGAAGCATAATTGAAACAGACGGAACAACCCCATAGGCAGCTGGTTAGTGCGCTTTCTTTATCATATAGTGTATCGTAGGGTTGCTAGGCATGCAGGAAACCCATAGGAAAAAAATCACTCGCAATAATATGGGAACCCACAGCAGCCAAGCAAATGGTCAGCAAACCTAAAGTGAACTGAATATATTTCTTAGTACCAGAAAACCTAAAGTAAAATATGACTATAGCCAAACTGCAACTTGCCGGATTCAACCCCTCCCAAACCACTTCTTTCACCTGCTTCTGTTTCAATTATTTTTCTGTATGTATGACATCACAGATTAATGTACATTACTCCAAACAGAACTAGAGAATGAGACGAGCTCTAGTTTACAAAAGTGCAATGCAATATCTTCTAATTTTTCTGGAAATTTTCTCAGAAAGTATGGTGCTAACCTGCCGACCGGAAAGAAGTTGCTGAAGAAGAAAAAAACCCAGGTGGTGATTAACCTTCTTCCTTACATGACAGGGATGGAATATCATCAACGAGTAGTCCAGTTTTCCTCGGGTACCACTTGTTACTTGAAGCTCTGCAACAACATTCCAAGAAAAACCATTAAAACCTATTATCATTAACAGCAGATAACATACCTAGACATGTATGGAACTGTCATGTAAGCCTTTCAGGAAAAAGGGTTTCACCCATCAATGCAGCACGCCGGAGCTTATGTCGATTCCGATGGCTTCGATTTCACTGATCTGCTACCCCGTCCGTTTCTTGTTTTCCCCTCTCTGAGAGAAGTAATGCAAATCTATTTCCTATTTCATTGCCCACTGCTGTTATTGAATATTTGACACTGACTAAAGGCACTTGCCCCGAATGTCGAGCAGATGAAGTGAGATACTCAGAATGACTGTTCGTGTTCGGACGGTACGTAATGACAGCTTTAGGAAATAGGCAAGTAAACTGTTTTTAGGCGAGTACTTTAATAATTTTAGTAAGAATCATAAGGCAATTTTAGTATATAAATTTAGTAAGGCGGTAGTTTATTTGGTAAGAGTTGTTTATTGAGGTGGTAAATTTGTTTTGAGAGTTAAAACTGGTTGGAATTTAAAATCAGCTGGAATTTAATATTTTTTCCAAAAAATATGGCAGTTGTTTATTTGGTAAGAGTTGTTTATTAAGGTGGTAAATTTGTTTGGAGAGTTAAAATCTGCTGGAATCTGGTATTTTTTCCAAAAAAAATATGATGGTCGTAGTGTTTGAATCTTTTTTATTTATGATGATGGAAATGAATTTAGCACCATAAAAAACTTCTAGGGCACCCAAAATCTTGAAGCTCGAGAGTAATAACTGAAATTTCCAAAAAAAATTGCCACATTTTACCAAAATCATGTCAAAAATTTTATTGTTTAGGCAAATTTGCAACCTCTTTATACTAGGTGATTTGGTAAAAGAGTTGTTTGCTAGGAGAGCTGAAATATGCCTTAATCTAGTTATTATTGTAGGAGTATTTGAATCTTGTTTTTTATGGTGGAAATGGATTCGACACCATCAAAAACGGTCGGGACACCCAAAATTTTAAAGCTTGACACTTGTAATTGGGATTTCCAAAAATTTGGAAGGATTTTACTAAAAATCATATTGGAATTTCCATTGTTTTCTCAACAAATTTGCACCCTTCTTAGACTACTCAATTTGGTAAAACAATTGTCTATAGAGGCAGCAAATTTTCTCTTTGGGAATCCAACCTTTTTTTCCTAAAACATCTGATGGTAGGAGTGCTTGAATTTTGTTTTTGATGTTGGATATTGATTCAGCACCATCAGAAACCCATGGGCACCCAAAATCTTGAAGCTTGAAAGTTGTAACTGGGATTTCTAAAAATTTAAAAGGATTTTACCAAAATCATGTTGGAATTTCCATTGTTTTAGGAGAAAAATTGCATCCTCTTTAGACTAGGCAATTTGGTAAAGGAGTTGTCTACCCAAGTGGCAAATTTCCTCGGAAACCCAAAACCTGCAATACAACCTTTTTTTTCCTCAAAAATGTGATGGTAGGAATGCTTGAATCTTGTTTTTGATGTTGGAAATGGATTTAACACCATCAAAAACCCATGGGGCACCCAAAATCTTGAAGCTTGACAGTTGTAACTGGGATTTCCAAAAAAATTGCAGGATTTTACCAAAATCATGCCTAAATTTCCATTGTTTTCGAGGGAAATTTGCAGCCTCTTTAGACTAAGCTAGACTGTACTAATCTGATCATTTTTTGCTAAAAAAATCTAATGGTAGGAGTTCTTGAATATTGTTTTTGATGGTGAAAATCTGGTTTTGGAGGTTTTTTGGGTCTATTTTTCAGTTTAATTTGTTCAAAATAATTTTCTTAAGAATGTGTTGGAATTATAAATTTAAGTTTAAGTTGTGAATCCTCCACAATCCAAGTGCTAAAGAGGTTTTTGAGAGTGTTAAATCCAATATGCAATCAAAAACCTTTTAAACATCACATGAAGATTTTACAAAAATAAAATTTCACAAAATTCCAAAGCAGAACTCTAAAACCTAGACAACTTCATTTATAAATACCCTTGATTCAGTGAATAAATATTTCTTTAGATTATTTGTATCTAATATTTTGATTAATTTTGTTTATAATTTAGTAGAAATTTTTAAGAATTGTAAGTTTTAATTACATAATTAAAATATTTAATAATTTTTTGACATGGTTAAATCTATTTATATATTCAAAAATATATTTTAAATAAAAAATTCACAAGAAATAAATCACCTACATTTATTAAAATAATAAAAAAATATAAAATATAAAATTATTTAATAAAATTAGATGATTTTTATTTTCTTAAATTTTCATTATTCCATCTCCATTCATGAATCTAGTTTTTGTCTCCCGCCCTGAATGTTACGAATGGAGGACGCGTTGAATAAAAAGAGTGGTCCTGGTGGGGGTAGATTTGAAAGTGCAGCACTGTAAACAGTGTATAAGATGAGTACACCCTTTGTCCTGCTGAGCTGGTACCATGTCGTTTGCTCAGTCACATCACTATTTGTCCTGCTGAGCTTTTTGAACTTATCTACTCGCTTTGTCCTTACGTTTTATTAGTACGACGCGGCGCAGTTTAAAGAGCAGAAGGTTTTGGCTCTTGGGTTCCGTGAGAATATATATATATAAAATAATGTTTTTAATATATAAATAAATTATATATATATGATACGATGAATTTTGACAATTATATTATTTATTATTAAGTATAGGTAAAAATTTGCTCGCAGGGGCATGGTCTACGGTTCTTGCAGGCCAGGCGGTTTCATAAAAGGTTATAGTGGTAGGGGGTTGGACCAGGCGGTTTTCTCAGAAGTTATAATGGTAACCCGGGGTTGAGAAGTTATAGTGGTAATCGAGGGTTGGACCAGAGGCCTAGTGTGTGAAAGGTTGCCAATTCCTTTAACTTGAAAAAAAAAGTATAAGTAAAAATTTACAATATTATTTTGACGATTACATTATTTATTATTAAAAAGTTTAATTGTTATTAAGTATAGTTAAAATTTCACAATATTTTTTAAAATCAAATGTAGATAAAATTGTTAAAATTCAAACATAAATATATCTTTTCAGTGCAACTTTAATTAAAATATACTACAATAATTTCAATGATGTGAATATGCTGAATGATTTTAACTCAAATCCATCTAAACAAAATTAGATATTGTGACTTGATTTCTTAAAAATTGTTATTATTTGAATTGAGATTTTAACCTTCGTAAGTTTTATGAGATTTTTAAACTTTATAATTCATTAAATATGGTGTAATTTTGAAAATAATTAGTAGAAATTTGAATATATATTGTATTATAAAATAATTATATAATCAATATTTATAAAAATAAAAATAAAACTAACAAATTTACATTAATAAATGTGATTGATATATATATTAAAAGCTTTAACTAAATTAATAAATATAGTTAATATAAACTATATTATTAACTCTAATATTAAATATTCATATACATATATGTTATATTATAAACTTAACATTATTAACTTTAATATTAAATATTCATATATTAATTATGCAGTAAGTAAGTATTATATTAATAAACTAATTATTAATAAATTAATATTTTAAATAATATTATTCACAAAATTGAAATTTAGAAATTTTATTCACAAATTAATTTAATTTTAAAACCCTTTTATTTTTATAATAATCAATCTTAAAATAAAACTATATTCACCAATTAAATCTTATTTACAAATTAAATTAAATTAAATTAAATTTTACATTAATTAAATTAAAATTAAAATTCTAAAATATATAAATTTAATGAAATATATACAAAATAATTATAAGTCTTTGTTGAGCTTCAAAATTTTACTCATTTTACATCGTCGTTGCATTCCTTGAACCATTCTTGCATATGCTCAAACATAGGATAATCCATTAGTGATTATTTCAACATCTTCTTCATGGAAAGCATAAGGCACTTGCCCGTTGCATTCCTTGAACCATTCTTGCATATGCTCAAACAAAAGGATAATCCATTAGTGATTATTTCAACATATTATTCCTGGAAAGCACAAGGCAGGTGCCCTTTCCACCTGCTTGCCTATCTGTATTTCTTTGTTTCAATGCAATCACATACTACATGTTGATCTTTAAATATTTATTTTCAACTAAATCAATTTGGTTATGTATTACATTTCAATAATAATTGTAGATCACTTTAATATTGGTATTTCACTTTCCTCAATATTTAATATATTTAAAAAGTTTCACAAACAAATCATAACCACAATTTTACAAATTATCTTTCATAAATTATCTTTTAATAAATTAAAGAGAAGTATATTGTCTATCATGTGTTAGATAAAGAATATTTTCTTGACTTGAAATGCCCAATTCCAATATAGACCATTTTTACAGTGTAATAAAAGTGAATATAATAAAAAAAATATAGTTGGAATACAATTTATTCAAACTAAAAAGTCAATTTAATTTAAACTATATTATATTAAAATTAGTAACATAAACATATAGATTTTGAACCAGTGTTATGTCATTTTGGTAATTGTGATCATATTAATTTAAATGAGCATAGATTTATATTAGTTGTGGATCTATTAAATCCCAAGAGAAATTAGATATCTTGAAAAAAATGCAAAACTTTAAAAAAAAATAAGTTTATATCTTAGAATATGCAATTCTTCTTAACACTTTATATATATATATATATATATATATATATATATATATATATATATATATATATATATTACAAGGTGGGAAAACTTATCACAAATGCAATGAAGACACACATCATCAACACTTGATTAATCTATTATATATATATATATATATATATCTATATATATATATATATATATATCTATATATATATATATATATATATATATATATATATATATATATATATATATATATATATATATATATATTACAAGCTGGGAAAACTTATCATAGCAGCAATGAAGACACACATCAGTGGCTGCAGTGAATGTAGGTTGACTCATTAATGTTATTCAAGGAAAATCAAGCCACCTAGAATAACATGTTGGTGGTCAAGGGGGCACACTTTCCCTCTTTCCAAATCCCTGTGGATTTTGGGTCATTAACCTGTTTCTTTACATCCAAGGAAGAAAAACCCTTAGCTAAGCAAGACAAACTCTTAGCCAAGCATTATATATACGTTATGTGTGAATTCGATATTGAACATGTAAGAAATTATATGTCTTATTCATTTTGAGAAGCACATCTATAAAATGCTTTAACCATATACTTTTTTAATATGACATTAAAATGTTTTATACAATATTGACATTGAAATATTTTATTTATGATCCATTAAAATGAGGCATATGTCCATGGCATTGAACCCAATATATATATAATCATTTTTGTTATTAGTATATTTTTTAAAATTTTACATGTCTACTCCATATTAAAAATTGATTTAATTACAAATTTACATCATGCCTTGAACTTCTTATATAATTAAAATAATAAATATATAGTATTAAAACTTGAATCCCCATTTTTCAAAATCTCCTATGTACTCCATTTAATCATTTTTAATAATTAATGGGTCCAAAATTTCTTTACTAACATTACTATAAAGACAATAAAATAATACTTACTTTAATAAATTAAAAAGATGTATAGTTCATTTTGTATTCATGAGAGGGCGCATTTAGCTAGAAAAAAAGATGGTCCGATTAAGCCATTTAAGCACTTCATCAAGTCTTTTTTAAGTAATCAATCGAGCTCCTAGGGCACTAAAAGATTATCTTGATCGAGGGTTTAAAAAAAACCTCAATCGAACTTTATGGCCCAATTGAGCTATAATGCTCCATTGAGCCATTTACTTTTATTAAATACCCCACACACACTACGCGCGCCATTTACACAGACCACTGGACATTTGAGAGCTCGACCGAGAGTGTTTAGATAGCTGACCGAGAGTATTGGAGCTTGATCGAGCAATTGAAGCATGGAGCATTCAAATAAATCTCGAAAATGACCCCACCAATGTCCCAGAGGCTCAAACAAAGGTAGGTATTCTGCTCTTTTGTCTTTTTTATTTAATTATTTTTGCAAAATTAAAACCATGAAAACCATAAAAAAAAACCCTTAAAAAAACTTAGAAAACCACAAAACCATCCTAGAAAACCACAAAAAACCATAAAAATAAACACTCCAAAAGAACTTACAAAACCACTAAACCAACCTAGAAAACCACAAAAAACATTAAAAAAGCCCTTCAAAATAGCCTAAAAAACACTTTGAAAAAAAAAACTATAATTTAGGTTTTAAAACTCTTTTTACTTGCAATGTTTTGTTTATTAAATGTATATTTCAGATTTTCAATGGTAAAAAAGAAATTCTAATTAATTTTATTTTATTTTATTATTTTCAATTTAAATTAATTTATATTTTAACTATTATTTTAATAATAAATATTTTATGATTCTAGTTTTAAAAATAAAATATTAATATAAAATCCTCATATATATATATATATATAACCATAACTATAGTTCATAACTATATAATTATAAATATAACTATATATTTAACTATTGTAAAATTATAACAAATCTCTCTTTCTCTCTCTCACACACACATACACACATAACATTTAACATATAACTATATATAATTATTAGGTATAGAATTCAAAATCTCCACAGTCATCATTTTTCTGTCGACGTTTCGAGTCTAAATCAAGACTCATCCTCAGGACAAACCTGTAAAGAAGAGAGTAGATTATCTGCTTCTCTTCTTTGGATTTTCAACCTTGTTTTTTCGAGATTACGAATCCTATACCTAAAAATCTACACCATAGAAACCTCCAATCTATCATGATATATAATTATATTTAGCTATATGTATACGTTCATGTTTCAACAATGCATCATTGATAGATATATTAAATTCAAGATGAAAAGTGCATTTGGTCTAGTAAATAAAAATATTTAGACTCTTTTCTAATTTGTACAATATTGTTTCATTATGTAGTGTGTTGTACAAGAAACATTATCTTCATGTGCTTGCACCTAGTACATGTCATGTGTCAAAGCCAAACATTAAGAACTTAAATTGTATTGGATTATTGGTTGACATGAAATTTTATTAGTTTAGTAAATAAGTTTATTTCAATTTTTTACATATATATTTATATCTTTATGCGCTATGAATAAAATGCATTATTTTAAAATGGGAAAAAATGTGAAGGTAAATTTGATCACTTCTTTCGATTGTGTTTACATGGAATTTAAAAATTCGGTTGATAAATTGTCAAAAAATGGACTCTAAAGTTTAGGACCTCAACCTATATTATTTTGCATGAGTTTAGAAATGGTTTTTTTGTCAACATTCTTTCTAAGTCAACATTTTTTTTCTTGTATTAGTTTATAATATGTATTATATGTAATACTTTAGTCAACATTTTTTTCTTGGATTAGTTTATATGCATTATATGTATTATATGTAATATGTCGAGGAATTACATATACGCACCCCAACTGTAGGTCATCACAATGTGAGGGGTTTTGTTATACGTGGTCAGGCTCGTGATAGATCACGTAGCCCACCCAGAGTGCACATTCAACTTATATATCTACCTCTGATGCCATTTGGAGTGTCAAAAGCAGTGTTCATGTCTTTGTTGATGATCATGCTACCTCTAGTGGGCCTTCTTCACCTATTTTAGGTACACCTTATGCATTTTTAAATCCTTTTTAAACTTTATGTGTTTATGTCTTGAATTTTTCTTTAATTTTTAAATTTTCTTCAACTGATGTGTTTGAATTTAATGTACATGTTATTATGCTTTTAGGTTTTTAGCTATATATGTGAAATTGTGTTTATTAAATACAGGCCCTCAGCAAGCCAAAGTTGAGGTTCAAAGTGCAACATCAATCCCTCCATGGGAAGATGCTACAACTCATATCACATTGCAGGATGTTACAACCCGTCATACGTGGATCACATAAGAGATACATAACATCCCTGCAAATTCACCAACTCGATGTAGTTTGTATTTGATATTGGATAGAAAAAATACGTTGATCAACAAATACCGGAGGTGTGGCTAACAGATCCACCTCCTGCATTCTATATAGAGGATTAAGAGGCATGAGGTTAGAGGCCCACATACTTGGGAGGTGTTGAAAAAGGCCACCAAGAACATTGATGCTCGTGAGGAGTTGTTTGACATCCCTCCAGATCACCCTGATAGACATAGAGGCCCAATTCCATTGAAATATTTTAGGAATGTTGATGCAACCCTTTTGTGCATCATAGATTCATTGGAGCTTGGGGCCAATTCCCCCACCATGAACAACTCACCATTTATTTTTCCAAGCATTTATATGCAAATTTCGTGTTACATATGAGGTTGGATTACACTGATATTATATCTAATTATTATGGACCTAGATTGGGACGTACCTATGACCACAAGGTAGATTGTAGGGACCATGGGAATGTACCACCACCCCTGATATTACCACCACTGGCATCTCAGAGCTTGGAATTACTGAAAAATCTAGAGAAGTTGTCGCAACTAGGTGGTGAGACCAGGGAGACTATTGCAGACAACATGAAAATGTCATCCACTAGTGCAAGTGTTGCATTGGATTCGATATTCTAGGATATCACCACCATTTCCTCGTGACCTGTCAGTGCCCTTATATGATGATGCATTTCTTGCAAGTTTACCCATTAACCATCTTTTTACATATACATGTATGTATCGTGATTTCATTCGTGAGACTTGGAGGGTGCACGAACTTCGTGACATAGATTAGGTACATATATATACAAACATGTTGACTCTTAATTTCAAATTATTCATAATTATTTATAGTAATTTCTAGTTGATATTACATTTCATCTATATTAATAAGTTCATGATAACATGTAGACACAAGCCAACTACATGGATGAGATTATGAGGTCATCCGAGGGGCAGTTGATCATCCACGCCATCCTTAACTAAATCATGATTCCATGGATTCTGATGCACCTCATATGTTCACTAATGTGGAGGATATTCACTATGTACATCCACATGGACCAGTGGTTGAGGTAAAATATTTTATTCCTAATATTTCAATATTTTATTTTTTTAAGTTACACATATATGCTAATTAATTTGTAGACTAATTACAATTTGTTCTTGCCATTGTGTACAGAAGCCCATATGCAGAGTGTTGTTGATGTCATTGTTATGTGGACACATGAGTGGGATGTTGGGTTTAGAGGCATTGATGATGTGGGTCTATTAATGAAATCCCCAATCATTGAGTCACAAGCACGAGAGCACCGAACCCAAATTCATTAGACCCCCATGTTATCTCACTTGCATTTGGACTTAACTGAGGTTAGTAGATCCATGTATATGTAATTAAAAATGTGGCTCAAAATGAAACATTTACATATTGTTTATTTTTTACAAATACCGATCTAATTAGTTTGAATTTGAATGTGCCATATTATAGTACCAACTTATGGACACTTACTTTGCACGACATAACTCACATAGGAGTTTTGGTGGTAATTAGAATGGATAGTTTGTAAATTTTCAGGCTCATTTCATAGGGCACATTCATCTGATACATACATTGTATATTTTCATACATGGACAGTTTATGGATGTACATGGACATTATTTTAGTTTATGGATGCTTATTATTTTAGTTTATGGATGTTCGTGTGATATTTGTAATTTGTATATATTTTCATATGGATAGTTTATTGATACACGTATTCACTATTTCAATTTATGAATTTGTATTAATATTGTTTATGGATGCTCATTAATTGTTGAAGTTTATGGATATATTAAAATTATTTATGTAATTTAAAAAAAATCTATATACTATAACTTTTATTAGTAAAATATAACAATTTTGATTTCTAGTTTCACAGATTAAGAAAATAAGTACAATGCTAAGTTGTGATTGAAGTCACTTTGTTACTTAAAATGAAATAATTTAGATCATGTATCAATTTATATTGAACATGGAAAGAAGTACAATCATGCTTCATATTTTCTTGTAGAAAGTATCTTTTAGTGCAATTAACATGTATGTTATTACAATTCAATTTTAAAAATAAAAGTATTTGAATTATTGAATTATCTACAAGGGCTTAGTCATAACATGATATAAGTCAATTGTATTGAAATTTAATATATAGGATAAAAAACAATATACGACAACATTTCTATAATATATATAATGTTATCAACTTGCCTAAATTTACAAGTAGTTATCCAAGTATTTCAATCAATTCCTTATGATTGAAATATGTTTTATTCAAATTTAAAAAACTCAAATATGATTGAAATATATTATATTCAATTTTAAAAGATGTGGAGATGTAAAATATACAAATACAAGTTTTATTTGATTTTATTTCGTTTGAGGTCATCTACAAAAGCTTAGTCATAATGCATGATGTCAATAATGTTTTTGTGCTTACACTAAAATCAATGCACAGTGTTAAAATAATTACCCTGAAATTAATGTACACAATATCTGTAGTTACATGAAATCAGAAATCAACATCTTCACTGAAATCAATGCATCTAATTTAAGAAATCCAATAGGACGAGAAATCAACATTTATACTAAAATCAATGCATCTAATGCAAACAATCAAATAGGAGTAGAAATCAACATCTACTCTAAAATCAATGCATCTAATGTTGCAAGAAATCAAATAGTATTAGAAATCAACATCTACATTGAATTCAATGCATCTAGTGCTAGAAATCAAATAGGATTAGGAATCAACATCTACAATAAAATCAATGCATCTAATACAATCTCAATCAAACAAGATTAGAAATTAACATCTTTAATGAAATTAATGCATATAATGCAAGCAATGAAATAGAATTAGAAATCGACATCTACACAAAAATCAATACATCTAATGTAAGAAATCAAATAGGATTAGAAATCAACATCTATACACTCAAATCAATGCATCTAGTGCAAGAAAATTTCTTCCCTTTCTTTCCCCCTCTCCATCTATATCGATATCTCCCTCCATATCTCCTTCTTTGTCTCTCTATCTCACCCCCCCAAAAAACACACACATACTCTCTCTTCGTATCTATATATAGACTATCTCTCCCTCCCTCCATCTATCTCTCTCTTCTCCCCTCTCTCCCCCTTCCATCTATATCTCTATCTCCCTTTGTCTCTCCTTCTTCATATCTCTATATCACCCCGCAAACATACACATTATTTCTATATATATATATATATCTCCCTCCCTCTCCCTCTCTCTTCTCGTTCTCTCCCTCTGTCCCCCCTTCCATCTCTCTTCCCTACTCTCCTCTCTCCCTCTCTCTTGTCACTCCCCCCCCCCCCTCCCCTCCTCTCTCTCTCTCAAATTTTCTCTCTCTATATATATTTATTCTTACCTCCCTCTCAAGTCCTCTCTTTCTTCCTTTCCCTCCCACCTCCCTCTGTCTCCCCCCTTATCTCTCTCTCTCTCTCTCTCTCTCTTGCTTGAGCTTCGTCCTACAAATATGTTGATTATCTCCCACCTATATTATTATCCCCCATTATCTCCATGTCTCCTTATTTCTCTTTCTATCTCACCCCAAACATAGGCTCTCTCTCTCACTCTCCCTTGTTACTCCCCCTCTCTCTCTCTCTATCTCCACCTTTCTCTCTATATATCTCTTGAATTTATTCCTTCCCTAAGCTATCTCCATCTCCTGAGATCCATCTATTTCTCAGAGACTCTCTCCTCCTCTCCCTCTCTCCATATTTGTGTCCCCCCTCTCTCTATCTTACCCTTCACTCCCACTCTCTCTGCTCTATATTTCAAAAAATTTAAAATGCTTTGAAAATAATTTTTTTATGTTTAAATTTTTTTATTTTTTATTTTGATGTTGTACAACAACTTATTTTTTTATATATAATACATATCTAAAATGAAATATTTCAAATGTGTGTTGTACCTTCACCTGGAGGAAAAATGATAATTTTCAATGGAAATATTATTTAAATTTTTTCAAAATATTAATGTTCCAGCTAGCAGCTCAATGATACATAGAGCACTCATGTCTTCCAATTGAAACTGTTTAGGTTTTATTTATTTAGGTAGCTTTAGGTTATGATTACTTCAAGATTTTAAAAATATTATATATTTTATTATGTTATATTTATAAAGAAATAGGTTAAATAAATTTAACATATTGAGCTAGCTTGTATGACTCTTTTTTTGTTAATGACTCTTTTGTTGGTGCCTACAACATATATTAACCGCATTTATTAATGTGGTTGTGCTAGTTTATATTATAATATATAACAAGTTTTATATTATATTAAAGTTAATAATATTATATTAATCCAAAATTAATAAATTTAATATTAAAATTAAAATATATTAATATTACTTTTTTATATTAATATCAGATTTCATAATTTAATTTAATATTAACAAAAATATTTTTTAAATATTAATATTAAATTTAATAAGGTTTCTACATGACATGCACTAGTAGAACATGATGAAATTAGTGACTATGTGACTAAAAAAGTCAGTCACCATAGATTTTCCAAGTGAAAAGCTACCAAAAATGAAAAATATTAAGTGATCAACTAAAAACGACTAGCATAAATGACGAATTTAGTCCCAGGTTAAAATACATGATTAGCTAATAAGTAATAAAACTAAAAATGACTAACATGAATAACTAATTTAGTCTAAGAACAAAATATGACTACCTAACAAGTACTACAATAATATGAATCAATTGTTTATGTTGATCATTTAATTGTGCGAGTTCAACAATTTAAACTTACAAGTGATAGGGGAGTCAAAAGTTGTTGTAAATTGGCTGAAAGGTTATACTTCCTTAAACACTTATTTATTGGATTAGTGGACGATTAGAGATATGGATCTTAGAATCTTCAATGTTATATCATTTTATCACATTCACATGGAATTAAATTCAAACGCTAAAAAATTATCAAAGATTGGAGTGGCCTTATAGTTGGGTCAAATACAATATGAAGAATACTTGTAAGGAGAAATGTTGATTAATTAGTAGAGGACAAATTTTTTTAGTTGAAGACTTAACTTTGCATGCATATCTACATTTTTTATTATCAAAATCATATCCATTTATGAACTTGAGACACTAATTTTTAACTTAGATATCAAATTGTTTATCAAGTCACAGTTTCCCCAAGCATCATAACTTATCTTTCAATTTATACATAGTAGCTAGACATTTAATAAAGATGTATACTTATGCCTATGTCTTTGTAACGTAGAGAAAATAGTAATATGTATTTATGAAAGTCTCCACATCCATTTTGTTAAAGTGTAACAAGTACCCCTCATAGTAGGTATTTTATGTTATAAAATAGCCAGTAATATAAAGAGAGATTGCAAGAATTGGGATATATTACATACCAAGGGTCTTATGTGTTTCACTTTAATATTGGTATATGGGGTCCCTTGGTCAATGTGGGTCACATGCAGGGCTTGGTTTGGCCACCACCAATGATTTATTTCATTTGGTTTTATTTTATTTCACATCAGTGAGTACACCATTGTCTCTTCTCACACCTTTTATTTGGTGCCAAAGTAGAGTTGAAAACCCCACACACTTAGACCATCTCCAGAAATAAAAGAAGAAAAAAATGTTGAGGCTCAAATTTTTGGGCACCCAAATCTTGTGTGGTGTTGCTACCAGATGTTTCCAACCTCTTTACTAGTCCTTTAGTTCCAAGTATCTTTCCTATTCTTTTTTTTTTTTTAAACTAGAGGTCGAGTAGTCAAAATTCAGAAACATCTTGTAAACCCCTTATGGAAAAAGTGGGGGCTTTGTCAGTGATAGACCTCGTTAATGGATTAAAAAATGGAGATAGAATTTAGATTCTAAATTTAATTGTATGTGTTTTCATTGTTTTTTTTCTTTTTGTTTGGCATTTTCATCCACTCATATTCCAAGGTTGTGCCCAAGCAGAGTTGAAAATACCACACTCTAATACCATCTCCAGTGAAAGAAGAAGAAGAAAATTTTGAGGCTCAATGTTTTGGACACCCAAATTCTGTGTAGCGCTAATACTAGATGCTTCCAACATCTATGCATGCCCTTCAGTTCCAAATATCTTTCCCATTTTTTTTATTTTTTTTAACAAACTGCATTTTGAGACGATGAAATATGAGAACCTTTTATAAAACCCCTTATGGAAATAGTAGGGATTTCACTATTCTAGACCTCATTAATGGATTAGAAAAGGGAGATAGAATTTAGCTTATAAATTTAATTGTATTTGTTTTCATTGTTTGGTTCTTT
Organism: Pinus albicaulis; assembly: GCA_034641835.2. NCBI lineage: Eukaryota > Viridiplantae > Streptophyta > Pinopsida > Pinales > Pinaceae > Pinus > Pinus albicaulis. The sequence continues at coordinate 653,353,055 of CM076576.1, read as the reverse complement.
TTATTAGGGATTTGCAGCCAATGGTATTCCAAGCTTGCACCCATGTAGAGTTGAAAACTCCATACATTAAGACCATCTCTAGCAACAAAATAAGAAGAAAATGCTAAGGCTCAATGTTTTAGGCAGCCAAAATGGACACTTCGAACCTCTTTGCATGCCTTTCAGTTATAGGTATATTTCCCATTATTCATACTTTTTTAACGAACTGCAGGTTAAGAGGTTGGAATATAGTAGCCTTTTATAAAACCCCTTATGGAAGCAGTGGGGTATTTTCCTATGTTGGAGCTCATAAATGGATTAAAAAATGGAGACATAATTTATCTTATCAATTTAATTGTATTTGGTTTCATTTTTTGTTTGCTTTTTGTTGGGAATTTCCAGCCGCTGGTATTCCAAGGTTGTGAAAGCTAGTTTGAATGATGAATTTCCTGAGACCCACAACTTATCTTCAAGTCTAGACCATTATGCTCCAACTCGGCCAATTTTGTGTTGTGTAAGTTCATATCCCTTTGCATTATTCTGGTAATAAACAAATGATGCTCATGTCTCTACATTTAAATATATTGTAATATTATTACATGATATCGTCTATTACTCTACAAAAAATATAATGTCTTTCCATACACTTATCTACATGTTTCGATATGTTTGATACACTCTAAGAGAGTTTTTCTATGGTGTTTATTAAAAAACATGGTTTCACACTATGAATTATTAGATAAAAAATATCTTCCTGAGAAACCATATCTTACATCTTTATACTCCTTGTTTTGATATAGTGATGCGAAGATGCATGATCCATGATGTCCAGTTTAAGATGATCCTCTCCCTTTTTTGGATTGGTTAATTCCCTACTATATTTGATTGGATACTCATAAGAAACTAGCTCATATTTCCTAGGGATTTTTTGAGATCCCCACATTGCACCCAAGTCCAACCCTTAGAATCAATGCATCATCCACATAATCCACCACTAGATTCATATATGCTTGGGTTTATGATGGTGGAATTTTGACCAATTATGGATCGACTCTCCTATGGTTATAAGAAACAACTTTATATCACAATATATTAATATGTGCCAAATATGATGGCAAAATTGCCATTTAAAATGAATGTTTTTGTAGTTTAAACATTGTATCCACTCATTATTTCACTCATTGTAATTTGATCTAATAGACCACTACTAATGCTCATCTTAATCGATATCCTTGGGATGTATTCAAACTTATGAGCTAGGGTTTGCATCGCTATGTGTTGGAAATAATCAAATGCATTCCTTATTAAATTCAAAATTTCTCACTTGCAATAATATAGAGGAAGGTTAGGAATCCTAACTTAAAGGAAAATTTTATTCTTCCATGCATGGATTTAGTCAAAACTATCATACCATCTATAGAGAACCAACATATAATAACCAAACTTCTAAGGACCCCCTCCGAGAAGGACATCATAATTGTATCTAAGACTCTAAAAAATGAATGTAAAACATACTATTTTCAAACGAGAAATACAAACCTTGACTTTTTCCACATTATTCAGGCACCCCACACCAGTTTCCATTGCCTTGTGTTCCATTTTTTTACCATGATGTAGTTCAATAACACTTTCTTCATAATCTTTGAAATCCCCTCTTATGATCCATTATATTGGGAATGGGACTCATTTTTCTTTATTATTTATCGAGAGACACCTCTTCCTACCTTTTAGGATTTGGTTGAAAGAACAAATTTTGGTAGGAGAAATGTCTATTTCCACCTCCACTGAATATATAAATATATATAGCAACAAATAGAAGTGGGATTTGATCCTTAATTTCTATATGAAGGATACACATTGATAAATATAACCTGATCCAGACATAACACAAAAAAGTAGAGGGAAATGACTAAAAAACGTACTTCTTCTTAGTATGTTCATATATAACTTGAAGCTTGGATTTTAATCCATGCAACATAATTACATTGTTTCCTCAATTTACATATAATAACTATCTCTATGATAGACAATTCGTTTATAGATACGATTAAGCATCCTCTACTCTAATGTACTCACAACTAATGCAAGTGCTAATAACATGACCTACTTCTTTTACATGTAACATTATTTTTGTGCCAAATTTCCATGGCCTCTTGCAATTACCAATACATATTACAAATCTCAAATAGTAGTGTACAACCCTTAATGAGCCTCAAAAAATGATAATTTTCATCCAAGAACTAATCACATGAGTTTCCCTTCATCTACAACCTACACACATATGGCTAGAAAAATATTTACAATAGGCCTATAGCTGAGATCTCGACCACCTTCACAAGCATGCCTTGAAGCACAGTTCATGCCAGGTCTCGGCCTAGTTGTTTCTTCCAACCAACACCTTGATCTGTAAAGACTGATTCTGAGGCATGTCTAGGTCTCAACTTAGAATCATAATCATATATAGTTCCCTAGCATCAAGATAATAGATCTTCACATCCTTTTTAGGTCTTATCCTATAGTTCTTTGGCAAGAGTATCAAGCTTTTTATCTCTTCTAGGACTTGGCCTAGAAGGACTCAATAGTGGATATATACTAGAGTTTCACTGCTCCTTCATGCATCAAGTCACTAAAGTAGCGAGACTTGATGCAATTATTATTTATCTTGTTATAGAGCACTAGATTCTCAAATAGATTCTCAAAGAAAATTGGTAAATAATTGATTCATAAGTCCCTGCACATGTTGTCATACACCCTGCCTTGGTAGAACTAGGTGCCACAAAATACTGATTTCTGCTCATCGCAGGAGGGTCAAAACTAACCATTGGTTTTGGTTTTTCTATCATCAATACTTTTTAGTTAATCCAAGAATCATTGTACCCCAATTCTCTCCCTACACATGATTATCATAGGCCTGGAATAGAATCTCAATATAATTCTTCTGTAATACCAAATTTTCCATCAACTAATTAGAATATTAGAGTTCTTACTTTTCTTATTTAGTTAAGTAAATAAAAGGGCGAAGGGACCCATAAACCCATTAGATGAATAAAATCCACTTCTATAGTGTGAATGTAGGTTAATTGAGTAGTGGAGTAGTATTATGGAGTAGTGTAGCAACATAATAATGAAGGAAGAGTGGAGATCATAGAGAAATAATGAGGAAGATTATGGAGATAATGGAGGAATAAATGTAAGATCATGGATAAATAATGATGAAGTGATGGAGGAAGTGGTTCATTAAATTCACACATGATAGAGGAAGTGGAGGGTAATTGTTGCAGTGATGGACATCATGGAGGACAGCACAGTCCTTATGGAGGCTAGTGGCCACATGTGCAGAATAGTTATGAGCTGGGCCAAGGCTAGGGAAGGCTCACAACCATAAAAGGAAGATGAGGGCAGCAAAGGAAGATATTCCAGATTTTTATTGTTGAGTGTCGTAAGCCATTTGTTTGCACGCTTCAACTGTTTAGCTAAGTCTGTTGTGTTTCTTAGCACTGGGTGTTCCCAAGCAGGAATGCCAACCTTACCCACGGGGGACTTTGAGTGCCTACTCTGGGAAGTTTTTCTTGGGCAGCATTCATCATCTGAAAATCAGTGCCACTTTCAACCACTCTCATCTGCACTTCCAGCTACAAGAATTACGCATTCCTGAACTTGGGTTTGAGAGTTGGAAGGTTTTTCTCAGTACTTTAGCTGAGAAACCTATGAAGGGATCAACCCTTCACACTGTGGATCCATTTCAGTCTTCCAGGAGTTTCATTGTCATATCTGGCATCAAGCCATCCATCTATTCTCCTATGCAACAACATTTCTATTGGGTATGTGTTATATTCTTTCCAAGACTAAGCATGCGCTAGGGGGTAAGAGGGGGGGAGATAGTCCCCCCTTTGCGCTGGGCGTAAGGGGTCTGGGGCAGCGCCCCGGCGAAAATTTTTTGGTCCTTAATTTCCGGTGGGTAGTCCACGCCCATGGTTTTGTGCATGGTTTTACACATGGTTTTGGGGTACGATGATTTTCGGCCCCTGGTATTTTTGTAGATTTGGTCAAGGGAACTATGGTTATGTTCTAATCCAGGGTTAATGGATTAGGGTTCATGTATGCTTCGGCATGTATATATATGTGTTGTAACACTAAAAGGAATATAATGAAAAAACAAGCTGGTCGTCCCGATTTGGGATCCAGGGGAAAATCTCTATGTTTATCTGTTTTATGTTTTATGTTCTAGCTATTGTTTATTTTCTGTTATAATATTCGTGTGTAGATAATTTCTATTCAGGGTTAAAACCTACATTTGGTATCAGAGTTGTTTCGGCTTCAAGGGGACTCCTTTGTTGCTGAGGGTTTTTTGCTCGGGCCTGAGGTAGACCTTGTTCAATGGGAGATATTTGGGATCGATTCTTGTGGTGAAAAAAGATGGTGAGCGGCAGAAAGATAGAGATAGAGAAATTTAATGGTCATAGTTTTGAGTTGTGGAAGCTCAAGATAGAGGATCTGCTGGTGGATAAAGATCAGTGGATCGCGGTAGATCTAGGTACTAAACCAACAACAATGTCAGATGAAGACTGGAAGAAACTGGATCAGAAGGCTAGGAGCACAATACGGTTGTGTGTCTCATATTTAGTATTGTTGAATGTATCTGGGGAAGCTATGGCGAATACCTTGTGGGAAAAGCTAGGGACTTTGTACCAATCTAAGTCTTTGGTGAATAAATTGTTCCTGAGGAAAAAGCTGTATAACCTGAGGATGAAGGATGGAGACTCAGTGACAGAGCATCTGAATGCCTTCAATACTGTGGTAAGTCAGCTATCATCTGTTGATATTAAAATCTCATATGAAGATAAGTGCATCAGTTTGTTGTGTTCTCTACCAGACTCGTGGGACAATGTGGTTATTGCACTAGGTAGCAATACAACTACCTTGAATTTTGATGACATTGTCTCAGCCTTGCTGTCGGAGGAAATGAGACAGAGAAATATGGAGGGTCAGAATGGAGATGCCTTATCTGTACGAGGAAGTTCCCAGAATAGAAACAAAAATAAGGTTTTGAGTGGGAGATCTAAATCTAGAGGGGGATCTAAATCTCCTGAAAATTTTGTAAAGGTGTGCTGGAAATGCTGAAAGGAAGGGCACTACAAAAAGGACTGCAGATCTAAAGCTCCTGAGAAAGGAAAAGGATCTGATGATGCTCCTTCTGCATAGGAAAAAACCACCTCGGATGAAGGTGGGGATGTGTATTTGGCTTCTTCTTCAAATACACATGTAGATCATGAGTCATGGTTGATTGAATCAGGTGCATCCTTTCACTTCACTCCCCATAGGGAGTGGTTCTGCAAATATGAGAAATATGATGGTGGTGATGTCTTCCTAAGGGATGATAGGAAGGCCAGAATCATCGGACGTGGAAAGGTCAAGCTGAAGCTACAAGGTGGAAGGATTAGAACACTTCTTGGTGTTCTGCATATTCCTGCATTGGCCAGAAATCTGATTTCTGTAAGCAAGATGGATGATGCAGGTGTAAAAATAGTGTTTGAGAAAGATGCCTGCAAGATGGTTCGGGGAGCACTGGTATTAATGCGGGGAGTTCGGACTGGAACTCTGTACAAGCTACAAAGTAGCACAATTATTGATGGGTGTAACAGTTATGTGGTTCCTGAAAGTGGGACGGAAAGCCTAGCTGTGTCTGGAGAAAAGACCATGCTATGGCATCAAAGGCTTGGACATATTGGAGAGAAGGGCCTTCGGATATTGCATAGAAATGGTATGGTAGAAGGTATGTCTAATTTCTCTCTGGATTTTGATTTCTATGAACATTGTGTATATGGGAAGCAGAATCGGGTGAGTTTTCCTTCTGGTGCTAAGAGGGCGAACAAGATATTAGAACTTGTGCACAGTGATGTGTTTGGGCCTGTGTCAGTTCCATCACTGGGAAAGACCGTGTACTATGTTTCATTCATAGATGACTTCTCAAGGAATACATGGATATATTTCTTGAGGAAGAAATCTGAAGTCTTTGACAAATTTAAAGAATTTAAGGCTCTGGTGGAAAACCAGACAGAGAAGAAGATAAAGACATTGAGGACAGATAATGGTGGGGAGTTCTGCAAGAAGGAATTTGAAGAGTTCCGTAAGAAGTGTGGTATAGCACGACAGAAGACTACTCCATACACACCTCAGAAAAATGGAGTTGCAGAAAGAATGAATAGAACACTGATGGAAAAGGCAAGAAGCATGCTCAATGGTACCGGGTTAGGACAAGAATTCTGGGCAGAGGCAGTGGAGACTGCATGTTACTTAGTTAACAGATCACCTTCATCAGCGTTGGAGGATAAGACTCCACATGAGGTATGCACTGGTAAGAAACCCTCTCTTTCACATCTAAGGGTATTTGGATGTGATGCATATGTACATGTTCCAAAGGAGAAAAGGACCAAGTTGGATAATAAATCTGAAAGGTGCATCTTTATTTGGTATAAGGATGGTTTAAAGGGTTACAAGCTTTGGAACCCAGAAACAAGGAAGGTTGTGTACAGTCGAGATGTGGTGTTTAGAGAAGTGAAAGATGTTGTTAAACATGAAGTCCTACCAAAGGAACCTGAGAAGATAGAGTTTGAGCTAAAGGAGGATGAATCGGACTCTACAACAGAAGAAGACTCAGAAGATGAAGAGCCACAAACTCCAGCTTTGAGAAGATCAGTTCGGGAAAGAAGGCAACCAGAAAGGTATAGTCCATCTGCTTTCTGTTCAGGTTTTGCCTTAACTATAACTGATGATGAACCCAGAACCGTCAAGGAGGCAGTAGATTCAGAGGATGGAAAACTCTGGAAGGAGGCCATGGTTGATGAAATGGCATCCTTGCACAAAAACGATGCATGGGATCTGGTGGAGTTGCCGGCTGGAAGGAAGCCCATTGGGAGCAAATGGGTGTTTAAAAATAAGATGAATGTAGAAGGCAAGGTGGAGAAATACAAAGCTCGGTTGATAGCAAAGGGTTATTCCCGGGTGCCGGGAATTGATTTCGGTGATATTTTTTCTCCTGTTTCCAAGGTTACTTCTATTAGATTACTTTTATCTGTTGCTGCTGCATTTGATTTTGAGATAGAACAAATGGATGTGAAGACAACATTTCTTCACGGGGATCTAGAAGAGGAGATCTACATGAAGCAACCTGAAGGCTTTATGGTGAAGGGTAAGAAAGAACTGGTATGTAGGTTGAAGAAGTCTCTGTATGGGTTAAAACAGTCACCAAGGATGTGGTATCAGAAATTTTATACCTATATATGGGGACTTGGCTTCACTAGAAGTAAGGAGGATCACTGTTTTTATTTTAAATTAATTGGTGACCATGTTATTTATTTGGTCTTGTATGTGGATGATATGTTGTTGATTGGAAATGACAAAGAAATTATCCAAGATTTGAAGACCCAAATGTTCTCCAAATTCGAAATGAAGGATCTTGGTGTTGCAAACTATATTTTTGGCATGGAAATTAAGAGAGATCGGGCAAAGAGGAAGCTCTAGTTAAACCAGAGCAAGTATGTTGAGACTATATTGCAGAGGTTCAATATGCAGGATAGTAAACCGGTGAATGTCCCTATTCCTGTAGGTGTAAATCTATCTGATGAACAATGTCCCAAGACACAAGAAGAAGAGGATAATATGTCCCGTGTTCCATATGTAAGTGCAGTAGGTAGCTTGATGTATGAAATGGTATGTACTAGACCATACATTGCACATGCAGTGGGAGTATTGAGCAGGTTTATGTCAAACCCAGGGAAGGAGCATTGGCCAATAGTGAAGCGGGTTTTCAGATATTTACATGGCATTAGTGATTATGGCTTGTGCTACCAGGGAAGACCAGCATTGGAAAAAATGTTGGACATTCGTGGTTTTTTTGATGCAGACTGGGCTGGAGATCTGGACCAAAGAATATCTACCAGTGGGTATGTGTTTAGCCTATTTGGAGGCGCAGTCAGTTGGATGAGTAAAAGACAGTCTGTAGTGGCTCTTTCAATTACAGAGGCCGAATACATAGAAACCACTCATGCAAGCAAGGAAGCAGTTTGGTTGTAGATATTGTGTTCAAGTATGGGGTTGGTACAACAAGCTATAAGGATAGACTGTGATAGCCAAAGTAAAATTTTCTTGGCTAAGAGCCCTGCTTATCATTCAAAGACAAAGCACATTGATGTTCAATATCACTTTGTTAGAGATATGGTTGAGGGTAAAAGAGTGTTGCTGGTAAAGGTGGACACTTTGAAGAATTTTGTAGATGCATTGACGAAATCTATGAGCACTCAAAAGTTCTCTTGGTGTAGGGAAACAATGGGTGTTGAATAATTGGGCGAATGACTAAGCTCTCTTGTGGCCCCCTGCGGAAAGAAAACAAAAAGTGGGAGAATGTTGGGTATGTGTTATATTATTTCCACGACTAAGCACGCGTGAGGGGGTAAGAGGTGGGGTGATAGCCCCCCCTTTGCGCTAGGCGCAAGGGGTCCGGGGCAGCGCCCCAGCGAAACTTTGTTGATCCTTAATTTCCAGTGGGTAGTCCGCGCCCATGGTTTTGTGCATGGTTTTGCACATGGTTTTGGGGTACGATGGTTTTCGGCCCCTGGTATTTTTGTAGATCCATTCAAGGGAACTATGGTTATGTTCTAATCTAGGGTTAATGGATTAGGGTTCATGTATGCTTCGGCATGTATATATATGTGTTATAACACTAAAAGGAATATAATGAAAAATCACGCTGGTCCTCTCGATTTGGGATCCAGGGGAAAATATCTCTGTTTATTTTTTTTATGTTTTATGCTCTCACTATTGTTTATTTTCTATTATAAGATTAGTGTGTAGATAATTTCTGTTCAGGGTTAAAGCCTACAATTTCTTGCAGGAATTATGTAATTCTGTAGTGAGGGTTTGAGGAGAATAGGAACTTCTAGGCAACTCAGCTTGGAATCCTATGAGGGATTAATCCCTCACTCCGAGGATCAATTCAGTAGCCTAGGATTAGTATTGTATTATCTTTCTATGGGCTACATCATCATCCCTCCTAGACAACCCAATATTTCCTAGCAGTTGTTCATGCAACAACTGCATATTCAATGGAGGAGCTAGATCATAAGTTTCTCAGCTTGGGATCGGGAGAAGGGACCATACCTTCAGTTAGTGAGCTGAGTAGGTGCTATTGCAGTAAATAGATCATTCTTTCAGCCCCAGATTAGCAGTTTTCTCCATAGAGTGTGTAACTCAGCTAGCAGGGGTGTAGTGTGCAACCCAAAAAGGGCTGAAATTCCAAACTCAAAATCAGGCCAAACTATTTTTGGTTTTTTTGGATTTTTCGAGTAGAGTCCGTGGTTAAAATCTTGGATCTTTTTGAGCACCCCAGCAACCTCTCGCACATAGATCTTCTTCCCATCAGTAGCAGTTTCCAATAGTAGCAGTTTATACTTTCCAATGCTAAGTTTCATTAGTGTATTTCAGCCATCTTGTCGCTTGAGTGCATTCTTTTTGGAGCACTGTCTACTTACATTTTTCTTGATAAATAATGATATGGATCTACAGTTTTTGCTAATGTTTTAATGTCTTGATGTTATATTTCGACATTTCCAACATTTTACATTTTTGTGCTTACATTCAAGTTATTTCCTTGATTGAAATGTTATAAATGTTCTATATTCCTGTCTTTCCCATTTTGAGATATGACAGTGGTATCAGAGCATGATATTTGGCTCAGCTTGTGGAAATTTTATGACATCAAAAGAATAAGAAGAAGAAGCAGAAACATAAGAATTTTATAATGGCAGAAGGATTGAGTTTTTCCACACTTCTCTTCAGATCTATGCAGGATCTCACTATGGAGATCAAAGAAATGAGAAGGGAAAGGCAAACGGAAACCTCAAGAGGATTTCATAATGGAGAAGGTCCATTCACTTCCTATTAGCAGTATAAGCAACCGACGGTGCAAAAAGTTCCATAACGCCCTACTATGCCCACTTTCCTTGCAGAAGGAAATGAATGCCATGGAGATGGAGGATATTTGGATCATGAGACTTTGAGTGATTATATTGCAGAGTAAAAATCTCAATAAAGAGAATTTAAAGAGAATATGAATTTCTAGCAGTTTTTCCAAATCAAAGAGAATCGAAGACCCCGCAGCAACAATAGAAGAAAAGGAAACATGCATAATAGATTATTTTTGACTACATTCAATGGGTCACCGAAAATCACAGAAAAGGCTTGGATGGAGAAGCTAGATGATTTATTCCAGCTACACCCAGTAGCGGAAGTAGAGGCTATTTAGATTGCAGTGCTACACCTTGGGGGTGAAGAAAATGATTGGTGTTTCAACAGATTGAAACATGCAAGAGTGACTGCGTATGCAAAGTTCACTCAAAGATTGGTAAAGAGGTTTGACAGAAGAAAATCAGAGGCACTTTTCATTGAAAAATTTTCCAACATTGATGAGGAAGTATATGAGGAGAAAAAAGAAGATGTCATCACTGATACTCTAGGAGAAGAGAAACTACCATCACCACCAGCTATAGTAGAGGTACTTGCATCAGTGGGAGGAGCACTTGCATCTTTGCAAGATGGTCCTTAGCATTTGACATTGAGAGTCACAATCATGATTCAGGATGTGCATTAGGAAGAAGAAGCAGATACTAGCATTGGTGTAGCAGTAGAAGAGAATCCATCACCGTCACTAGCAGTTGGAGAAGCAATTGCACTAGTTGGAGGAACTCTTGTAGCTTTGCAAGATGTTCCCAAGCATAAGCTGATCCAAGGTATGCAAACATTTCCACCCCAGATTGTTTCACAACATCATCTTGAGATTTGTGGTGCCATGCCATTAGGGAAATTGCATGACCAAGGGTTAGAGCACATTTTTTATTTTGAGCAGCAGACTATTATTGCGCAGAGGACCCTTGACTGGTTCAAGCAGAAGATGTATAACTATCCCAGTTTGACATTTTTGAGTTGCACACAACACTTTGTGTTGGAATGTGGAGTTTCTGAGGATGTGATTAGCACAGTCCTAATGCAGGGAAGCTATACAATAAATTTCGAGAACCGGAAGTTACTGTCGCATGAACTGACGTATTCTATTTGCGACAAAGGGATATTGGCCATTATGCATGCATTGGTCAAATTTTGACATTTTTTGATTGGTAGTAGATTTTGGGTGAAGAAAAACCACCATAGTCTCTGACATATTTTTGAGGAGGAGCAGCAGCTGTAGAAGAGGAAACAAAGGTGGATCAGTACAATGCAGGACTATGAGTTCAACATTGTGTATGCAGAGGGCCATGTGGTAGCAGATGATTTGAGGGCCCAACTATTATTTGAGAATTCTGATGAGGACCAATGATGATTTGAGGGCCCAACTATTATTTGAGAATTCTGATGACAGCTTCACTTATGAAGCATTGGATGAGTAGATGGTATATGGTAGAAATCATGTAATGGATAACATATTCCATTATCAGGATAGAGCCTTGTTGATGAACACCTCACAACTCAAAGAGAAGTTTCTGCATGGAGCTTATTCAGAACCTCATAGGTTCTACTGGGACATCGGTGAGAGGTTCTCATGGAGAGACCTCAAGGAGGATGCACTTCGACATATCATGAAGTGCAAATATTGTCATCAGATTGTGGAGGATAGTATTGTAGACATTGATATGTTGTCGAGGTATGCACATTGCTTCGACATTTTCACACAGTAAATCTCTTCACCTGTGACCAGATTGTCATTCTAGGATGTCTTCATGCTTCATGGTCTTCCCAAGGCCATAGATAGTGATGGGGACAATTATTGTATGATAATTTTTTGGCAGGACCTTCTCCATTGGGTGGATACGAAGCCGGTGCATGATATGAGTCATCACCCATAGTTGGATGGATGGATGGAGATGATGAGCAAGTGGCTGACACAGGTCAGAAAGAAGCATGGCTGTGCAGGATGCTCTTGGGTGAGTATGGTTACCACTCGACATTTCAAATTGGTATGTTCCATACCTTGTATAGTATTGAGGTGATGCAACAGAAAGAGGCATGGGTGCATTGGCTACTCTTGGGAGAGTATGGCCAAGACATTGCATTTTATATGTCCATTGGCATATCATTATTTCCTACCTTGCACAGTAGAGATGAGATGCAACAACTGGAGGCATGGCTGTGCTGATTACTCTTGGGAGAGTATGGCCACCATATGAAATTTCACATGTCAATTGGGATGTCATTGTTTTATACTTGGCATGAATATGTGTTATGGCAGCAGGAGGCCTTGCTGCGTTGGCTTCTCTTGAGGGAGTATGGCTACCATACTTGGTATGATGATGATGTGATGTGGCAGCAAGAGGCATTGTTGGGGTGGCTAATATTGAGAGAGTATGGCTAACATACTTGGTATGATGATGATGTGGTATGACAACAAGAGGCATTGCTGCGGTGGCTGCTATTGGGAGAGTATGGTTTGACATTTTACATGTCAATCCATATGTCTCTATTTCCTAATTTGTACAATTTTGAGATGATGCTTAGAGAAATCAAGGCCACCAGGGCCAAGGATGGGAGCATCGAGAGATACTCCATGTAGCATGGGTTGGAGAGAGGGTTTATGATTTGGGAATTTTCACTTGGGGAAGGAACCCATATACTTCACATATCTCATGCAGAGAAGAGGCACTTGGATAGGAGATGGTTTCCACTTGGGGACTCATTGATGAGGAGAGGCATCTAGCTACATAGATGGGGGTAATTCTAGACATTCTAGAGAGGCAAATATGGAGTTTGGCATTCATAACACATTGGAGCAGATGGAGAAACCTTCCATATGAGGATGTCGCTTGGGAGGGAGATGGATTTCTGCAACATCCATTTTTGCAATTGCTTGAGGACAAGAAACATTTTGGTGGGGAGGACTGTAATATTCCAAATTTTCCATCAACTATGTGGAATATTAGAGTTCTTACTTTTCTTATTTAGTTAAGTAAATAAAAGGGTGGAGGGGCCCATAAACCCAAGTAGATGAATAAAATCCACTTCTATAGTGTGAATGTGGGTTAATTGAGTAGTGGAGTAGTATTATGGAGTAGTGGAGCAACATAATAATGAAGGTGTTAGGGTCCTATAAATATGGGATTCATAATTTTGAATTGACTCTGTTAAAATCTTCAAATATTGTACATACCTTTGCTTTTTGCAAATGTATTCCCAAATTAAAAAGATGAAAAGAGGGTATGTCCTAAAAGAACAATCAAAGGAAAAAAAAGAAACAAAGATCAAAAAAATATTAAATATGAACCCCATCAAAAATAGATCATGAAAGTGTTGCAAGTTTAAATGCCACTACTATTTACTTTTCACTACAAATAAATGATTATCTGTAGCTTGTTCAAAATTCCATAATCCATGATGAGTTAAATATTTTAATCTTAACTTTTTCATGCTTTAAATTTCATGTTTATATATAGAAAATAAAGATTTTTTCAAACAGTTTAAACTTGACAAATCAATAGATAGTTAGAGAATAAATGAGGAACTCAACAGTTTAATCTGAGCCCTTGGTTGAAATAAGGTTAGAATTAGATAGTTTCCTACTTTAAAATAAAAATGGATTAGGGTTTGCAAGCTCAAATGCACCCATACAAATAAGGGAAAAAATGGTAGAATAAGTGATGGGTAGGTAGAAAGCAGTTTTATAAGGCATGGATAAAAATTATCAGGAAAATTACTAATTTCCCTCCCCATAATGAACTCTGGTACTAAAAACCTTCAGTTATAAAGGTTAAAATCATTTCTCTGAATTTTGGTGGGATCGGACCTATGACTTTATGACTGATTGGTACTAAAATATTTGAATTCCCTTCATAAAAAAACCCTTCCCCTTCATAAGAAGCCCTTTTTCCCCTTCATCATTCTTTTTACCCTAATAAAAACCCTTTTCCTAAACACGATTTACGTGGGAAAAGTAAAACCCCTTTGACTAATTCCCCTTTTATATAAAAACACTCAAAAAACCCACAGAAATTCTTTTAGCATAAGTATAAATGTTAAAGTGACGATATTTGGACTTACAATGAAGAAATTAAATCTAAAAGACATATTTTACACTATCCTTAGTCTATTTTTTCATTCCTGCTCATTCATTTCATATTAACACTAATATAATGTATTAACTCCCTATTTACCCTTTAGCCCGTATTAATATAATTCTCGCATATATTAAATACCCCAACCCATATTTTTAACTGTAACCTATAGTTTAATTCCACACATGTTCTACATGTCGGACCCACTATATATTATACATGCAACCCTTTGTAAATAAACATAACCCAACTGTGTATTAAACATTAAATTAATACATAGTTAATAACCCGCATCATTAAAAATACCTGGGCCCACGTCTTATTGACCAACAACTTCATCATATAGTCTGCACCGTCCAATCTTCACTCGACAGATCTGACAGTTAAGATCTCATTTCGTACATTTCAATGCACAATGTTTAATTGACCTCGACCCTTGCAATTTTTTTTTTTTCATACTTTCTCTCCCCTCCATGCTTCTAAATTCTATTCAATTGCATCCACCAAACAAATTCCGCTTACCACCTTTGCCTATTGGGAAAAACACTGGAGATCTTTTCCCTCCTGCGTGCCAAACGATCCATTTATTTGACAAGACTGCCATTACATTAATTTTAATGTTAAATAGAAAAAAAAAAAAAACTGCCCACTTGCACCATTTTTTCGCCATTTCAGTTAGAATTTGTGCAAAGAAAGAGCTGTTAACCCAAAAATAACGCTGTCGACTCCAGTTTAAGCCTAAATTGGAACTAAACTCACCAAATTGCTACTAAGAACCTTAGAAAACCTCCGTTGTCCCAGAGAAACCCTCCTTACAGACCTCTGTTTCATTAACAAATTGTTTGATTTTTGCAGGTTATTCTTAGAATATGAAATTGGGCCAACAGTTTCAATACTAGTGAAGGGTAAAAGTGAAAAGGTGACAAAGCAGTCAAGGTAAAATAGTAAAAGTAAAATACGGAGGTAGTAAATGGTAAATAGAGATGAAAACACTTTCACCAACAACAATGAAGTTTATCTAATGTAAAAGTCAAAACAGTTAAAAGAATAATAAGGTTAAAAGTTGAAAACAGAGCAAGAAGGGACATTTTCCAAAAATTTCCTGTTTAAGTCATAGTTTTACAGAAACTATTGTGGCCAATACAAGATGAATTTTGCAAACCTGAAGGAGTTTTATGTTCCTAAGATGTCCACCTACAAAAACCTCTCTCACTTTTCTGACAGCCATTATGGGTTTGGAAATATTAAAAAATATTTGAAAGCACTTGTTACATAAAATTCTTGTTTAGTCATCATTTTGCAGAGAAGATTGTGGCCAATTAGAAATTAATATTACAAACCAGGAGGAGGTTTTTGTTACTAGGAGAACCATATACAAAAACCTATCCCACTTTCTCCACAGATATTACAGAATGATAGATACGTGCACATCTTCACAGCCTAAGTTTCAGATTGTGCAAAATCCAGTTTTAGACATAGTTTTGCGGAGCCTATTGTGAACAGCTAGAAATGAATTTTGGGAAATTGTGAGAGGTTTATCTTAGTAACATGCTTATCTACAAAAAATTATTTCACTTTTTACATATATATTTCGTATTGAGATATACAAATGTATCATTGAACCCTAATTTTGCAGAAATTCTAGAGCAAAAAGCACAAAGGAAGGAGAAAATTAGTGACTTGGATGCCTCATCATCAACTAAGAGTTGATATCAAATTTGAATTATCTTCTTTGTCACCATAAATCCATAAGTATAGTGCCAAATAGATTCATTAGTTTTGAGTGTCCATTATTTAAGTTCTATTTATGTAAAACAGTTTGAGATATTTGTAAGCCAATCTTGATATTTTTTCAAGATATTTTAGTTTAGAATTTGTACAAATACTTCACTCTTTGAAGTATTATTGTGGAATAAATTTCTGAAGCTTTATATAGTCATTTTTGTTGTACGTGAAGGGTTTCTTGTAGCAATTTCAAGTAGCAGACTGGATCAAAATCATAGAGCATCATATTTCAAGATTCATGTGATGAGCCATTGAAGTGAAGTACTCTCTACTGTCATTATTTATCTTCTTATGTTTTACATACTTTCATAAATGTGTTCTAAATTTGAATGATAAATCAGGAATATTATTACAGAATTTGTTAAAATCACTCTGTCTTGAACTATTTATCATTTCTATGTTTTTTGCTGATTTCCAGAGTAGGGAACCCTTAATTGCTCCCTCTTTCGAATGACCTCTTTCTTCTCCTTCCTTATCCGGATCAGATAATTCTTAACTTCTCTTTAGCCCGATTAAATCCAATTCACCAATCAGCCTTCAAATTTCTTTAGTGACTTGTCTATCTTGCCCTGAAAATATTTGTCTTTTGATCTTGATCTTGAGCTGCCTGCTTGACATATTGACTCCTTTTGTCCAATGGAAAACCTCATCTATTACTATATATCTATAAGTAATTTTTCCCACCAATCAAATCAAACCAAATTTCCCCTTATAACTAGCCTAATATCTATTTCAAATAAAGCTAAATCATACAGAGAGAGCCCTCTCTGAGTTTAGGAGGGATAGATCCTAAACTCCAAAGTAGGTTTGTGGTTACCTCGGAATATTTATTTCTTTAATCTTGAGAAATTACTGAGTGATAACATATTGACGACTTCGCTAGGGAACTAACAGTTTATTAAGAAATATTTTATAGGTTCATATTTGATCTATGATGGTGGACAGTGATCAGACACATAAAGGTTAAAATCATCCACCTGGCGACTCCAAATCAATTTCACAATCAGGACTCCACTGGAGGAATGAACCTGAAAGAACAATATGGAAAGATAAGGATTTTAACTTGGATTACAATCCACGACATTATGTTATTTCTCATTAAGAAATTTTTTCAATGTATATTGTATTTTATAGAAGATCTTAGATTAGTTTTTAATCATTTTCCTTTGAAGAATGGAAGTACTATTTCTCTTAATCTCTTTGAGCAACTTTCTTCTGAATCTAATGATGATCATTTTTCAATTAAGAAGCCTCAAATAATCAAGACTGATCTTACAATCCCTGTACATATTCCTGTACCTTGTAAAGTTCCTGATAGATATAAGCCCCTCATTTTACCTCCTATACTCCATAATTTCCCTAATAACTATTACAAATTTCTTCCTAGGTTTGATGGAGAAAATAATAACATCACTGCCCAAAAACACATTCAAGGTTTTGAAAATTATTTGGATTTATTTGAGATTGATGAAGATGATGTTAGGATCAGAATTTTTTCTCTTTCTTTGCAAAATAGAATAAAGAGTTGGTTCAAGAATCTTCCTAATGCAAGCATCTCAAATTTCCAGTAGTTTGTCAATAAATTTCTTGACGGATGGATAATTAAAGTCAATCTTTTTGTCATCATAGAAGAATATAATCAGTTAAAAATACATCCAAATGAAACAATACAACAATTTTTTGACAAATTTAATCAAGATTATTATTCAATGCCGGAAAATTTTAGACCTCCTCATGATCAACTCTCTTGCATTATCCAAGTGCCTTTGATCCAGAAATAGAATTTCATTTAAGAGAAAGAGATCCAGAAAAACTTGTACTGATGAAAAACATTACAATTGATGTAGAAGTTAATCTGCAAATCAAAAACGTAAAGTTGAAATCCAAAGAACAAAAGAAAAACATTACAGAGGTAAAACTCAGCCTTTTCGTAAGAAAACTAGATGAAATCATATAGAATATTGCTATGAAAGATGATTTTTTTGTTCAAAATCACAATGAATAAATAGAAGAGGTTGATAGCCATGAACAAATTCTTGCTAATTCCAATTATCATAGATCAGAAAATGGATTTACAGATCAATATGTGGAAGAGGAATCTACCGATTTAATGTGTATGTTTGATGACATTCTTTATTTTGATGATTTGCCTAAGTGTGATCATTATGATGATATTTATGTTCTCCAAAATCAAGCTAAATTTACAGAGAAATCATAAAATAGTTTGGAGGATGAGGAAACTCAGTTTTAGCAGCTAGAATACAGTGATCAACCAATACAGATCAACTATGAGAGCGAGGAAGAAAAAGCACAAAATGTGGAAATAAGTAAAGATTATTTATCTCTTTCTTTTGCTTCATTTCAGTTCATTAGAGACAAATTTCATGCCATCAATAATCAACAGTCTTTAGGAATTATGATTGACAACAAAGAAGATAATGAAACTCTTGATCAGGATATTTCAGTTTCACAATTGCAGTTATTAGTTCCCATTGAAATACATGATCAAATAACACAAGAGAATTCAATACCAATATGTTTTGAATCATTTCATCTTTTAAATGAAATGTGGTATAACATCATTAAAGAAAAGGAT
This sequence comes from Pinus albicaulis, assembly GCA_034641835.2. Taxonomy (NCBI): domain Eukaryota; kingdom Viridiplantae; phylum Streptophyta; class Pinopsida; order Pinales; family Pinaceae; genus Pinus; species Pinus albicaulis. Next base: position 653,334,602 of record CM076576.1, on the reverse strand, counting down.
GAGCAACTTGTTGAGGTTTATGAAGTCCCATGGAATTCCATATCCAATAGATTGCAGCCATCCTCACGATTTTTTCATGATCTAATAACAGATATGTTGGATAATGAATGCATTCAAAGCCTGCCTCCATTAACTAACTATGAGTTTCAAAATCAAGATGATAAAGGTTTCAGCAGTCAAACATTACAATCGGTAGGAATATCATCACAAACCTTATCTAAAAGTTTGCAGGGAGATAAAGATGAAAATAAAATTTCAATTTCATGGCATGGAGGCCATCCAGAATAGATATACAATTTTTTAGATTAGTTAAACATTAGTGTATATATCTTGGAAGATCCTTTTGAAAAATTTCTAGATTCAAAAAAGGAAATCAAGTATTTCCTTATCTTGTCATTTGTTGACAAGTTTCTAATAGGTTGCAGAATTATAGTTTTAATAATCAACAAAAAAATGTAGCAAAATTTATCAAAGTACATAATGCTTGAATGGTTGCATTGGTTGTTTCATTGTACCTAACCAACAGTTGGACAACTTATTAGAGTAAGTAGGTAGGGCTTCAGCTTATTTCAGTTTTAAGTTTTTAGCTAGTTTTGAAATAATATTTGAAGCCAAGGAAAATGCCTTAAGATATTGATGATTTAGTAGTTTGGTTTGAAGGTTGCATCACCTTTTAGTCTCAGATCAGATTTTAGTTTGCAGACAAAGGTGTAAATTTTGTTCAATAGTTTCAGTCACAACGATTTTATAACAAAGCAAATGCATGTTTTGGATTGGTCCAATGGATCAAGCTACTAGTCGATGATGTTCTTGACATCTCACAATGAGATTCCATCCCCATGTGAAGCCGCTGTTAGGGTCCTATAAATATAGGATTCATAATTTTGAATTGACTCTGTTAAAATCTTGAAATATTGTACATACCTTTCCTTTTTGCAAATGTATTCCCAAATTAAAAAAATGAAAAGAGGGTATGTCCTAAAAGAACAATCAAAGGAAAAAAAAGAAACAAACTCTACTACATTTTGTGGAAATTTTGACACTTGGTTCCGACGCTTTTGACCAAATGTCGGAAATTTCCCCAAATTTTTTCCATCCCGCCCGAAACCGTCGCTATACCGACGTTTATGGAAAAGTGTCGCAATACCGACACTTAGAACAGTGTCGCAATTGCGACGTTTGGAGGAAGACATCGCAATTGCGACACTATGGCCCAAAGCGTCGCTATTGCGACGACTACCTCCAAACGTCGCAAGTGCGACACAATGTCTAGGTGTCGCAATTGCGACGTTTGGAGGTACCCGTCGCAATAGCGACACTTTTTCCATTGTCGATATAACGACACTTATATGCACGCTACATAAAAATACGAAACTTATATGCACGCTACATAAAAATTTGAAACTTATATGCGTGCTACATAAAAATGATTTTATTGTTTCGTATCCGTCGCAATAGCTACATTAACGTCTGATATCACGCGCACATTCGCCCTCCGCTCCTGCAGAACAACATTCGTCCTCAGCATTCGCCCTCAGCTCTTGCAGAACAACATTTTCCCTCAGCATTCGCCCTCAGCTCTTGCAGAATAGCATTCGCCCTCAGCTCTTGCAAAATGGTAAGTTCTTACTGCAGGCCCTTCCTCCTATAGTAGGGTTGACTCTATTTGGGTTTTTTTGGTCAATTCCATTGGATTGTGTTAGGCAGTAGGGTTCTCTCTAGATGTCAAGAATCAAGATTAAATACCCTCTATTATCTTCATCACCCAATACAAGATTTAATTTTTTCTGAAATTGTGACCATAAAGTCTCACCTTTAAAAACCCTACATTTAAATGAAAACAAGCATTGCATTTCAACTACAAAAAATATATTAGTGTTCAAATGTACATGTGTGCTACATTAACGTCGATATCAGGCGCTTTGTTGCTCCTCACTCTTAACATTTACATCATTCGCCCTCGGCATTCGCCCTCGGCTCTTGCGACCATATGCGACCAGCATTCGCCCTCGACGTTCGCCCTCGGCCTGTCCCCAGGCTCTTGCAGATCAGCATTCACCTTTAGCATTCGCCCTGAGCTCTTACAGAACTGCATTCGCCCTGCATTCACTCTCAGCTCTTGTAGAACAAAATTCACCCTGCATTCGCCCTCAGCGTTCGCCCTCAGCTCTTGCAGAACAACATTCGCCCTCAGCTCTTGCAAAATGGTAAGTTCTTACTGCAGGCCCTTCATCCTATAGTAGGGTTGACTCTATTTGGGTTTTTTTGGTCAATTCCATTGGATTGTGTTAGGCTGTAGGGTTCTCTCTAGATGTCAAGAATCAAGATTCAATACCCTCTATTATCTTCATCACCCAATACAAGATTTAATTTTTTCCCAAAGAAACGCTTATTAATTTGGCAGCCATTATTTCTCCCTACTTTAAAAACCCTACATTTAGATGAAAATAAGCATTGCATTTCAACTACAAAAATCTATTACTGTTCAAATGTACATGTGTGCATCACTTGTGTAGGGTATTCCTTTTCCACTTTCACATTATCCAAGAACGTGTGCAGTATAGTTCATATTTTTTGTGATTTAGATTATCTTGAAAAAGGAAAGGTAAATTATTTCCCATGGAAAAAGAAGGTTTTCCCTTTTTATAGGTTGTTTGGACTTACGTGGAAAAATTTATGGTATGCCTTTCATATTATGTAGTTTAAATTTGAATTAACAGATTATTCTACATGAGAATATAATTACCTATGTGATGTCCTTCATCACTAATTAAAATTATAGGGTTTCAATTTCCTAGACTCTAACTCATCTGATGCTAAATTCTAGGTTCTCATTGGTGGATCACTTTTCCATTGATTTCCTTTCCCTCTAGATCTTGTCATACTTTAAAAGTCATCAATGATACATATATTATTTCAGGTATCCCAAAAGGCTTTATAGTAGAACATATTGTGAAGTTTTTTTGACACTTGAGGATTCTTTTAGAACTGCAACGCGGTCTATGCTATCGAGTTATATACCAAGCAACTTGTCCTTAATAAACACACTATGAGGTAGGTTCAACCAGTTTGAACTTGTTGGGACATAGCATATGAAGTTGTGTGATGAGTCCATATCACAGGTCTATTATGGTGACAAAAGTGAAGACACGTAATGATAGTTATTATGTTAAAATTACTAGAAACATTTTCGAAATTATCCATGCTATCAAGATGTCAAAATTCCAGGCATTAGGTGTCAATACTCGTAGCTAATAGATAATAATAATAATATAAAAAATTCACAACTTTATTCTTGAAATATTATTGTTACACATTGGTAACCTAGTTCATGAGTTACTATCACCCAAAGATTGCAAAACAAACTTAAAATATAAATTAAACCAACATGAGAATCCAACTAAGGGTTTCTCGACAAAATCATGCCATAACCTGGCATTTTGAAACCCAAATTTGAATCCATAATAAGTAATACAATGCAAACTCAGATGGATTTTCAATGCATGTTTCCATGCTACACTTATTCTCTGTCTAGATATCATTTTTTAAATGGAACCATTAGTCAAGCCCACAGTCCTTTTTATGTGAAAAATTTCAGCTCTATTTGAGCTCTTTTTTTCTCCACCACCTCCATAAACATATGCAAACATATATCATGATCTTGGAATTCCATTACATATGTATGTGCCAATGTTCCATAATCATGACCCATCATCAATTTAAGAAATTTCCATTTAATATCAAATTATGGAGGGGGGGAACTTTTTGCTGCAACATTTGGCTCAAAATCAGGGACCATCTCCGTATGAAGTGAATGAGAACTATAGATATTTGAAGAAGTAGATTAGTGCTTTTTCCTCTAGCCATGGAGTCATTTACAGTCATCCATCACAAAAAATTGTCTTTATTCATTATCACCTTGAAAGTTGCAAAAATTCATGCCCTAATTGAAACGACACTAAATTTGAAAGATATAATAAAAATGCAAGCTAGAAGTGCCCTATTAATACAAAGGGAAAACCTTCCTACCTACCCTAACCGAGATAAATTTTGATTGAATAGGAAACATGATATTTCCTATGGAGTTGATCCAACAACTTGTTAAATGTATGGGACTAAATCATGCATTTGATTTCCAGGGAAACATGCGCATGAAGAGAAAAAGTGCAAAATTAATGGAAAATCCATACATGCCACTTATAAAAAATACACCGAAAGGTCAAAAAATACTTAAGGCCTTAACTTAATTTGAATCCAAAAATGAAAAAACAGGATTAGTGAAAACACGAGAGTGGTGTGGGTGAACAACATAAATAAAAAGTGAAGATACCTTTCCCCAATATGCCTTTGTCACCGTTGTATGAAAACATGTTTTCCTTTCCCTTTATACATGAAAGTGAATGCATTATAGGTATGGTGTTTTCCCAGAATAGGAGAAGCCTACTTAAATATATCATTCGTGGAGTGAATGTTTGGGTGCCTTAATGTGCAATGACATGTTTCTAGGACTAAATTCAATGCAAGGCATATTTGAAACTCTAACTCTGTCTTCCGGTGTCTTATTAGAAATTATTTCAGTTTTCATTTTTTGTTTTCAAGTTAAATATTGTTTTCAAGTTTTTACATTTATAATTTTATTTCAATGTGGCAGACTGATCAGAGCAGTGCAGGAACAACCCCGAGACGGGATGATCGCGGAAAGAGGCCAGTGGAAGAACATGTAAAGTGCTAGAATTTCTCTATCTTCAGGTATTTTAGTTATTTACATAATTGAAATAATATTAATTTTGTTCAAATATGCAGACACCTAGCCATGGTACGCCTGATGATTCCCTCTTTGAGGAAGAGCTTTCTTCATCCCTATCTCCAGTGTTCTTGTTGCAAAAAAAGGCATGAGATGCAAGGTCGGAATTTAATACTTTGATAGATGCGCCTCAAACACCTGAAACAGAAGAGAAGATAAAACAACTTATGAGCCAGCTAGAAAGATATCAGGTAATAATAAAAAGTCAAAAGGATATTTTTTTTGTTCTGTATGAGATGAATTGTGATAGTTTGATTTTTAATTTTTACATTGACTAAACTAACAAAAAGTTCTTTTGTATGTAGCGTTTTCTGGCATTTGCTGAACCCGGTGTTGGTGGTAGTGGGACACAAGGGCAAGATATTGCCCAAAAACCCTCTCGTACACCTTCTACTCCTTTAGGTGCTAGCCAAGAAACACACCCTGCCCAAGAAGACACCCAGCCAACCGTTGAACGTGTTGGCAATGATGAGGCTGATATGGCCAACTACATTATTGCGTTTCCTGGAGCTACACGTGTCAGCTCCACAGGGACCATTAATGGCACGTTGTTGGTGAATGATGAGGGTGTCCCTGTAAAGCATGTACAACTCCCAGGTAAATTTTAATATTTTAACTATTTCATGTACTTTATCTAAAACATATTTATCATGATTTTTATTTTTAAATTAATGATAATATCTTCTTTCTCTTTTGGTTTTATTCTGTGTAGGAAACAATGAGTTCTACAGGATTCTGGAGAGCCATGCGTTGGTAATTTTTGGCCCAACCATACGTACAGGGTGGAATTCCCAGAATTCCAACCTGAAAAAGAACTTCTAGATTATCTAGAAGCCATTTTTGGGGTCGGCACATTTGACAGAAAAGCGGTGGCTCAGGTAGCCGACAAATATTTGAAATATACCAGGGACACCTATAGGACGCAATTGCAATTTAACCCTAGATATGAGCGTCCTCTCGCAGTTTCAGAGAGTGAGTGGAGAGCACTCATCCATGATGGAAAAGAGAAAAGGGCAAAGAAAGAAGGAAAAATGCCAACCGGACCCGCAAGGTAAATTACAACTTTAATTCAATAGCTTTAATTTTCTTTATGTCTAAAATAAAAGTGTGCTACGTCATATCTGACTTCAATCTTTTGATGCTAGGTTGCCCGACACCTCAAAGGCAACCAAAGCTAGGATTGAGAAAAAGGGCCATCACAAGCTCGACCAGGGTGGCTACTTGAAATTAGCTGCAAGAATTGTAATTAAGTAGTTAAACATCTTATAATTAATTGTATCGCCTTCCAACGTTTTTGTAATCCTATCAGATATGATTAAAAATACACAATCATATGTAATGTAGGGTGATGACTTCGGAACAGAAACTACAGAGGAAGATAAAAATATCGCTTTATGTTTTGGCTATCAAGCTGTAGTTGAACGTCACAGAAGCCTGGGGCAGGTCCCAAGATCTAGAATGCCTGATAAGGTAAAAAATTAACCTTTCAATATTTTTGTTTTCGTCCATAAATTTAATGTCTAACAACTTTGTTTAAATCAGGGGAGCAGCACTACCGACGAGGCAAATAACCCAGTTTTAGAGCCAGATGTAGATGATCCTCACGTGCAACCTGATCATTGTAGTGGGGACCAGGTCGACAATGCTACTATTAGTGAGGGCCGTGACGGTAATTAATTTCCACTTATAATTTTTCTAATTATATCTTGATGGTTGTCCTTATAACGTTTTTTGTTTAAATGACAGAGAATGTTTCCCTTGAGGATCTTACCACTAGAGAGGAAGATAGGGCAACAGTCCCAACGATGACAACTGGTGCACCAGGTAAATAATCTCATTGCAATTTTTTTTATTAATATTACCGAACTAGTTCAATGATATTTAAAAACTGACAATTAAAATTTAATATTATCTGTTTTGTAGGCGATGCCCCGTCACTGGATGAGACCAGACATCGTGACAACACAACTAGGTCAGCGGCGACAACTGGTGCACCAGGTAAATAATCTCATTGCAATTTTTTTTATTAATATTACCGAACTAGTTCAATGATATTTAAAAACTGACAATTAAAATTTAATATTATCTGTTTTTGTAAGCGATGCCCCGTCACTGGATGAGACCAGACATCATGACTACACAACTAGGTCAGCGGCGACAACTGGTGCACCAGGTAAATAATCTCATTGCAATTTTTTTTATTAATATTACCGAACTAGTTCAATGATATTTAAAAACTGACAATTAAAATTTAATATTATCTGCTTTTGTAGGCGATGCCCCGTCACTGGATGAGCCCAGACATCGTGAATACGCAACTAGGTCAGCAGTGCGGGTTGAAAGGCACGAAACAGGAGCAGAGCACGATGATATTGATGATGTAATTAGGAGCTTTAAAAATAGGAAGAAGAAAAAAGAAAATTTGACAATGTAAAATATTGTATTATTATAAGACAAACGTTACCATACTTGGAATGTTTTTTGCGTTATATAAAAAACTCATTTATCATACTATTTTTATGTCAAGCATTAATTGCAATGTTTCCTTGCGTACTTTTTGTTGAATTGTTTTTTTATTAGTTATTGAATAATTTTTTTATGCTCATGAAAGTAAAAAATGAAATATAGATTGGGTATTGGGGAATTGAGAGTGATGTGAGGGGGGGGGGGGGGAGGAGGGGCCATAAGAGCTTCCACCTTCACGTGGTTGGCCCTGTTTAGTAGAGAATAATTTATTGGAGCGATTTAATCTTGGAGCAAACCTCCCTCGATCCAGCGTAGCAACAAAAAAGTCACTGTTGACTTAGTTGCTACTCTTTCAGATCGTGGGAGGCTTGTTCCAAGTTCATGCGACTCCAATAAATTGTTCTTGAAATGAAGAGGAGCTTTTTCAGGTATGTTTTGACATTTTCAACATATGTTCTAACATTATCATAAGAATGCATCTTAGAGTAAAAAATACTACATCAATTACTTGTATTTATTGCATAGATAATGATGGATTTTGATTGACTTGGCAGTGCAGGTACAAATCCTCTTGCATCATGAGCAATACAACTTGTCAACCAGGGTCATGTCCAGGATATTTTTGCTTGTGCGCTTGACCAGGTTCGTAATGTCACATTTTGTAAGTTCCTTTACACTTCATAATTCAATATTAAGCTTGTTCATGATTATTATCTAGGTTTTTTGTATGTGTTTTTTCATCTATTTGATTGTAAGCAACTCTGCATGTTTCCTGTTGTTCATTATGATTTCTCCCATTACCACTCCTAGGATGAATCCGAATTTATTGTTACATAGGTTACTTTATTGTTACTATGATTTCTCCATTTACGATTTCATAGGTTACATCATGTAAAGTTGTCAATCTCAAGTTGGTGATGAGCTTTAGTTCTCCAGATTTGGGGCTTTTCTAATATTTTCTCCCTCATGTCATTCCTGCATCACCTCGTTGTTTGAGCATGCCAATTGTCTACCACTTGTACCAATTGGCACATGTCAATCTCTGAGTGTTGCCACATTTCACCTATTTTCAGTGAGAGTTTAGGGTTTCTCTAACATAGCTTCAGAAATCCGATTCAGTGCCTGCTTGAATATTGTCACATAATACTCATGGTTTGGATTGATGAGCATGTTCTCAATGGTTGGTTGATTCATAAGAACCACCCATATAGTCATCTTGAGATATTTCAGAAGTTTTCTCGGGTTTCCTTTTTCACCGTTTCTAGTGGGTGGGATGGTGTGGGGTGATCCATCAATATTGGTGCTCTTGTAGTAGGGAATTTTTTTTTGGGGATATAAAGGAGCATTTGATGTAGATATCCCATTGGATGCATTTATAGATGGGCACGAGAGGTCAAGAATTTAAATTAAAATATGCAACCTCTAGCATGGCAACCTGAAGGCCGCGAGAGACACTGGGTTAAAGATTGTTTTGTGCTGGCCTTAATATAGTCGTGATTTCTTTCTATTATATTAATGAAAATATATAGTCCGGTCTCATTAAAATGAGGATTGTGGTTGTATTTCTCTTTGGTTGTTTCTCTCTTAATGCTCCAGAAGTTGCCAAAAGTTGCGATAGTTGTTTAGTTTGCATGTTACAACTTAAAAGTGGTTTTTAGCAATGGGAGTCATGTTTTTTAAGGTTCATACTAATATGAAGATCTTGTAATTCTATATTCAACATAAGAGAAGATGGCCTCTACTTTGGGCAGTATGACAACAATTTCCACATCTACCTCATTGGGTAACAATGGAAAGGGGAAGAATTTGGGTGCAATGTTTGATAATTATGGCAGACAATTGTCTTCTCTTTCAGTTTTTTCACCCATTTCCTTTAATCGCTCAAGCAAAAGAGGGACTCTGAGATTACGCGACAGAGAGAAGGCAGTTAATACAAGAGATATGGAAAAGGAGTTGTACTTCAACAAGGATGGCTCAGTGACAAAAAAATTGCAGGTCAGAGAAAAAAATATGTTTAAAGGAAGGTCACCTGCACGTGAAACTTCACTGTGGTGGATCTTTCCTTGTCCACTTATATTCGATTTTAATGTGTTATTTTAATTTTTCATGGAGGGTTGTTTTGGAATATGGTCTGGCATTCAATTGCACACTTACTGAAAGCATTGTCAATTTGTCTTGCAGGCGGTGTGAACAAACTTGCTAATCTTGTTGGAGTCACCCTTGGGGCGAAGGGCAAAATGTTGTCTTGGAGAGCAAGCATGGTTCTCCGAAAATAGTTAATGATGGTGTGACAATAGCTAAGGAGGTAATTTATAGATGTGTGCTCTGGTTTTCTTTTTAACGTTGTATTAGTTCCCCCTCTTAAATGTCTTAGATTTGGTAGGCATAATTTGAAAACTCAAAGGTGAAAAGAAACATATTTGTTACCCAGTGGTCTACTTGGCCTATGGACTAGCCACATTAGAGTAATGCATAAATATTTTCACAACAATAAAAGGAAAGGGTTATGGCTAAGTCAAATTTTATTGTTATTGACAGTGTAATGAAATGTATCTCAATGTTATGGTTTTGGCATTTTTATTGGTTGAATTAGAGGACCTAGTTGAAAATATTGGGGCCAAGTTGGTAAGGCAAGCTACGGCAAAGACAAATGATTTAGCTGGGGATGGAACCACAACATCTGTTGTTCTTGCACATGTTGGAATATTGAAAAATTCCAGAACAATGAATGGAGAATAAATATCCCTTCCTCTAACACAGAGAAAATAAAAATTTCTTTGACAGGAGACAGAGTTTCAATACTTTGAAAACAAACTTCTATTCCCTTCAATAACTCAAAAAAAAAATATTACACTTCTTCCTCACTGAGAGGGATTACAAAATTATGATTGCTACAAAACGCAGTGCATAAAACCAACTCACTGTCTGTTCAAAACAAACATACTCTGTCTCTAAAACACTCTGTTGTGTTTTTCACTTTCGCACTGCTGTGCATACACACTTAAAAAGTTACACTTAGTCTTTCACTTTTTACACACTGCTGTGTAATAAAAAATTTACGTACTGTCTATAAAAAAAACTACCAAGCTTTTTTTTCCTTTTTATTTTTATATGCCGTAACATATAAACGTAACATATAAAACATATTATAATAAACCCTCTTTTAAAAAAAATAAAATTAAAACTAAATTCTATGGCCCACCTTTCATTTCGCATATGATATATATATAACATATGTATATATTAAACTATCAAAAAATTAAAGAACCCTTTCCGTCGGACTTCAAAAGTCTAAATAGATTGAATTTCAAACCAAATTCGCGTTCCAAAATGGGATGTTGACGTCTGCCTAATTTTAACTCGAATTCTCAATCCAATGTGCCCTATAAAAAATTCGGGTCCGGTTTTCAGGTTTTCAGATTCCCTTCAATTTCATGCGATCCAATATTAATGCTCCACGTGTCCTCCTTTTGAATTTACAAAGCTGTCGGGTAAATTTCTGTTTGTTTAATTTCTGGTTGGTGAATTGCGTTAATGCTGGCTGTTGTGTTTAAATACAATCCTGTACAGAAATATGGCTGTGGCCGTCTACAAAAAAAACTTGCAGGAATTTTAAATGCTGAATTAAATTTCTGGATGGCATGCAAGCAAACTCCAAAAAAAAATGTTGCTGCTGCATCCGTCCTTCTGCTGCAGCAGTTGAAGTTAAAATTCAACAGCACAGGGTTTAATAAGTGAGGGTGTAAAGGTAACTTTTTGTCGATGGTACTGGATTAAGATCATCTATTCATTTTTGTAGGGTCTTATGGTGTTTGGTTTTTTAGTTTTGGGTTGGGTTTATTGAATCTAAGATAGTTTTTGAGTGAAAAAATTGCTATCAGGTATTAAAAAATTTTGGTTCTTTTGTCAAAATTTATGAGCTTGTTAGGAAATACAAAACTGACAATGGTTGTATCTTCAATTTGTGGAAAATAATTTGAAATGAAACCTTTTTGTTTAGGTTGTTGCAGCAGGTGCAAACCCCATTCAAATTACCAGGGGCATTGACAAGACAATAAAGGCCCTTGTTTCGGAACTCAAAATATTGTCAAAGGAGGTAAACACTTGCTTTTTGAGTAGGCTGGTTTTCCTTTTTGCTGATGGTTTGGTGTATCTAATTGAATTAGTTGCCTAAGGTATTTTTGGTTGCAAACTCCTTTTCATTTTTCATACAGTTTTGTCCTTGTGGAATACATTTGATTGTGTGGTCTTGTTAGATCTACAACATTTGTAGTTGTTTAGTCTTATGGCCGAGGTGCACTTTTATTATGGAAATAGTTGATGCAATATTGTCATTTAATCCTTAATGCAGGGTAGCATGTAGAGAATTTTCTTGTGAAACATTTGGTATTCAAAATGACACTTGATCCTATACAGCATCATGCACTTGACTTCAAAATTCATATTCAAAGTGTGCCAGACAATTCTTGCAAAATTTCAAATATTTATGTTGTTTTAAACCATTATCTTTTTCATGTATTGGATGCTGAAAATGTGAAAAAGACTTTGGTATGAAACCAACTGGTGAATAATTTCCAGCAAAACAATCACTTCCAATACATGATTTAGAAGTAGAACAAATGTGCTTATGAAGCATAGAAAGATATCCTTGATGCATTGTCAATGTTTGGCTAGGGTTATTTTTGGAGAAAATAACTCCTTATTCCTAGAATAGTGATCTTCAATACAAGTAAATGCCAGAGAAGAGAGATCATCATGTGACGCAACAAAACTGAAATTGGACCCCTAAGGAGAGCTGGTGTGTCTACAATCGCTTTGTCGGCATTTTCCCTTGGTTTACCCCGTTCTTTTCCTCCAGCCCGAGTCTTAATTGAATTCTTCTTTCTTCGGGTTTATTTATCAAATTTGTAGAATTTGATAAATAAATACTATCCACAATGGTTGGACTTTAATTTATATTCCCGACTTTATATTATCTCCAAGCCTTATAACCAATGTTTAACTTTCAACACTTTGTATTTACACTCCACGTTTCTTTTTAAATAAATAACTTGTAATGAACTTTCGACTCTATATTTCACCACCCAGCCTTACAACAATCACGCTCTAGACTTATGCTAATTATCCGCCAATTGTTTAATTAAAAAATTTCAATATACTCCAGCCCCACCTATATATATCAATAACCAATCAAACACTCGTATCGTACCTGGCTATCCTCCGAACACCTTAGTTAACCTCCGGGCAAGTTCAATGTGTGACCACCATCCGATGGCGCTTCTCCAAATCAACGACTCTTCCAAATTTCGCTCGGCTTCCAACGTCGGGCTTTAACGTGCGATGGCGCGGGTTAAATGGTGGTTTTCCGGGGGTCACTTCGCCACGTGTTGCATTCCCTATGAAATCGCTCGCGAATAGGAAATACCACCTACTCCGCAAAAGCGGTGCGATATGGGCAACCCACTTTTGTGATTCTGCTCGTGGTTTTGGTACAGGGCTTGACCACGGGTGCAAGTCTGGTTCCGCTATCCTTTTGTTTGTTAACTCATGTCCAATCCTCAGGTCAGGTTCTGAAAGCACAACAATTTTGTCTCTTTATTAAGCGGGATTTTTATATTTGAACAGTGTTCACGACCCCGGTTCTCTACACATACCTCGCCTTTGAGTGGGGTGAGCTCACAGGGTTATCCAAAAATTTACGGGAATTCAAAGACAGAAGAATGGAATTATCAGTACCCAATCGCCTCACAGTTAAACAATTCTTCACAATTAGCAGTTCGAGATAATTCAATGGCAACTAAGCTTGGAAATCATTTAATTGGAAACAATTGTTCACACACAGAGGTTTATTGCAGAAATCCCCTCTCTACTCTCCTCTTCCCTCTCTACTTTTATTCATCCGAGGAATTACAATTTATATACATAACATATGGCTCTTCGGTTCCTCTGAGAGGACTGTTCTAGAAATCAAATAGTCTAATTATAATAATTCAACTAACTGAAACTGTTCGACTCCTACAACTCTAACTAGTCTAAGTAATACAGTCAGCTGAGGTATTGACACCTAGCTGTTACAACTCAAATGTTTTCGAACCCTCCTAGCCACAACATGTGGACAAAACCTCCTACATTGCTGGCTAGTGCCTAATTCCCCTGCATCATCGTGTGACATAAACCTATTATTCTTTTGAGCTAATTCTTTATTCTTCTTTTTCTTGAATGAAGATTGCTTATAATGCTATAATCTAAAAAATACCCAGTTACCCTCCTCAAATTATCTTTCACTTCAATATTGTTCCCCTTGTTGTTTTATCATGTTTCATGTCATTTGAAGGTTTTCCATAATAATTTTCAAAGTTTCTTTAGTATTTTCCATATGTGACTCTGTTTCCTATACTTTGGACTTATCTTGCAAAAAGTATGAGATATTAGGAGTTGGATATCCATAAAGGGCCTTAAATGGGGAAATTTTAGTAGATGTGTGATAGGTAGTATGATAGTATCATATTACCATTCTTCCTTGAGGAACCCACTTCATCCATTAAGATTGCTTTTCTAAAGAGTAACATTGTAGATAACCTTAAAAACATTTCTTAACTATTTTTGTTTAACCATTTGATTGTGTTAGATATGTAGAACTCATGGAAGCTAGTGTTTCTCCACTCATATTAAATAATTATTTCCAAAAGTTTCTTGTTACTATTACTTTAGGAAAACCATGAAGACTATGAATTTCTTTCACGGACACTTCGACCACTTGGCTTGTTGTTTATGTACTTTGAGCTCTACAAAAAAAATCTACAAAATTTGTCTATATAAATGACCACAAAATGTAATACTTACCTTTATATTTCAGTAACCCTGTAATAAAGTCTATTGATATATCTTCTAGTCTTTGAATATGTATGTGGAATGGTTTAAGTAACCATAGAGATTTTACTATCTCTCTTTTATTTATTATGCAAACTTGACCTTCTCTTACAAAATTTTGAAGATCTTTCTTCATTCCTTCCAAAAATATATTTTTTGATCCTTTGAGATGTTTTAAGGAACCCTGCGTCCTACCATCAAAGAGACATGGGACTCCCTTAATATTTTTTTATTCAAATATGCTTGCGTGCATAAAAATATTATACATTTGCACCAATGTATATCCCTTTTTCACTCCCAATGCTCCATAGAGTTCATCCCATCCTTTATAAATTTTAGTTTTTGTTTAGTACTATTGTCATTTTTCTATTATGGAAAGCTTCTTCTAGCCACCTAGGAATAGAAAATGTAATTGGATATAAATTTGAGGCCTCTTCTATTTTAGAAAGAGCATCATGTACTAAATTTCCCTTACCCTTTTTGCAGATTATCTCAAAATTAAAACTTTGCATTTTTTCTCCTCATTTTTGTTAATCTTCTAATGAAAATCATAGCTTCAAAAAATACTTTATGCTATCATGGTATATCTTGACTTTAAAGTACCTCCCAATGATATGCTATCCCCATTTTTTATTGCATGTAATATTGCTTCCATTTATTTTTCATACGTAGATTTCACCAAATATTTTCTTTTAATTCCTTGCTTTTAAAAGACAATGATATCCCTTATTGTGTTAATGTTACGTAAGTTCCTTGTCCTAGTGCCTCACACTCTACTATGAATGTTTTACCAAAAGTAGGTGCAACCGATGTTGGTGTGGAAGACATGGCATCCATTGAAAGAGAGAATGCCAAAGTAGCCTCATCATTCCATATAAATGATATTTTCTTCAAGAGATATGTGAGTGGACTTGAAATGTATGCATAATTCTTAACAAATTATCAATAATATCATGTAAATCTAAAAAATCTTCTAAGAACCTTGATTTTCTTAGGAATAGGTCATTTTGTAATAGCTTGCATCTTTTGAGGCTCCAACTTCACTCCTTCCTTTAAAACAATATGAACCAAATATTCAAATTCTTATTTCCCAAAAGCACGTTTGGATATTTTTACATAAAAATGATTGTTCTCAATAATTTATATAACTTTTCCACATGTTTAGTGTGTTATTCCCATGATTTATTATAAATATGTGTATTATCAAAGAAAACCAACACAAATTTTATAAGATGGGATCAAACAAAATTGTTCTTGAGTCGAGCCCGCCGGACTTCAAATGGCGATAAACCATAATTCAAACCAAATTCGCGTTCCAAAATAGCCTGCTGACGTCGGCCAATTTTGTGACACGAAAACCAAATGAATTCCGCCCTAATCTTTTTCGGGTCCAAAGTTGGGCTGGCGTACGGAGGGAGAGTTGTGACGTGAATTTCTTATCAAATTCGCCCTAATATTTTTCGGGTCCATATTTCTACTGCGCGAGCGGCCCAAACAAAGATCCGCTCAAATCAATTTCTGCCACGTGTCCTCAATAAAAACTTGCCCTGCTCTCGGCTGCGGGTGCATTCGATGGCGTTTAAGGCGATGGGACATGGATATGGCGATTTCATATCAATCGCATTAACATTTAACGCTGTACAATTAAGTTTTCACATCAAATCCGCATTAATTAATTTTTAACATTGTTTAAGATCGGACCTCCACTCCTCTGAGCGATTCCGTACGCTCCAATATGATCCGGCCTTCGGCTCTCATTATTAATGATTAGAGATTAATTATGACGGGTGTCCTTTGATTGCATTGCAGTCGGGTCGACAAAATGGTGTTTAGCTATGGTTTTTCATACGAGCCGATTTCTATATTACACTGCCTGCTAACTGTGACGATAAGGAGAAGTGGCCAGTTGAACTGCTGCCTAGACCTTGCTGCATATATGTATTTCTCTCGGTTCTGTCTCTGTCTGTCTTCCTCTGTTTCTTGGAATTCTTCTTCTTCGTCTCCTCTTGTGCCCACTACGCCTGAGACTGCACCCATGCCTCGCATGCGTCATAGGATGCGTTGCTGCAGGGGGAGCACTAGAGGTCAACCCCTGCACACTCCCTCCATCCCCTCAACAGAGTCGACTTCTGGCCAGTCCAATGATTATTATGCAAGTCGATATCCAAAAACTAGGAGTGGGAGGGGTCGAGTTGTAGGATCCGGCCACCGTATGGATTCCCCTGCTCCTCGCTTCCCCACCGCTAGTCCACCTTCTCCCACGACGCGAACTGCGCAATTTTCCTTTAATTGCTCTCTCAACTGCCCGCGAATCACGGCTTTAGTCACTGTGGTCTTCCGCGAGGAGGCCCAAACGGAGGAAGAATTCACCCGTCCGGCGGGTCTGAGCTCGGAAAAAGCCGGCCAGCATTCGGGCCTTCAGGAGGGGAGCTGTGGCATGCATGTGGAGGTAGCACCTAGTGATCCCGGACCTTCTAAAGGATGGTGCCAAATCATGGAGGATCCACTGGAGGAGTATTTTGGTTAATTTTTTTTTCTTGCTTAGTAGGCCCACTTAATTGGGCTGCTTTTAGATTATTTTACTGTGTTGGACCTTTGTAATATTTTTGAATTCTGTAAATTAAACGTTCAAGACTGGTTTCCCCGTATGAGGGCAGTCTTCTTAATTTTTTTATTTTTTGATGACAAATTTGCCAGGAGTCTGGCCAGGCAATGTTTTTGACTTTGGTGTAATTTTATTCCTAATGTTAATAGATTAACTTTACTTAGAATTCTCACATGATTAGCATTTTTCTTGATCTGTTCAAGGATTTTGGGTACTTTAATTTGTATTTGGAACAATGGACGTCGGTACTCTATCTGTTGCTTTACTATTCTATATAATGCTATTTCACTTTCTTATACATGCCTCGGGCATATTTGGATGCTTTCTCAGATTGTCGATAATCTCCATGTGGACCGTTACTGGATTTTATATCATGTCCCTTTATGTGACATGGGGTATTTTTCTATCATTGTCTGGGGTGGGACTTCCACTTTTCTGGATGGATATTTGGGTTCCAATCTTCAGATGTGAAAATGTAATGACTTCATGGACTATTTTACTTCATATAATATATTCAAAACAACGTTTTTCTCTTGTGAAAAAAAAAATGATTAATGTTTATCACTCTGCCTTCAAAACTAGCGATGGTGGTCTATGTTGCTGGTTTATTGATATGGTCTGATGGTATTTTTATATTTTGGACATATCACACTCCTCACATGATTAGCGTTTTTCTCTGTTCAAGGATTTTGGGTACTTTAATTTGTATTTGGAACAATGGACGTCGGTACATACTCTATCTATTGCTTTACTATTCTACATACTGCTATTTCACTTTCTTATAGATGCCTTGGGCATATTTGGATGCTTTCTCAGATTGTCGATAATCTCCATGTGGACCGTTACTGGGTTTTATATCAAGTTGTTGTATGTGACATGGGGTATTTTTCTATCATTGTCTGGGGTGGGACTTCCACTTTTCTGGATGGATATTTGGGTTCCAATCTTCAAATGTGAAAATGTAATGACTTCATGGATTGTTTTACTTCATATAATATATTCAAAACAACGTTTTTTCTCTTGCGAAAAAAAAATGATTAATGTTTATCACTCTGCCTTCAAAACTAGCGATGGTGGTCTATGTTGCTGGTTTATTGATATGGTCTGATGGTATTTTTATACTTTGGACATATCACACTCCTCACATGATTATATTTTTTCTCTATTGCAGGATTTTGGGTACTTTAATTTGTATTTGGAACAATGGACGTCGGTACTCTATCTGTTGCTTTACTATTCTACATACTGCTATTTCACTTACTTATAGATGCCTTGGGCATATTTGGATGCTTTCTCAGATTTTCGATAATCTCCATGTGGACTGTTACTGGGTTTTATATCAAGTCATTGTATGTGACATGGGGTATTTTTCTATCATTGTCTGGGGTGGGACTTCCACTTTTCTGGATGGATATTTGGGTTCCAATCTTCAGATGTGAAAATGTAATAACTTCATGGACTTTTTTACTTCATATAATATATTCAAAACAACATTTTTTCTCTTGTGAAAAAAAAATTATTAATGTTTATCACTCTGCCTTCAAAACTAGCGATGCTGGTCTATGTTTTTGGTTTATTGATATGGTCTGATGGTCTTTTTATATTTTGGACATATCACACTCCTCACATGATTAGCGTTTTTCTCTGTTCAAGGATTTTGGGTACTTCAATTTGTATTTGGAACAATGGACGTCGGTACTCTATCTGTTGTTTTACTATTTTACATACTGCTATTTCACTTTCTTATAGATGCCTCGGGCATATTTGGATGCTTTCTCAGATTTGTCGATAATCTCCATGTGGACCGTTATTGGGTTTTATATCATGTCCCTATATGTGACATGGGGTATTTTTCTATCATTGTCTGGGGTGGGAATTTCACTTTTCTGGATGGATATTTGGGTTCCAATCTTCAGATGTGAAAATGTAATGACTTCATGGGCTGTTTTACTTCATGTAATATATTCAAAATAGTGTTTTTCCTCTTTTAAAGTTTCATTTTTTTTTTTTAAATTGAACCCACCATCGGTATACCGACGCCTTGTAAGCATCGGAACTGCGACAACTCAGAAACGTCGGAAGAGAGACAGTATAAAAATGTCGGAAGAGCGATGTTCAAAACGTCGGACCACATTTCGTCGAAATTACGACAGCTTAAAAACGTCGGAAGAGCGACGTTCAAAACGTCGGACCAAATTTCGTCGGAATTGCGATAGCTTACAAACATCGGAAGAACGACGTCAAAAACGTCGGACCACATTTTGTCGGAATTGCGACCATTTACAAACGTCGGAAGAGCAACGTTTCGTGAGACGTCGAAAGAGCGACGCTTGTTCGGAAGCGACGGAAGAAGTGTCGATAGTGCGACACTTTTTAAGTGCGTCGGAACTGCGACGGCATGACAAACCATGTTTTGTCCGCCCTCGAACTATCTCTCTTGGGACGACTATGTGTCGGAATAGCGACGAATTGGCCGTCGGAATTTCCGCCAAATTTTCTAGTGAAAGATAAAAAAATATTAAATATGAACCCCATCAAAAATAGATCATGAAAGTGTTGCAAGTTTAAATGCCACTACCATTTAATTTTCACTACAAATAAATGATTATGTGCAGCTTGTTCAAAATTCCATAATCCATGATGAGTTAAACAGTTTAAGCTTAAATTTTTCATGCTTTAAATTTCATGTTTATAGATAGAAAATAAAGATTTTTTCAAACAGTTTACAAAATCAGTAGATATTTAGAGAATAAATGAGGAACTCAACAATTTAATCTGAGCCCTCAGATGAAATAAGGTTAGAATTAGATAGTTTCCTGCTTTAATATAAAAATGGATTAGGGTTTGCAAGCTCAAATGCACCCATACAAATAAAGGAAAAAATGGTAGAATAAATGTTGCGTAGGTGGAAAAAAGTTTTATAAAGCAAGGATAAAAATTATCCGGAAAAATACTAATTTCCCTCCCCACAATGAACTCCAATACTAAAAACCTTCAGTTATAAAGGCTCAGAGCATTTCTTTGACATTTGGTGGGACCAGACCCATGGCTTTATGACTGATTGGTACTAAAATATTTAATTCCCTTCATAAAAAAACCCTTCCCCTTCATAAGAAGCCCTTTTTCCCCTTCATCATTCATTTTACCCTAATAAAACCCCTTTTCCTAAACACAATTTACCTGGGAAAAGTAAAACCCCTTTGACTAATTCCCTTTTTATACAAAAACACTAAAAAAACCCACAAAAATTCTTTTAGCCTAAGTATAAATGTTAAAGTGACGATATTTGGACTTACAATGACGAAATTCAATCTAAAAGTCATATTTTACACTATACTTAGTCTATTTTGTCATTCCTGCTCATTCATTTCATATTAACACTAATATAATGTATTAACTCCCTATTTACCCTTTAGCCCGTATTAATATAATTCCCGCATATATTAAATACCCCAACCCATATTTTTAACGATAACCTATAGTTTCATTCCGCACATGTTCTACATGTCGGACCTACTATATATTATACATGCAACCCTTTGTAAATAAACATAACCCAACTATGTATTAAACATTAAATTAATACATAGTTAATAGCTCGCACCATTAAAAATACCTGGGCACTGCGCCTTATTGACCAACAACTTCATCATATAGTTTGCACCATTCGATCTTCACCCCACAGATCTGACGACTAAGATCTCATTTCGCACATTTCAATGCACAATGTTTAATCGACCCTAACCCTTGTGAAAAATATTGTTTTCATGCTTTCTCTCCCCTCCACATGTCTAAATGCTAATCGATCACATCCGCCAAAAAAATTCCGCTTACCACCTTGCCTATTGCGAAAACCACTGGCGGTTTTTTCCCTCCTGCTCGCCAAACCATCCATTTATTTGAAAATAATGCCATTAAATTCATTTTAATGTCAAATAAAAATAAAAAAACCTACCCGACTGCACCATTTTTTCGCCATTTCAGTTAGAATTTGTGCACAAAAAGAGCTGTTAACCCAAAAATAACGTTGCCGACTCCGGTTTAAGCCTAAATTTGAGCTAAAATCACCAAATTTCTGCTAAGAAACTCAGAAAACCTCTGTTGTCCCAGAGAAACCCTCCTTGCAGACCTCTATTTCATTAACAGATTGTTTGATTTTTGCAGGTTATTCTCAGAATATGAAATTGGGCCAACAGTTTCAATACTAGTTGAAAAACTTGTTTTCTCCAAATTCTCAGATTTTAATTCAAAAAAATTCATTGAGAAAACATTTTGTATATAAAGAAAGGATTAAATCAAAGTCAGAGAGAGATCAGAGAGATAAAATTGCACAGTGAAGGGTAAAAGTGAAAAGGTGACAGAGTAGTCAAGGTAAAACAGTAAAATTAAAATACGGAGGCAGTAAATGGTAAATAGAGATGAAAAAAATTTCACCAACAACAATGAAGTTTACCCAAAGTAAAATTCAAAACAGTTAAAATAACAATAAGGTTAAAAGATGAAAACAGAGCAAGAAGAGTCATTTTCGAAAAATTTCCTGTTTAAGTCATAGTTTTGTAGAAACTATTGTGGCCAATACAAGATTAATTTTACAAAACTGAAGGAGGTTTATGTTCCTACGATATCCACCTACAAAAAAATCTCTCACTTTCCTAACAACCATTATGGGTTTGGAAATATTAAACAATATTTGAAGGCACCTTTTATAGAAAATTCATGTTTAGTCATCATTTTTAAGAGAAGATTGTGGCCAATCAGAAATGAATATTACAAAATGGGAGGAGGTTTGTGTTACTAGGAGACCCATATACAAAAACCTATCTCACTTTATGCACAAATATTACAGAATGATAGATACATGGACATCTTCACAACCTAATTTTCAGATTGTGCAAAATCCAGTTTTAGACATAGTTTTACAGAGCCTATTGTGAACAGCTGGAAATGAATTTTGGGAAACTCAGAGAGGTTTATCTCAGTAGCATGTTTATATACAAAAAAAACTTTCACTTTTTAAATATATATTTCGGATTGAGATATACAAAGGTATCATTGAACCCCAAGTTTGCAGAAATGCTGGAGCAAAAAGCACAAAGGAAGGAGACAGTTAGTGACTTGGATGCATCATCATCAACTAAGATTTGATATCAAATTCAAATTATCTTCTTTGTCACCATAAATCCATAAGTATAATTCCAAATATATTCATTAATTTTGAGTGTCCATTATTTAAGTTCTATTTATATAAAACATTTTGAGATATTTGTAAACCAATCTTCATATTTTTTCAAGATATTTTAGTTTAGAATTTGTATAAATACTTCACCCTTTGAAGTATTATTGTGGAATAAATTGCTGAAGTTTTCTATAGTCATTTTTGTTGTACCTGAAGGGTTTCTTGTAGCAATTTCAAGTAGTAGAATGGATCAAAATCATAGAGCATCATATTTCAGGATTCATGTGATGAGCCATTGAAGTGAAGTACTCTCTACTGTCATTGTTTATATTCTTATGTTTTACATACTTTCATAAATGTGTTCTAAATTTGAATGATAAATCAGGAATATTATTACAGAATTTGTTAAAAGCACTCTGTCTTGAATTATTTACCATTTCTATGTTTTCTGCTGATTTCTAGAGTAGGGAACCCTTAATTGCTCCCTATTTTGAATGATCTCTTTCTTCTCCTTCCTTATCCGGATCAAATAATTCTTAACTTATCTTTATCCCAATTAAATCCACTTCACCAATCAGCATTCAAAGATCTTTAGTGACTTGTCTATCTTTCCCTGAAAATATTTTTCTTTTGATCTTGATCTTGAGCTGTCTGCTTGACATATTGACTCCTTTTTCCCAATGGAAAACCAGATCTATTACTATATATATATAAGTGATTTGTCCCACCAATAAAACCAAACCAAATTTCCCCTTATAACTAGCCTAATATCTATCTCAAATAAATCTAAATCATACAGAGAGAGCCCTCTATGAGTTTAGGAGGGCTAGATCCTAAACTCCAAAGTAGGTTTGTGGTTACCTCGGAATATTTCTTTCTTTAACCTCGATAAATTACTAAGTGATGACATAAGGAAGAGTGGAGATCATAGAGAAATAATTAGGAATATGATCGATATAGTGGAGGAATAAATGTAATATCATGGAGAAATAATGATGAAGTGATGGAGGAAGTGGTGCATTAAATGCACACATGATGGAGGAAGTGGAGCATAATTGCAGTAGTGATGGAGATCATGGAGGACAACACAGTCCTTATGGAGGTTAGTAACCACATTTGCAGTGCAGTTATGAGGTGGGCCAAGGCTAGGGAAGGCTCACAACCATAAAAGGAAGATGAGGGCCACAAAGCAAGAGAGCCTGGTTTTTATTGTCAAGTGTCGTAAGAAATTTTTTTGCACGCTTCAACTTCTTAGCTAAGTCTTCTATGTTGTTTAGCACTAGGTATTCCCGAGCTGGAATCCCACCCTTACCCATAGGGGACTTCAGAAGCCTACTCTGGGAATTTTTTCTTGGGCAACATTCCTCATCCTCCAATCAGTTCCACTTTTAGCCACTCTCATCTGCACTTCCAGCTACAGGAATTACGCATTCCTAAACTTGGGTTTGAGAGTTGGAAGGTTGTTCCCATTACTTCAGCTGAGAAACCTATGGAAGGATCATCCCTTCACACTGTGGATCCATTGCAGTCTTCCAGGAGTTTCATTTTCATATCTGGCATCAGGCCATCCATTTATTCTCCTATGCAGCAACATTTCCAGCAGGAATTGCGTAATTATGCAGTGAGAGTTTGAGGAGAAGAGGAAGTTCCAAGCAAATCAGTTGGAATCCTGTGACGGATTAATATTTCTCTTTGGAGATCACTTTAGTAGCCTAGGATCAAAATTGTATTATCTATCAGCAAGCTACATCATCATCCCTCCTATACACCGCAGTATTTACCAACAGTTGTGCATGTAGCAACTACATATTTAGTGGAGGAGCTAGATCCTAATTTTCTCAGCTTGGGATTGAGAGAAGGGACCAGACCTTCAGTTACTGATATGGGTGGGTTCTATTGCAGAAAATAAATCATTATTTTAGCCCCAAATTAGTAGTTGTCTCCAGGGAGTGTGTAACTCAGCCAGCAGGGCTGTACTGTGCAACCCAAAAAGGGCCGAAATTCCAAACTCAAAATCTGGGCAAACCATTTATGGGTTTTTATTCGTTTTTTCTAGTATATTTTGTGCTTAAAATCTCAGATATTTCTAAGCACTCCAATATCCTCTTGCACATAGAAATTATTCTGAACAACAATAGTTTCGAGCAACAACAATTTATACTTTCGAGTGCTAAGTTTCATTAGTGTATTTCAGCCATCTTATGGCTTGAGTGCATTCCTTTTGGAACATTGTGTACTTGCATTGTTGTTGATACATAATGATATGGCTCAGTTGTTTTTGCTAATTTTTTAATGTCTTGATGTTATATTCCGACATTTGCAGCATTTTACAGTTTTTCGCTTACATTATGGTTATTACCTTGATTGAAAGGTTATAAATGTTATAGATTCATGTCTTTCCCATTTTGGGATATTAAATTTTCCCTTATCCAAGGTAAACTTTGGACTTCCAGTTCCAAATAGGGCATTAAATCAAGATTATTCTTATCCAATTTTGAATCCAACTCCCACTTTCATTGGGGGCCAAACACATAAGGAAGCATATTCCCAAGTTCATCCATCACAACCTTGATATGGGGATTGGAATTAGTTTTACCGAGCCTTGATAGGTATGAATCAAATGTGACAGTGAGGATGTCTCATCAATTGAACAACATATAATTTTTCAAGCACATATCCATGTACATACAATCCATAATGTCAAATATCAACAATCCTCGTAGAAATGAATCAACACCGTTATTTAGAAGATACAATGGTCTTTAATTATTTAGTATTGTTGATTTTTCCCACTCCCTTTGAGACTAATGCTCATAACACACATGCACTCTTGTTACCTTTTTCTCCCATCAGGTATTCCTTTGTTGAATTATGTAGCATGGGAGGTAATCCACCACTCTAGGAGTTTGATTTTTGTGATTTTGCACCACAAAATGGTTTATGGGTGAAGAATCCAAGCGTTGGGGTTTTGTACCCAAGTTGTGGGTGTGAAATATAGAAAAATAATTATTATTTATTGATTGTTGCAAGTGAAAAAACCCTAAAAGGAGCTAGGGTTACCTAAGTCTATAATGACAAGTTCTGATCAAATGAAGAAATAATTTTTCCCTTAAGTTGTTTGGGTTTGTCTGGAAAATTCAAGTTGTCAAGGCTTGAAAAAGGTACCCCTTGAGGGCAACATATACCCCCATGAAAAAATTATAAGAAGTGAATGTGTAAGACATTTAATCACAACCAACATGGCTTGTCTCATGATTTTTTCCTAGAAGGAGGTTTGAGTACCTTAGGAGCCACAAAAACCTAAGGAGGTCGAGTGGGAGCAAGATAGGTCAGTTTCAAGTTTAGAAAGAAGGTTGAAGGTGCTCAGAATTGTGGAGAAGGTTCTCTAGGACACTTAGTCCTTAAGAAGAAAGATCTATGCATAAAAAGTAGGCATCCTTCTATGAAAAGGTCGAGCCCTAGTTAGGGTCTGTTCCATGATTCTACAACCCAGAAGTATGTACCATATGCACTCGTTTTGATGATTGAAATTAGAGCCAAGACCCTTAGAAACAAGACCATAAAGCCCCGTGATTAAGGTCATTTCCTGTGAGCTTATCCCTGCAGTTGGATCTCAAGATCAGGGTGGCCAAAATGAAATAAGAAGAGTGCAATTCTTGACATAAGAAGAGGGTCTTGTACAATGAGGAATATAAGTGAGCATAAGAACATAATCTAGGCTAAATAAGAGCCTAAGTGGATGTGGAAGGATCTGTCTTGAAGGGATTTGGACAAAGTTGAATATGCCCAAGTTATTTTTGGTTCAAACTGTCCTTAGTCACACATTTTTTTTGTGTTATATATATATATATATATATATATATATATATTATAACTATAAAATTTAACATATCATAGCTATTTAAAATATAACATGTACACACAAAAACACACACACATATAGCATTTAACATATAATTATATGTATAAGTTCATGTTTCAACAATGCATTATCATTGACAGATAAATTAAATTCATTATGAAAAGTGCATTTGGTCCAGTGAATACAAATATTTAAACTCTTTTATAATTTGTACAATATTGTTTCATTATGTAGTGTGTTGTACAAGAAACATTATCTTCATGTGTTTGCACCTAGTACATGTCATGTGTCAAAGTCAAACATTAAGAACTTCGATTGTGTTGGAGTATTGGTTGGGATGAAATTTTATTAGTTTATTAAATAAGTTTATTTCAAATTTTTACATATATATTTACATATTTAGGCGCTATGAATTAAATGCATTATTTTGAAATGGGAAAAAATGTGAAGGTAAATTTGATCACTTCTTTCAATTGTGTTTACATGGAATTCAAAAATTTGGTTGATAAATTATCAAAAAATGGACTTTAAAGTTTATGACTTCAAGCTATATTATTCTGCATGAGTTTAGAAATGGTTTTTTTGTCAACATTCTTTCTAAGTCAACATATTTTCTTTTGTATTAGGTTATACCTATTATATGTAATACTTTACTCAACATTTTTTTCTTGGATTAGTTTATATGCATTAGGTGTATTATATGTAATATGTCTAGGAATTCCATATATTCACCCCAACTACAGGCCATCACAATGTGAGGGTTTTTGTTATACCTCTTCAGGCTCGTGATAGATCACGTAGCCCACCTAGAGTGCACATTCCACTTATAGATCTACCTCTGATGCTAGTTGGAGTGTCAAAGGCAGTGTTTCTGTCTTTATTGATGATCATGCTACCTCTAGTGGGCCTTCATCACCTATTTTAGGCAAACCTTTTCTATGTTTAAATACTTTTTAAACTTTATGTGTTTATGTCTTTAATTTTTCTTTAATTTTTAAATTGTCTTCAACTAATTTGTTTGAATACAATGTATATTTTATTATGCTTCTAGTTTTTTAGTTATATATGTGAAATTATGTTTATTAATTGCAAGCCCTCAGCAAGCCAAAGCTAAGGATCAAAGTGGAGCATCGATCCCCCCATGGGATGATGCTACAACTCATATCACATTGTAGGATGCTACGACCCGTCATAGGTGGATCAGACAAGAGATACATAACATACTTGCAAATTCACCGACTCACTATAGTTTGTATTTGATGTTGGATAGCAACAATAGGTTGATAAATATATACTGGAGGTGTGGCCAAAAGAGCCACCTCTTGTAGTCTATATAAAGGATTAATAAGCATGAGGTTAGAGGCCCACATAATTGGGGGGTGCTGAAAGAGGCCACCAAGAACATTGATGCTTGTGAGGAGTTGTTTGACATCCTCCAGATCACCCTGATAGACATAGAGGTCCACTTCCACTGAAATATTTCAGGAATGTTGATGCAACCCCTTTTTTAATGATATATTCATTGGAGCTAGGGGTCAGTTCCCCCACCATGACCAAGTCACCATTTATTTTTCCAATCATTTATATGCAAAGTTTGTGTTACATATGAGGTTGGATTACACTGATACTATATCTCATTATTATGGACCCAAATTGGGACGTATCTATGAGCATGAGTTAGATCGTAGGGACCATGGGAATATACCACCACCTCTGATATTCTAGCCATTACCGTCTCAGAGTTTGGCATTATGGAAAAAGCTAGAGGAGTTGACACAACTAGGTGGTGATACCAAGGAGACTATTGCAGACAACATACGTATGTCATTGGCTAGTTCAGGTGTTGCAATGGATGGAGATATTAGGATACCACCACCATTTCCTCATGACCCGTCAATGGCCTTATATGATGATGCATTTATTGAAAATTTACCGATTAACCATATTTTTACATATACATGTATGTATCACGATGTCATTCATGAGACTTGGAGGGTGCACGACTTGCATGACATATATCAGGTACATATATATACAAAAATTCTCACTGTTATTGTCAATTATTCATATTTTTTATAATCATTTCTAGTTCGTATTATATTGCATCTATACTAATCAGTTCATCATAACATGTAGATAGAATCCAGCTACATGGATGAGATAATGAGGTCATCCGAGGGACAGTTGATCATCCAGACCATCCTCGACAAGATCATGTTTCCATGGATTCTCCTCCACCTCCACCTCCACCTCATATGTTCACTAATGTGGAGGAGATTCACTATGCACAACAACATGGACCAGCGGTTGAGGTAAACTATTTTATTTCTAAGATCTCAATATTTTATTTTTTTAAGTTACACATATATGCTAATTAATTTGTAAACTAATTACAATTTTTCCTTGCCATTGTGTACACAAGGCCATATGCAGAGTGTTGTTGATGTCGCTATTATGTGGACACATGACTGGGATGTTGGGTTTAGAGGCACTGATGATGCAGGTCCTTTGATGAAGTCCCCAATCATTGAGTCACAAGTAGGGGAGCACCAAACCCAAATTCACCAGACCCCCATCCTATTTGACTTTCATTTGGACTTGAGTGAGGTTAGTAGATTCATGTATATGTAATTAAAAATGTGGTTCAAAATAAAATATTTCCATATTGTTTACTTTTTATAAATACTGATCTAATTAGTTTGAATTTGAATGTGCTATATTATAGTACCAACTTATGGGCACTTACTTTGTGCGACATAACTCACATAGGATTTTTGGTGGTATTTAGAGTGGATAGTTTGTATATTTTCAAGCTCATTTCATAGGGCACATTCATCTGATACATACATTGTATATTTTCATACATGGACAGTTTATGGATGCTTGTTATTTCAGTTTATAGATGTTCATGTGATATTTGTAATTTGTATGTATTTTCATATGGATAGTTTTTTTATACATGTATTCACTATTTCAATTTATGAATTTGTATTAATCTTATTTATGGATGCTCATTAATTTTTGAAGTTTATGGATCTCTTAGAATTATTTCCATCATTTAAAAAAAAAACTTTATACTATAATTTTTATTAGTAAAATAAAACAATTTTGATTTCGAGTTTCATAGATTAAGAAAATAAGTACAATGTTAAGTTATGATTCAAGTCACTTTTTTACATAAAATGAACTAAAATATATCATGTATCAATTTAATATTGAACATGCAAAGAATTACAATCATGCTTCATATTTTCTTGTAGAAAGTGTCTTTTAGTGCAATCAACATGTATGTTATTACAATTCAATTTTAACAATAAATTATTTGAATGGTAAAGTCATCCATATATATATATATATATATATATATATATATATATATATATTATTATTATTATTATTATTATTATTATTTTGTGACCCACCCATATACCATTTCATGGACAATTTTCTTAAATTTTTTAAAGTATTTCAATCAATTTCTTATCTCATTGTTGAATTAAAAAACACAAATTGGATTGAAATAAGTTTTATTCAATTTTAAAGGATGCATCTAAACAACTAATAGGTTTTATTCAACATTATTTCTTTTGAAATTATCTACAAGGGCTTAGTCATAACATGATATAAGTCAATCGTACTAAAATTTAATATATAGGATAAAAAAACAATATACGACAACATTTATATAATTTATATAATATTATCAACTTTCCCAAATTTATAGGTAGTTATCCAAGTATTTCAATCAATTCCTTATGATTAAAATATGTTTTATTCAAATTCTAAAAATTCAAATATGATTGAAATACGTTATATTCAATTTTAAAAGATGTCGAGATGTAAAAGCTACAAATACAAGGGTGAAAATGTGAAGTTAGGTTACACATTTTTCCCTTTTTTGAGAAAAAATATCATCTTTTTAGGTTCTTCAACTTTATGCAAGCCAAAACAATTTTTCTGTTTAGAATATCATTTTGAGATAAAATAAAAGTTGTCAGAAATTTTATTAGCTTTCTATTACTTATTTTTTGGATTTTTTTTATACACATTTGATATGTCAACTTAGTGTTTCTTTGAGTGTGTGTTATTTAAAAATCAAAGGATTCATAAAAATTCATGTTCAAACGCATTGATGTATTGTTTGAAAACTTTGTGTTTTTGAGAAAAAAAATGTGTTACAACAATCTAGATAGAGTGTACTTCGTTTTCGTTATATTTACGAAACCAATTGATGCATATCATAATTACTAGAATTTTTTGAACTGATTCAATATGAAAAAACTACATATTTTGAATATGTTTCGGCTCGCGCAAAAGTTCTCAACATATAAGTTATAAACTAAAAATATAAAAAGTACCCATTACAGAGGACGAACTAATGTATTGCACCATAATTTTTTCAATTTTTTTTATAGTGTATTTTGGAAGATACAAAAATTGATTCAACTGAATAATAATCACCTTCAGAAATTGTTTGCACCCTTTTTATTACAAAATAAATTAAAATTAGTAAATATTTATGAAATTCCATAAAAGTTATATTTCCTAAAAGTAGATTGAATTCTGCAAATGCTTGTCTTGGTTACTATTAGGGTCCTATAATAATAGGATTCATAATTTTTAAATTGACTTTGATAGTCTTGTAAATATGTACATACCATGCTTTCTGCAAGTTGTTTTCCCATATTTTGAAAATAATAAAAAAATGAAAAGATGGTAAAAGTCCTAAAATAAAAATAAAAGGACTTAGAAAAGAATAGAAC
The DNA here is from genome assembly GCA_034641835.2 of Pinus albicaulis. NCBI lineage: Eukaryota > Viridiplantae > Streptophyta > Pinopsida > Pinales > Pinaceae > Pinus > Pinus albicaulis. The sequence goes on along the minus strand of CM076576.1, from coordinate 653,304,056 downwards.
CCAAAACAAAAACAGAGATAAAAATAAGACCTAAAAGTGAGCAAGTCAAAATGCCACTACTACTTACTTTTACTGCAAGAATAATGATTATGTACAGATTGTTCAAAATGTCATAATCCATGATTAGTTAAATAGTTTAATCTTACATTTTCATGCTTTGAATTTCATGTTTTAGATAGAGAAGAAAGATATGTCAAACAATTTAAACTTGATAAATCAGTAGATAGTTAGAGAATAAATGAGGAGCTCAACAGTTTAATGTGAGCCCTCAGGTGAAATAAGGTTAAAATTAGATAGATTTATTGCTTTGAAAGAAAAAATGGATTTAGGGTTGCAAGCTTAAATTCACCCATGCAAATGAAGTAAACAATGTTAGAGTAATGATGGATAGGTAGAAAGCAGTTGTGCAAGACATATAATAAAGCATCATCGGGCAAAAATTACTAATTTCTCCTCCCCCACAATGATCTAGCATTTTGAACCTTCAGTTAAAGAGGCTCAGATCATTTCTCTGACTTTTGTTGGGACTAGACCCAAGGCTTAATAACTGATTGGTTAAAAATATTGGCTTCCCTACATAAAACTCATTTCATCAACATATTCACCCTTTTCCAAAACTGTGATCCCTTTTCCTAAGTAAAACAATTTTTTTCTTAAGTAAAACCCTACTTAATTAATTTCATTTTCATTTAAAAAACACTCAAAAACCCTACAAAATGCAGTTTATCATAATTTTATGTGTAAAAAAACAACATGGGACAAATTATGCTTAATTTCTTATTTTACACTTTACTTAATTTAAATGCTATGTATTTTAATTCATTTCATTCATTATTTCTCCATTTCATATTAACTTCTAACCTGAAGTACTAAATCCTTTATAAAATACCCCTTCCCATATATATTAATTTCTTTATATATTAATACCCCCAAAAACCCACGTATTTTAAGTTAAAACCTATGTTTATATATCCCATATGATAAAATAAATCACCGCTCTTTCCCATAGGTTTAAACATATTTTATATTCTAATCCCACCCCCTATGGTTTTAAAACACTTGTTAAAAATGTTTTATATGCCATGTAATACCATACCCGCCCCATTGGTTATTAACACTCGTTAAATGTTTTATTTAAACATTATGACATTACCCCCACCAATCAAATAATATAAACTTTTTAACGTTATAAATATATATATATATATATATATATATATTTATAATGTTTAAAAATAAACTCCGCTGCATAACAAGCTCTAACCCCACCTCATACCGATGAGCAACTTTCCCATTAAATCTCCACCGTTTGCATCAAAGCCCCCAGATCCGATGATCGCTTGGCCATATCGAAAATTAAATTGCGTGAAAATAACACATTTCAAACCACGCAAAATAGGTGGTTTTACCTTTTTCTCCCTCCTCCACATGGCTGAGCCCTATTTGATCACATCTGATCCAACCAAAACCATTTACCACTTATTTTCTGCGTGATAACCACCTACAATTTTCACCTTTGAAAACCCAAAACCATTATTTGTATGACATGACCGCCATTTAATGCAGGTTATTTTAGACCTAAAAACATTTAATAAAACTTTTAAAATGCACCATTAAGCCCTTTACTCTGCTATTTCACTGTATTCTTCCTCCCGACTGAAAAGAATGAAGGCTGTACACTGATTCAAGCCTAGAACGAACAAAAAAGCCACGCAGTTGATGTCAAGATTGTAGAAAGATCACAGACAGCTGCTAGAGACCTGAAAAGTCCCAAAATGCCTTCAAAAGAAACCAGAAACTCATTTCGACACCTCAGAAACTGTTACAAAGACCAATACCTGCACAAACAGGTGTTTTCCGAGAAAACCAATCCTGTTATCATTCTAAAATGAATTTTATGAAAGAATTGATACAAAAAAAGATTATTTGCCCAAAGAAAGCTTCTACTTGCCCGAAAAGAGCTAAAACCCTGTCAAAATTTGATTAAAAGCCCTGTTTCAAATATTTCATTCAGTTTTAAAGGAAAAATAAAGTTTATTTTAGCCTTTGCAAACTTTAAAAGACTCCAATCTTGTCCAGAAATCCTCTGCAGGAAACCCCAACCCCCTGTGCCCAATTTGAATATATTTTTTTCCCAAAATACACTAAAAAAGTATAAGAAACCCTTGTTTCTTATTTCAGAAACCAGTGAAAGTCTTAAATCCAGTTGAAAACCAAAATTGAAGGTTGAAATCCAAGGAAGGAACCAAGTTGTACCTATTTTATCCAAAAAACGTCTGTAAAAGTCAAGAAAGAATTTTGTAAACAATTTAATCTTACAGAAGAATCTTGAAAGCCTAAAAATGGAGTTTTAGTTATCCAGAAAGCCTAAAAAATGTCAAAATCCAACCCAGCTATGTCCTCCAAGACTGCAATCATTGTGAATCCTCTACAACCTGCTATTGTAGACATTGAACACACACCATTAGCAGATGTGGACTATAAAATAGAAGATCCAGTTGTGGAATTTAATTTGTTAGACCTCCACTACTAGAGCTATGAAAAGTCCTTAGATGAGGTTGAAGAAGTCAAAATTTGGGAATCAAACCTACCCAAATATGTTATTTTAGTCACTCATCAATGCCCAAAGGTTATTAGGTTGTGTCAAAGCTATTATTCACCAGAAAATAGAGCAATGAGGAATGAGAACAAAGAGGTATTGTTTACAATTACTGTTGAGTCCATAAACCAGATGTTACAACTCAAACATGATCCCAAAGCAGTTCCTTTGTCAATAGAGGCACTTACAAAGTTGGACATTGGTCTTGATTTTCCCAAAAAGGTTTCAGATTTTTCAAGTGTTCATGCCTTTACATGTTGAAATTCCATAAATCAACCCTCCATATTCTACTTCAAAATTTCCAGAAGGGTCTAGGCATGTCATTTCCATGTTGTCATTTATCCTAGGATACTTTACAGATGAGCATACAGATGAGTCCATCCTAGGGTTTCTATCTACTTTTGCACCAGGACAACCTCCCTTTGTAATTTTCAATTATGCTGAGTATATAGCTGATAATATCCATGATCAACTTGTCAAGTTTCCCACTGAAGGAGTATTCAGATATACATCCTTTCTCTTCCATATGTTCTTGTATTTTCAAGCAGACAAGTTTCCAATAACCCTCCAGAAGCTTGATATAGAAGAAAATTGACTTTTAGTCATCTTTTGGACTTCTTTGATCAGAAAAGAGTCCATAGAGTTCACTTTTGCAGAGTTTATAGATAAATTTGTCCATCCATTGATAAATATGTTGACCAATATAGAAAAACCAAGAATCAGTGATGAAATGAAGAAATTTCTATAGCTATCAGAGCACACTAGAACTGTAGATTGGTACTTATATCAAAAACATATAGAAATCATAGTTTTTGGGTCTAATATGTTACCCTATAAACTTCCTAAATATGTGCCAATGAGAATTTTTGCCTTGGAGTATATCAAGAAAAAACACTGGAAACTCCTATAGTAATTCCCATGGTTACTACTGTTGTGCCTTCAACTCTAGTGGAAGAGTTGGCGCCAAAAGAACCACTGGCTACTGTAGTGCCAGTGACATCATCCACAACTTCAGCCACATAATCATCTACTACAACAGCTCAAAATTCTCATGACGTTAGTAAAGTAAGGAAAGCCATGGAAGAAATGTCACTTCAAACAAATGAGATTAACAGATGGAATAAAGTGATTGATAATCTTGAAGACACCAAAAATCTAGCTCAAATCAATGCTAAAAATCATGAACAAAGGGCTAACAGATTAAATACTGAGTTGAAGAATCTACAAAAAGATTCGACCTTGAAAGAGCCAATTTCTTATGTAAAAAATCAGTTATGGAGTAAAATCATTGAAGCCATCAATGATGTTTGGCCATCAATTCAAGTAATATATGAGCAGAGGGATTTACTTAAGGCAACATAAGTAGAGACTCAGAAAAAAAAAGATGATATAGGTGACAAACCTGAGCAAGCCATAGAATTGATAAAGTTTCTCAACAGTAAAAACAAGAAAGAGTTGGAAGAAATAGAAATCATTGATAGGACAAAGACAATCCTTGAAATAAGGAAAGTCCTTTCAAAGAAGAATCTGATGAAACAAGTTGAAGAGAAATGTGAAAGCATGAACATAACCATAGCCAAGTTTATGGTTAAATTTGAAAATTTGAGGCAAATAATTTTTCCTAACATTTTGGTCATTAATGATAAAATCATGCCACAGGAGGACTACAATAAGAAAATCAGAGAGTATGCAAAAGAGCAGGTGGACATGATAGATGGACAAAGTATTCCTATAGGAAAGGTCTTACTCAGAAGTTTTGAAGACTTATTTTATCTGCAGCATGAGATAAGACATTTATTTTTCATAAAACCAACATTTGCTAGATATGCCGAGGCAGATTAGAATTTCAGGAAGCTAAAAAAGATACAAATTCCAAATGATGAAGTTTGGAAATCACTCACTATTACACAATAATTTTTCACCATCCCTACAATCCCCATCTCGCCCATTGGAGGGTCATTTCTGTGACCAATAAGCAATGTCATTCCTTGCAAATACCATCATTGCATCCCTTGCCATGAGGACAACATTCCTTCTGTTGATCATTTCCTGAGTAGACCCCTAAAAACACCTGTTTTTGCCTTGGCGCTGGTAGCCCGTTATGTACTCGTGCCAATGAGGAAAATTAACACTGAGCCTGCGCCAATTGACGCTCAGTCCCAGTTAAGCACCTGCACCAATCTGCTTTTGGAAAGTTTTTTAAAAAATGAGGTGAAGTTTCGATTACAACAACTTCATGGATGAGTCATCAGGAGTGGTTTCGACTGAATAACCACGAACTTCCTCCTTTGGCCTCTTGTTTCCACCTTATGGGGAACCTCCCAAGGGATAAGGCCTCCCTTCCACTATTTTAGGGATCCCAACCTCCTCCTCTCCTCTATAAATATAGCCTACATCCATTGATGAAGGGGCTGAATGGCTGAATGGTAGAGTCTCCAAGTTCCCAAGAGCCATCAGAGCCTTATGCTGTAAGAGCCTTGATTCATTCCCTTAAGGCAAAATCCAAGCAAGGAGATTATTGTCGAGACATCCGAATAGAGAGGTTTGTCCCATCCTCGACAGGCTTTTCCGAGACATGTTCCGTTGGCGACCCTTCGAAGGAGAATTCAGCGTCAGGGCTATGGTTGTATTCTTCTTTGATTGATTAATGATAAGCGACTATTGGTTATGGTTCCACTCTTGCTGTTGATTATGATGATGAGTTATGTCTTCTCTGACTGACATATAGTTGCATATACTGGATTTTACGCTTGCGTTTGTTTTTTTTCTTGTGTGTGCAGGTGTCCGATCATGGAGATCATGAGGATTGTGATCTGTCAGAGCTAAGGAATGGGAGCGCTACTTTCTCTACGAACAACATCGTTGGATTCCAGGTAATCCTTCATCGCTAGTTGGTTTATTTGCAACTAGGAACCTGCACTATAGCGTGAACGGTTGTTGCTAGACCCGATCTGGGCTAGTAGGGATCACCTCTGTCCGCAGAGGGGATTTACCTCCACAAAAAATTGGCGACTCCACTGGGGATCGTCTAGCTTGTTGTTGTTCTGCTTTGTAAGCTACAGACGGAGCCTGAGGTTAGCCAGATAGCCTTCAAAACGCTATTGCTCTGCATTAGCGAAGTAGATCAACGTTGCTTCAGTCAATCTCCGGTTTAGTTTATGTACTGAACACTTGGAGTATTGTCTTGTCTTTTCGGTTGTTTCTCGATTCTACTTGCTTGATCGGCTCTTTTGGCTGGCTCTTTTCTGAGTGTTTGGCTTTTGGTTCAGCCCCAGAGGATCAGATCTGACCCCTGTTTTTCTGAGTTTTCACCTTTTCATAGTTAGCTTGATTGGCGCGAGTTTAGCCCTGACAGTCGCGCCAGTTGGTGCAGGTTGCCAGTTTATCACTCGCGCCATTCTCTGCCTGGCGCGGAATACAGCCAGACAGTCACGCCATATCCTGTAGGTGCTAGGGTTTACCCTTGTTCGAAAGTTTCTTTTCGTCAGTACTTTGCTTCTGGGTTTGTTTTAGATCCTGCTTGAAGTGGTGAGTCTGGTCTTGGTTGGGAGAAATTCTTTGTTTTTTCATTTTCAAGTGTTGGCGCTTGTTGTCAGTTAGCAACCCGCGCAAATTGGGCATTGGCACTAGTTTTCAGTGAGCAAGTCGCGCCAGTTGGCGCTAGTTGTCAATGACAAATTCGGGCCAATTTCAGGGTGTATGAAATTAGAGACTTTTTCGTTAATCCTTCACCAGTGTGTCTTTCCCTTCCAGTCTTTTCACTGTATGAGCATAGATTACATTGCTCATTGTTTGAAATGTCTTCTTTCCATGATTGCTTGATGTAAAAGGGAATGAATGCCTTGTTTTGATCTCTTTCTTTGGAAGTCCTCTTTGTGTTTGACCTCATATGTCTTGTCGCCTTTTGAGGGATTCCGTTACAAAGTGTTTGAAACAACGATTGCATTCTTAGTGTTTGTTTACATCTCTTTTGCGTTCATCCTTCATTAAGAAGATTTGTGTTATTTTAGTTTTTGTCTCAAAGTTTTCTTTTCGTTAAAATGCATTAGATCACATTGCATTGAAAAGTATTTTTGAGATTTATCATTGAACTTAGATCACATTGTTTAATGATTGAAGGCTAAAGATCGCATTGAGTGCATTCTCTTTTATTAAAAGCATGCATTAAGTAGATTCTCATTTCATTGAAAAATGCATTGAGTGCATTCTTATCATTTGAAAAGGAAAAGGAAATTGTGCATAGATTACAATTTCATAGTTTTCGAAAAAGAGGATTTTGCATAGATTACATTGCATTATTTGCATCGTTGAATGTTTGAGATTACTTTTGGATAGTGAAAGTCATCTAGTTTGGAAGAGTTTCATTTGAATTGTTGATTGTTTGTTGCATCATTGTTTGAAGCTCTTCCCTTAACTAGATAACATTCATCGAATTGAAAAATTTTCTTTTCTCATATAGCTGCATATAGGAGATTGTCAGATGACATACGGTAGGGCCTTGAAACTAAAACGTAATTGAAAATAAACATTAAAATTTACTCAATTAAAACTAAGGCAACATTGAAACATTAACGCAACATTTAGTGGTCTAGGCTAGAGACGTGTTCCGGCATCTTTAAACCTAGTAGCTGTCGTTCGCCTCTTGGCTTTAGACAGCACTAGTACGGACTTGTGCTCCCCGTACCGTCGAGTATATAAAAGGAGACCCCACTAGGTTTCTATCCTTTATCCATAAGAAGCTGAGTCTGCCGCCTTATACCCATGATACACCCGACACAGCATTCGGGGAGATTTCCTGCACGTATGTTAAGTCCTTGGTTGATTTCTCTTTCATTTTGAAACCAAGGTGTATATTTCAGTTCACAGTTATTTGGTACACCCTTTGCCTAGAATTCCTAAGTAGTCATTTCGATCTTTTCTGACTCTTTAAATTTGAAAAGGTCATCAAGCGCTTGTCCTTTCACACTTGTTTCCAATCTGAAAGTGATAGAGTCACCTTTTTCCTGTTTCTCGACTCTTAAAAGATGAAATGGTAGAGTTTTGTTTCAATGTTTTAAAAATTAACTGCCCACGAAATATTCCTGGTTAGAGTTAGTTTCCTTAGGGTGCTATTCTAAGATCATTTCTGATGGAAACTTTTTCGGAGTTCACCAACCAAGGAATCCCCTCCGATGGGAACCCTAGTCCTTTTCCTCCTTTTGGAAATGTTGGTCCTCCTTATATGGCAACGTTGTCCCTTCCTGTGTTAACTGTTGGGTTGCCTGTTTGGTTATTTTCAACCTCTGTGGTCTCGAATGTCCCAGCTACTGTTCAACCATCTCCTCCACCTGAACAACATCCTGTTGAGTCCAAGGTGGACCTCTCCCTTTCTTCGCCTATTTCTGCGTCTTCATCTTCTACTTCACCTGGTGAAAGTCTGGATTTGTGTAACCAGGTGGCTAAGAAGAAGAAGAAGAGGACAAAGAAGAAGAAGTCTGATAAGAGAGAGGCTAAAGCTACAGCTACTGCTTCTAAAACATCTCCTCTTGATAAAACTTCCAACCCTCCACCGAAAGTCAAGTTCCCTTGCATGTTGTGCACGGGAGACCATCTTCTTTGAGATTGCCCTGGCATTCCCAAGGTGCTTGAAGAATGGTCCGGCGGTCGTCCGTTGTTGCCTTTGGCTTTCGAGAGTCAGGTTGGGGGCACATATTCAACTGGTGTTGGTAAAACTCTTAAGAAGCAGGGTAAGCTCACTAATCCCTGTAAGTTGTGTGAAGGGCACCATGCCATTCACCTTTGTTCGTATATGGATGAAGCCAAAAGAGTCTTGGACAACTCGGCTGTTTCTAAACAATGCCTCCTGGCTGGTTATAAACAACTTTCTTTGAGTCCTCCACCGGCTGATCCTACGATTGGTCAAGAGTCATCCTTGGTCGATCCCACTCCCCCGGAAATTCAAATTCAGGAATCCGTTCTTGACCAACCATTGGTCGTGGGATCGGTTGAGCTGGCCTCGTCTGCTGTGCACCAGGTATTTTTCATTGAGAGTGGACCTCACATCCCTCAGTTTCTTCTTGTTTCTTCAGATTCCTCGGACTTGGAGAAAGATTCTCTTGTCCCTATACCTCAAGAAGTGGCTCCTCCCCCTCCCATGATGGAGGTGTTAGAGGATACTCTTCTTGAATCCGTGATGGAAGTCGTGGAGGATGCTCCTTCTTCTATCGTAACACTAGGGGAAGACCATCTTAGTTCGATGGTAGCCCCTCCGAGTAGTTTGGTCGCTTCCTTTGATTGGAGTCGATTTGCAGGATACTACCTTCTGGCTTATGTCCCTTTCGAGATAACAGTACAGGCTTTTGGTCTGGTCGTACCTAGCACCATTATAGATGAAGGCACGTCTGTTAGTGTTCTATCCTCAACTACTTGGCAAGCTTTCGGTTCCCCGCCACTTGTGCCTGTTACACAGAATCTGTTGGCGTTTAACAGAAGAATGAGTCAAACATTGGGGATCCTTCCATTGTTACCTGTTACTTTGGGAGGTAAAACCATCCATGTGGACATGATGGTTGTTCCAGGCCCCTTGGATTTCAATCTGCTTTTGGGGCGCGATTACACCTATGCCATGGGAGTGCTCATCTCCTCCCTTTTTTGTGTGGTCTGTTTTCCACATGAAGGACGAATCGTGACCATTGATCAACTTTTGTTCTTTGGTCCTGATGTGGCAATTGGCCCGCCATCATCCCTTCCTGGTTTTTATCCACCCGTTGTATCTACCCCACCACAGGTAAACTATGTGGCTACCTACCCCATGCCTGTACTCAGTGATGATGCCATCATGCATAGTGTGTTGGGGGCATTGGGTCCGGACTTCCAAGATGTTTTCCTTCCATTAGATGAGAACCTCTTGGAATCAATGAATTCTTGTTCATTATGATGAGGTTATCGGAGCACAGTTCGTTTCCTTGTGTCAAGCTCCTTAAAAAATGAAACAAGTTGGTCGGAGCATAGTTCATTTTCTTGTGTCGAGCTCCTTAAAAAATGAAACAAGATGGTCGGAGCAGAGTTCCTTGTCTTGTGTCAAGCTCCTTAAAAAATGAAACAAGCTGCGGAGCAGAATTCCTTGTCTTGTGCCAAGCTCCTTAAACCATGAAACAAGGTGTCCTGAGGATAGTTTTTTTAATGTGTCAACCTCGTTAAAACAATGAAACACATTCCCGTTCAATTCGAGTCATTTTTTAGATCTCGTAAAATCCCAGTCGAGTCTTTCTCTTGATCTTGTGATTTGAACCTTCACTCCATCTGCCTTTCATATGGACTAAAGCTTGGGGGGCATGTACCTTGAATTGAGTCACCATGCTGGGGGCATGCTTACTTTTTCAAGCATAGTTTATTTCCATTTCAAGCTTGTGTAAAAATGAAACCGGTTTCAAGCATAGTTTACCTTTGTTTCAAGCTTGTGTAAAAATGAAACCAACTTCAAGCAGAGATTTTTTATTTCAAGCTTGTGTAAAAATTAAAACATTATCATTTTACCTCTTGTGATTTCCATTTTATCAGCCTGTTTTTGCCAGATGAGCCTTGGTTTTCTCACTCCATCGTCACTATCTGCTTGGCCGATCATATGCCTTCACTTGGTTGTTTTACCCAATCCTGGGGAACCGCTGCGATGAGTGGTATTGTTAGCCAGCCTCTTGACTTTTATCATGTTTTGAGCAGTTCCATCATCACTGGAACCAGTTGCTACCCTTTATACCACTCGTTCCTCTAGGAGGAGTCATCTTTCAGCTCTTTTCTGACTCTCTAAACATGAAAAGATTGCCGAGTCACTTGTCGTTTTGATCTCGTTAAAGTGGCTATGAAACGACATATACCCAATATACGTTTACCCCTTTTTTGGGCTGGGATAGATTACTTACGAAAAAGGAATACCCTAGCCTATCGCAACTAGGAGGTTTTCTCAGATATTGTTTTCTACCTTTTCAGGTCTGAGGAACTATTCACGAAAAGGGACTGTTGGAGTTTACTTTTCTGCTGTCTTTTTAAACTCTCTAAACATGAAAATATGTCGAGTTCTTCCTTTGTCAGACTCGTTAAACCCCGATGACATTGGATTTAGTCGAAATGACGATATCCGAGTTCCTCCTTCCTAGGGCTCGTAAAATGTACTAGGATGGACTTATATGACAAGCATATGGTATCCTCTTCAAGCTTGTGTAAAAATAAAGAGGTACTCGCTAGGAATGGTGGGGGAAAAATGGAACCAACATCATTGTCATGTCGGCAGTATGTCGCTCTTGAACATGGCACTTGTCTGCATTCGTATCAGGTTGGGGACATCTCATCTCGTTTTCCACTTGCCTCCGTGGGTTTGGGTGATCCTTTTTGACCTCTCATCTGCTCCTTGCCTCGTTGCCATGACCTCTGATCCGTTGATGTCAAATACTGCCAAACTCACTGTCGTGCCGCCATGTGTTCAAGAGAAGTTGACCTCTGCAAGTATCAACCTTCCTTTGATTCTCATCTGATCCTGATTCACAAAGACATTATGTTCCTCTGTCTCGCGTCGATGATGTGGGAAACACTATGGCCCACCTTCGATCAAGGTCACTTCTTGTCGACTTCAACTCATTATCCAGGAAGCTGATCTAGAGACTCCCTTCTGGTACCTTGGAGCCTGCATGCCTCAACGGCAGGTTCTTCGCATTCGACATGAGGTTTTCATCATTGGCCTCCGATAGAGTGATTCTATGGGTGTTCGATGCCAGCTCATTGATTCAAATGCCGTAGATTGTACCTATAGTACCTTGAGGGCCATTGTCATCATTGGTGGTACCTCTCGCGTCTGTTAATAGCTTTCATCACTGGTTGGTAATCAGACGATGTTCTTGCATGTTCGACTTCAGCTCACTTATTCACATGCCTGAACTTGTAATTTGTTTGGGTCGAGATGGAGTGCAAGACCCTAGATTCCTGTCTGTCAGAATCTAGGCTGCAATTTTGTGGATTATCATGATTAGTAACATGACTCATTGATTGGATGGCTTCGACCATACCTGAGTCTATTTATCGATCCTCACTGGATGGCTGCGTCCATACCTCGGATTTGGATTATTGTATACTCTGTTATGGATGGCTGCGCCCATACCACATATATCATGTATATTGAGATATCATTTGTACTTCTATACGCAGGTTTTCTGACGGCGGTGTTTTCAGTTGGACACGTTCTCGTAAAGCATTTCACCCCCCTCTCTCTTTCGGGCCTCATGCTTTAGGGGGCATCTATTACACAGTAATTTGTCACCATCCATGCAATCCCCATCTCGCCCATTGGAGGGTCATTTATGTGACCAATAAGCAGTGTCATGCCTTGCAAATACCATCATTGCATCCCTTGCCATGAGGACAACATTCCTTCTGTTGATCATTTCCTAAGCAGACCCCTAAAAACACATGTTTTTTCCTTGGTGCTGGTAGCCCGTTATGTACTCGCGCCAATGAGGAAAATTAACACTGAGCCCATGCCAATTGGCGCTCTGTCCCAGTTAAGCACCCGTGCCAATCTACTTTTGGAATTTTTTTTTAAAAAATAGGCGAAGTTTCGATTACAAAAACTTCGTGGATGAGTCATCAGGAGTGGTTTCAATTGAATAACCATGACCTTCCTCATTTGGCCTCTTGTTTCCACCTTATGGGGAACCTCCCAAGGGATAAGGCCTCCCTTCCACTATTTTAGGGATCCCAACCTCCTCCTCTCCTCTATAAATATAGCCTTCATCCATTGACGAAGGGGATGAATGGCTGAAGGGCTGAATGGTAGAGTCTCCAAGTTCCGAAGAGCCATCAGAGCCTTATGCTGCAAGAGCCTTGATTCATTCCCTTAAGGCCAATTCCAAGCAAGGAGATTATTGTCGAGACATCTGAAGAGAGAGGTTTGTCCCATCCCCAACAGGCTTTTTCGAGACGTGTTCCGCTGGTGACCCTCCGAAGGATAATTCAGTGTCAGGGCTATGGTTTTATTCTTCTTTGATTGATTAATGATAAGCGACTATTGGTTATGGTTCCACTCTTGTTGTTGATTATGATGATGAGTTATGTCTTCTCTGATTGACATATAGTTGAATATACTGGATTTTACACTCACGTTTGTTTTGTTTCTTGCGTGTGCAGGTGTCCGATCACGGAGATCGTGAGGATTGTGATCTGCCAGAGCTAAGGAACGGGAGCGCTAATTTCTCTACGAGCAACAGCGTTGGATTCCAGGTAAGCCTTCATCGCTAGTTGGTTTATTTGCAACTAGGAACCTACACTATAGCGTGAACGATTGTTGCTAGACCCGATCTAGGCTAGTAGGGATCGCCTCTGTCTGCAGAGGGGATTTACCTCCACAAAACTCACTGACTTACTGTAAAAGTCAAATTGCAAAAGTAAAGACATAAACTATTTGCTGATTTTTTCAATCAAAACAGAATTTATTACAGTAGTAAGGCAGTTTTTACAGAGATTAAAGAGTATCCGAGTTAAAGAGTATCAGAGGATCAAGAGAATCGGAGTTAAAGAGTATAAGATAATGAAGAAAATATTTCAAAACAGATTTGAAATATCTATGCCGGCAAAGAGGACACCAAGGTAGCTACCTGCACCAAATCCACAAACAATTTTCTATTTTATTTGGATAAATAGGACAACTTGCTGATTTGTTAAGCAGTTGTCACTATTTTGTTGTAAAGTTATTTTACTTTTCCTTAGATAATTGCTAGAAGCATTCTAGGATATTTTGTAAACAATTTTGTATAAATACTTCACCCTTTGAAGTATTATTGTGGAATAAATTGCTGAAGATTTCTATAGTCATTTTTGTTTTACCTGAAGGCATTTTGTTGCAAGTTCAAGTAGCAGACTGGATCAAATCATCTAGCATCATATTTCAGGATTCATTTGATGAGCCATTGAAGTGAAGTAATTTCTACTTGTCAATGTTTATCTTCTCATGTTTTCATGCATCCATTATGTATTCTAAATTTGAATGAATAAACTAGAGTATTATTTCAGGGTTTTTTAAAAGCACTCTATCTTTACTGTTTATCATTTCTATGTTTTCTTCTGATTTCCAGAGTAGAGAGCCCTTAATTTCTCCCTCTTTCGATTTAACTCTGTCTTCTCCTTCCTTATCCAGATCAAATAATCCTACATTGCTCTTTATCCCGATCAAACCACTTCACCAAATCAGCCTTCCAAGATCTTAAAAGACTTATCTATCTTGCCCTAAAAACATTTGACTTTTTTACCTTGATCCTAGTTTTGTCTGCTTGACTTTTGACTCCTTAGCCCAATGGACAAGAAAATTTCCCACTATCCATCTCATTAAGTGATTTTTCCCACCAAACCAAACGAAATCAAAACCAATTTGCACAATCATAACTAGCCTAATATCTTATAATAAAAAAAAAGTTAAATCTTAAATATAGAGCCCTCTCTGAACCCTAGGAAGGTTAGATCGTAGATTTTAAAAGTTGGCCTATGGTTACCTCTAATTTTCTTAAACTTTAAATCAAAATCTCACAACTTAGGAATTATTAGAGTGATAACATACCTGCGAATCCGCTAGGGACTTAACCAATCCCCAGTTTTAAAATAGGTCTTAAAGAAATATTTTTCATTTTCTTTTTGCCTTTAAGACTATTTTATAAGTTGTGAGTATCATTTTATAAAAAAAACTATAATTCTGGCTTCTAGAAAAATTTACTATACCCGGTCTAACCCAGATCCTAAACCTGCTGTTATAGTAGACAATCCAGATAGAATTAAAAAAAAGGCTAAGAAAATAGAAGATTTAGATGCAAAATTTTCCTTATATAGAGTCAATTCATTACGAAAAGAGTTAGTGAGTTTACAAGACATAGAGTTTGACCTAAACTTTGAACATTCTTTGTTTAGAAGAAAATCAGAAACTGACTTAAAAAGTGTTGTTATATACCCTGTTTTTATTTCATTTCTTGAAACAAAATAGAAAATTATTTTAGCAGATTTTGAATCAAAGAAATTTAAAGCTCAAAATAAACTTGAAGAGATAAATGACACCATTCTTAAGGAAATAAATGAAGCTATTGAATTAGCTGAATTATTAGCATACACATCTAAACCTTATATTTCTCATTTAGATACCACTACATCATCTATAATTTCCACCACATTCCAACCTATAGATATATTTATCCCTAGACAACCCTTACAACCTAGAATTCTATTTCCATATTCTCCCATATCAGCTTCATCTATTAGTGTATCTTCTACAAATTTAAAATCATCGTTCTCATTTCCAAGTAGTTCTTCCTATATTCCAGTTTCATTTTCTAGCACCCCAACTTTATCTTTTAGTTCATCCACCACTTTTTCTAATTCACCATCTTATATTCCAGTTTCATCAGTCACTTCCTTAACTACATCATCTAGTACTACTAGTTCAGCCCCAAGCACTTCCAATCTACCTCCTAGCCAAGCTAAAATTCAAGCTATGGATGTTAGGTATGCTCCCCTAGTTATTCCAAGACAGTTACATGACATGCCTCAGGATTACCAAAGTAAGATAACCCAATTTTATGCCACTACCCAATACACTGGCCAACAACACATAAATAAAATGACAGATTACTTTGAGCTTCATGAAACAGATGATTCTGATGTAAAAATGAGACTCTTTGCACAAACATTAACAGGGGAAGTTAAGAAATGGTTTAAAGGTCTTAATGCTGGTAGTATAGCTGATTTAGCAGTCTTTCATAGAGCATTTTTGAATAAATGAGAAAAGAAGAAAAATCCACTCCAAATATTATCTGAATTTGATGCCATGAAAAGAGCTCCTAATGAATCAGTCCAAGACTACTGCATAAGATATAACACTGTGTACAACTCAATTACAACTAATCTCAAACCCACTCCTGCTTTTGTCTTACTGAAATTCCCTGATCGATTTGACACAGACATGGCTTAACAGTTGAGGGAGAGAAATGCTGAAACATTAGAAATAATGCAAAAAAATGCTCTTTGTGTAGAAGTAAACATTTTAGCTAAAAAGGCTAGATTAAGAAATGAGAGGAGAGTAACCATGAAAGAAGAACATTCTAATTCAGATGGAAAAATATATCAGTTAGCTAAGACTTTAGAGAGAATTATGGATATATTAGACAACATAGAAACAATACCTCAACGGGATAATCAACAGCAAATCAAGAATCCCAACTTTAGAAAAAATACAAATTCAGGAAAATCAAAAGAATTAGTTTCAGATCAGATAATAAGACCCCCATTTTAGGATAACTATGTTGAAAGTTCTCAAAACAATGTAGATGATGAAGACACCATAAATATACTGGGTATAGATGATGATAACACTATCTTTCTCACTCAGGAAGACCAAGAGTTATTTGAAATGCAACAACTTCAATTAGATTCAGGTGAATCATTTGACTACAAACAAGGTTATAATTTTGCTATAAACGAAGTATATAAGAAATATAACCTTAAGAGTAAGAAAAAAACTGAAATTTCTACTAAGAAATCTCCTCAAACTGAAAATAAGAAAACAGTAGAAGTCCCAACAACAAAATTTCTGCAAATTCTCCCTAGGGAAAATAAGAAAAACTCTAATTCATCCCACAAAATTTCCAGCCCCAAAATTTCACCAAGTCCTAAGATTGTTGACATAACAGATGAAGTTGATCAAAAAAGAAAAGATTCAAAAAAATTTGCTGCTGTTAAAACAACTAATTCTGCTAAAACAACAAATTTAGAGTAAAAAACATCCACTGCTAATTCAAAATCAGAATATCCAAAAGCTGCCACTGCAAAAACAACTTCTGACAACTCAAAATCTGAAAAAACATCCACTGCTTCTAAAACCACTCCTAAAAATAAAACTAGAAGCAGTAAGACACAAGAAACTCAAACAAAAAATAAAAACATAACTGTAGAAAAACAAGATAAAACCACTTAAATTACAGTTACTAAGGGAGAGTTAATTCAAATTAGTAAATCACGACCTTCTTTCAATATACAAACTGAAATTTCAAAGTTAAAAATACCAATTCCTTTGATATAATTGGTAAAAAATGATTTGTATAAGACAATTATTAGAAACATTAAACATGAATGATGGAGAAGACTCTGTAAACTTGAATGATGATCAACTAGAGTTGATTTTTGGCCCTGATGTGAATGGAAAGCATCAAGATGGAGCAGTTTCTCCATTTTACATTAGTTTAACTGTTCATGACCAAATTTTACACAATGCAATGTTAGATTCAGGAGCCTCACACAATCTAATGCCCAAAGAAATAATTGTTAGTATGAATCCTTTGTCGAAGTGTACGAAAAAGGACCACTTTAGCTACGCATAACTAATAGCCCTAACAACAAAAGTGGCTACCAATATCTTCAGATCTGCGGTTAGTTGAACATAAAAGAGCTGCAAAAACCAGATCTATGCATGGAAAGACATTAAGCAGAAAAAACAAGGGTTTGCTCCATATACCAATAGACAAGACAAGAACAATTTTTGAAAGAATTTTTATATTAATTGGGCACCTGGGAGGAAAACAAGAAGGCGTATCCAATTCTCCTCGGTGGGATGGGTTCTTGGAAGTCCTCAGCACTTCAGATCTAAGATTTCTCTCTCTTGTTGGTGTAGAAAACCCACACAAAGAATGGAACTCAAAGGGAGGTCACACAGCAAATGGCAGAAAATGGTGACCAAGTGTATAGATCCAGAGTGATCTAATAGGCAACAAAAGGTGAAGAATGGTAGGAAAAACCCTCCTATTTATAACAAAATATTGGGTCATTCTAGATCTTGGTGCATGGGTTAACAAGATCTAGATCCACTTTTTATGGAATATTTTATTATATTTGTTGGAGGGAAAAGGTATTTGACTTGGGTCAAATCCCTTAATTTGTCAAAAATAAATAAATAAATGATTTATTTATCTTTTTAAGGAAGCGGTTAGAGGATAATCAAATAAATAATGGTTTATTTAATTATTTAAGGAAGTGGTTGAAAGATAATTAAATAAATAATGATTTATTTAATTATTTGTGGGTGATTTGGTCATATTTAACAAGGAATATTATCTAAATAAGGTTTAAATAATTATTCCTAGAAAATAATAAGATAAATAAAGGTTTATCTAATTAATTTCCTTGATTTTGGGTTAAACATGACTGGGAATAATAATTAAATTATGGTTTAATTAATTATTCCATGAGGAAAATCAAACAAATATAGGTTTGTTTAATATTTCCTTTTGGGGTTTCCTGTTTGGACCATAAACAACCTAATAAATGTGGTTTATTAAGTTATTTAACATAGTGAAGGCAATTTTACTTAGGGTAAAATTGGTCTTACATGGTGTACTTGGGTCCATCTAATGATAATAGGCTAGAAGACCAAAAAATGGTGTAACAGATTGCCCCCCAGCGTGTGAGTGTCAGGAGCAAATCGTATGACCGAAGTACGTTGTAAGAACACAATCACTAGACAACAAAAGGGATGTCAGAGAGAGAAATGTGAGGTAGATAGTGTGCTGAAGGACTAGAACCTGAGGAGATGAGACTCGTAGGTGCAACAAGTCTCTTTTTATGAGAGGGTACTTGTGCTGAAGGCGGCGGGGGAGGCATACCTATGCCCGCCGAGACAAAGTACAAAAGAATAGTGTGTCCGGTAAACAAGGGACCGAACCATAAAGTACAGCTGGCGTAATCATGAGCCAGATAAAAATACAATGAGGAATCCCACATACATGCT
This sequence comes from Pinus albicaulis, assembly GCA_034641835.2. Taxonomy (NCBI): domain Eukaryota; kingdom Viridiplantae; phylum Streptophyta; class Pinopsida; order Pinales; family Pinaceae; genus Pinus; species Pinus albicaulis. The sequence continues at coordinate 653,285,676 of CM076576.1, read as the reverse complement.
GTGCCTGGGATAACAGCCAGGACTTGTACAATAATATCTGAGTACATGAGATACAAATACAACCCAAATGCCCCCTGTAAATGGGAAAGGGCTCACAAAATCTGACTGATACATGCAAATCAAAGAGGCGCTGCAAGTGGCTAAGGCCAACATCATCAAATATCTGGAGCTGCATCGAAGGTTGCAAAGAAGAGGTCATCCGGGCATGTGGGGGGCTACCTGCAGGGCCACCCCCTCATGAGGGTTGAGACATCTCACACACACTCAGGAATCATCAAGAGCTGCTGCTGGATCACTGGACCATCAAGTATACGAATCTCGATCATGCTAAAAGGAGCTAGAGAAACAATCAATTCAAAGGGAAATGAGAGATCCCTTGGCCTGATCCGAGGCACCGAACAAGAGTGGAAGCTGGAACTAAGGTACACCGCCCTCTAGACCTGGCTTCTGGACTGAATGTGCTGATGTCGACAGAAGGAGGTCTGCCATAGGTGAGGCAATGAGGGATCCTCAACTAAGGCATGAGAGGAAATAGTAGAGCGACGGACAGACTGACACTAATGACGATAGTGAAAATGGGAAGGACTGAGTAGCGAATGGACGACTTCCCTTGTTAGAGCATAAAGGGCATGGATGACATGGCAGCAACTGACATGATATCATAAGGGATAGGGGACAGTGGAACTGAAGGTCATAATGTGCGACACAAGAGAGAGACCAAGCAATGAAGGAGGGAGGGCTATAGTGGGGTACAAAGGGACTCGGTATAGACTCCATGGAAGGAATGATGACTCAACTTGGATGCTCTAAACAAGGGCGACTCGATGGTGCTGCCACACAGTAAAGGCCCCAATGGGGGACCATGGAAACATGAGTACATGATGGGAACTCATGACGAAAATCAACACGAACGAAGACAAGTAAGGGGGCAAGATGGTGCCCCAAGTACAAGTGTCGTAAGTGAGGAAATTCGATTTTAAGGAGGGGTGAAGTGACCCTTCTTGGACAAAATGTGTCCTGGTGGAGTGTTATATCTCAAAAAACTAATAGATACCCATTTGAGGGCTCGGTGAGAGCTTTCCAACGGTGCAGACGGTTCGTCAAACGGGGCTACGGTGTGGTCACAGCAGTTGAAAGAAGAAACAGGGGTTCTCTTTTAATAAGGCAGTTTTCCCTCCAAAATCACTCATTTGCTATTGTTGTTGTGGTGAATGTAGAGAGGAGAGAAGGCCCTAAATCTTGCGGCGAACGTAGCGGACAAACCAACCATTGGAATCGAGATCCGTCAGTTGCAGGTAAGAGGCCTAACCTTTCTCTTGCATTTTGATGGATTAAACTTTCAGTTTAGGGCCCAGAATCCCAGAAACAGCCCCTCCTTCATCTCTACGGCCGGGTCGCACTTTTTGGGCCAAAAAGTACGACCTGGGAAGCAGGTTTTAGGCAAAAAAGTGCGACCTGTCCCAGAAATGGGCAGAAAACTGCGACCTGGGAGATGAGGGGGTTTTGGTGCTGTTTTATGGCTAGAAGTTGGGTTTTGGTGTTTGGTTATGGTTTTCCCGATCTGTAAGCTGAAAAAGATGATGTGTTTGTGCAGGTATGGTAGATTTATGGGTTAACTGGAGAGAGAGAGACCTGGGGACACTACGGGCAGAGATCCAGGCAGATTAGGGTGTCCGTCGTGTATTGGCCAGGTTTGGGGTTCTAAAGTTTTTGGAGAACCCTTTGATGAGAGCAGGAGAACCGTTATTGGCCTGGATTATCAGTTACTAGGATCCAGATCAGGAGATCTTTGCAGTGCAGGGGCACAGGATCGAACTGACGGTCCAGGACGTGTATTTCCTGACTGGTCTCCCGCCATTGGGGATGGTGGGAAACATACAGCCATTATTGCCGCGGGGGCGGCATATTATGGAGTTTGTGGAGCGTCATTGTCGACCAGGTCTCGAAGTCAAGGGGACTTGAATACCGATCGAGGATCTAGAGAGGCTAGAAACCCGTGCAGTGGCCACAGCTGTGCTGCGTATCCTGGGCAACCAGGCGCTCCATCACATCACTGGGGGGCAGATGATAATAGTGGAGAGTGTGCTGGGTGGGACCTACTATGGGTGGGCCCAAAATGATGTTGGTGTCACTAAAGCGACAATTGTCGCTATGCAGGTGGCAGGTGAACCATGATTGCTCATATGGGACTTTATTGTGTGCCTTCTTCTTTGAGAAGATCCCGACTTTGAGGCCTTGTGTACAGCTTCCAGATGGGGGGCCGAGAGAGCCCAGGATGCACCGTTGGGGACGGCTACTGTGCAGAGGAGGAGGAGGGGCGGTCGGGCGAGTGTTTCGACCTGAGTTTTTTGCCCATTGGGATCAGATGCCATTGTACATAGACGACTATCCCTATAGTGGGATGAGCTACTGTGGAGATCCGGACCTGCCGCTTCCGCCTGGTCGAGTCTGGGGGCCCGATGGTAAGTGAAAGATTGCTATTCTTGTGTGGGCATGTTAAATTTTTTTGAATAGTAATTTAGGGTACTGATTCATGGACTTTTGGTATGCAGATATAGCACCGGTAAAACCGGCCGGATATATGGGACGACCGGCAGCATCTGGAGCTACAGGTCCGAGTGGGTCGAGAGCGGCGCATAATGAGGATGCAGCCGCCCTGCTGGAGGACATCCGTCGTAGATGCGAAAGGTTGTTGACCGGAGTATCAGAGCGCGGGTGGCAGGACTTAGACGACCAGTACATAGAGCCATGTGTTGGTCTACCCTCGGAATGGCGAGGTGTCATGCGGCGCATGGCGATGGCCGGTCAGGCGATGCACGATCTACATGCTGCAGGGGCAGAGCCATTGGCCCGGGATCCTCCAGATAGTGATTAGGGGTGGGGCATGTGGTGCCCCCTATTATGTATGTAGGGGCAGGTGGTGCCCCCATTTTTGAGTTTTTTGTAACATGCTATGGGAATGTCATATGTATCAGAGTAGATGGACTCTAAACACATGTTTTTGCGACACATATTAGGATATGCATCATTTTTATTGATTATGAATGTTATTGTCTTGAATGAAATGCGTGTGATAAATGCCAGTCTAGAACATGGTTTGCAATACTATCTACATAGTGATTTTGTTCTCGAGGTATATGGTTGAAAGTTATGGTTTCAAATGCACGTATCAAGAGTTTCACTCGTAAATAGCGTCTAAATAGCACAGGGTTATGCACACGATAAACACCATTTAGTTGCATTACAAGAAGTAGGGAATCCAAATGAACGTGCAGATGGAGGATGCGATGAAAGAGGGCATCGGCTAAGAGACCATGCACTACATCATATTCGGCCTGATTGTTGGTGGCAGAACCAATGCAGACCCCGTTAGAAAGAACAAGGGTATGCAAGGGGGTGAAGATGGCCCAACCTGCCGAGGCTAGATTCCGGGAGTAACGACTTGCACCATCGGCGTAACCGATAAAGGGTGTGGACGGGGGGTCCTGCGAAATGGTGTGACAAGACAAGAAATGAGGGGAGGAGAGGCAATGATGGCAGCGTGAGTGCACAGAAGTCATTGGGCGGCAACCGCGGGAGGGAGTGCAAGGAGCAGGATGAATATGACTCATATACAAATCCGAGGGTGGTATATGAGGGCTATCGGAAGTATGGTGAGGACTCGGGCTGCGGAGGTCAACAGAGACACGGGTGGAGTGATCTCGTGTATTGGTAGGAAAGGGGTGGTCAAGGGACACAACAGGGGAGGATGCAGGGGGGCTAGGCTCCAAGTGTCTCGCAGAGGAGGATAGGTAAAGAATGGTTACAGTAGACTCCGTCATCTGAACATCAGGGGGGGGAATGTCGATGGGAGCGAGGGGATCCTCAGGCTGACCTGAAGCATACTACGCGAGGATGGGAGAGGCAGATTGATTTTGTTCAACCTCATACTCTCGGACCACCTCTAAAGAGGCGCGGTAATGCGTCAAGTGAGGACAATGGTGGGAGTAATGGCCATGAATGCCGCACAAAGCACAGGGTTTGTTGGTGCGGAGACTCTTGGGGTTCTTGGTTACAGACGAAGAAGGAATGGAGGCTTCAGGAACCGTAGACTCGGGGAATGCAACTTTAACCATGGGTTGAATACGGGGCAACTCGGGACAAGCATGGGTGGCATGAACGGTGACATCACACAAGGCACAAGGCTTTGCGGGGGGAGGGGGGGCCGGTTCAGTCGTGGTGGTCTGGTCTTTGGGTGCCCCCATGCGGGCTTTGCCTTTCTTCCCGGGAGCCATCACGACAGGAGAAGATCAATGGATATCTTGAGAGCACAGTGGTAAACGGGAGGAAGCGAGGGAACCCCGGTTGGTTTCCGGTGTCAAAGCCATAAGTGGTTTGGGAGTGACGGGGGAGGGAGTGGCGGTGGGGATCAGGTACGAGCTTGGTATGCCAAGGTCGGTTAGGGAGAGAGAGGGTGGCCATGACAGGGACAGAATATACTCCGGGAGGGGGAGCCAGGAAAGGTATCTGCCCAGCAGGGAAATGACCAGGAGGGACGGCTCCGAGATGGTTAAGGCCTGGGGGAACCGATCCAGGAGGATAAATGGGTTCAAGGATACCAGTTGTAGGGGGAGGGCCAGAAGGAGGAGGTCCGACTGGCTGAGATGAAGGGCTAGGAGCGGGTTGCAGAGGGCGAGGGGGAGGTTTCTGACTAGCCAAGGCAGGCCGCTTACGGGCAACCTGAGACGATTGCATCATGCAAACATTCGATGAGCTGGGATCAGTGATTGGAGGAGGAGGAAGATTAAGAAAAGTTCCAAGCAGGGAGGAATCTTTGTAAACGCTGGGGGAGACACTGGTCAAGGAATCGACGGTTTTCTTGTTGGCTACAGAAGAGATGGTCGTCTCAGGTGAGGTCTGATATTTTGGCTCATGATATGTCAACTGGTCGATGGTGACTATCTTTCCATTATGGGGAAAAGACATCTTGCGAAAAACCGCAGATGGGACAGCGGACATAGCATAGGTGTAGCTTCGCCCCAATATAATGTTGTAGTCTAGCGGGGTGTCTATGACTTCGACGTCAACGCAAACAGTCTTATCGGTGAGGGTGATAGGACAATTACGAAAAAAGCCAATGGGCTGGGAGGCATGGCCGTCCCATGCTCGAAGGGTGATTGTGGAAGGGGCCAGCTTAGGGGATCCGATTTGCTTCCAAACCGAAGCAGACATCACACAGGTGGATGCCCCCTCGTCAATTATAAAGCGCGAAACATTGGCGTTCCGGATTTTGACTGGGATTTGGAAGGCGACGAAAGCAGGAAGAGGGGGATGGTCTGATTGAGTGGCGTCGAAAACAATCATTTGGTCGTCAGCAGGATCTACAGCGCCCACGGCAGATAGTAGAGCCTTCTTTTGGGAAGGGCACGACTGGAGGAGTTCCAGTGTGGAAATGGCAGCAGGAGATTGCGCCAAATCATCTACTATACTATACGAATGAGCAGCTCGACCGGAAGCAACGTTTCGACGTAGGGGTCCCTTAGGAATCTTGGTATGGACCTCAACCTTGGGTTGAGGGATATGTAAGGGGCCACTGGATGTTGAAAGAGGCTCTGTAGAACCTGAAGAAGGAGGCTCGAGGGTAGACTGAGCAGGAGGCTTGGGGTACTGGCGAGACCGAGTTTGAAGGTGAAGATCGACGGTCGGGTTAGGATTGGAGTGCATCAAAAGGATCTGGTAATCGGAGGAACCAGAAAGGGAAGGGGGAGTGGCGACCTGGCTGTCAGGCGGTTGGGTAGCCACGAATCCTTGCTGAGGGAAAGGATCAGTAAACACAGCCGGTTGGGTAGTGGCCACATTAGGAGGAGCATGAGGGGAGGCGTGTTGTCCGCGCAATGTGGCTTGAGACTCCCACATCTTCCGCATCTAGGATAAGAGGGGACAATCGTGGGTGTAATGACCATAAAACACCGCAACACGAACAAGGCTTATTTGTGCGAAGCGGCCTGTCTGGCTTGGGCTGAGTGCCCTGTTGCTGGTTGGCAGTGTTAGGGTCGACACCAGGATTGGGTCCACGGGTACCAAGGGTAGATTGGTTTTGATTGCCTCTCCGCTTTCTTTGAGAAGAAGGGGGATTAGTCGCGCCCTGCTGTGAAAATACTTGCCCTGGAGGGGGCTGTAAGTGCTGTTGCGGGTTTTGAGGAGGCAAGGGAGATGGAAGCGCGTATGCTGGAGGAGCTGGCGCACCAGGCTGCGAATAAGGGTAATGGTGGGGTTGGGCAACATTGAGGTAAGCAGGAGGTTAGGCAAAAGGAGGAGGCATGCCGTATCTTGGATACATGCTACCGGGAGGGGGAAGAGTGCTAGAGGTGCTGGCCCCTCCCTGAGGGAGATCATAGCCCATAGAAGGTTGAGCGTACGGATGGGAAAGGGCTTCAACGATACCGTCGGCGGAATGAGATGCCCCCGGGGTGTTAGCGCCGCCGGGCTTGGGGAGGTCAGGAAGAACGGTATAAACATAACCAGATTGAGCGTAGATCAGGTCATATTTCAAGGCTATTTGGAGGGCGGCTTCTTCAGTTTGAGGAAAGTGAGAGGCGACATCTTTGCCCATAGGAGCTAAGAGGGTGCGAAGGAACCAGTCCATGTAAACCCGATATTCGAAGGGGGGGGCTCGACATAAGCTTCGTCTTCGTCGCCATTCCTAAACATGGGCGGAAAGGTGGGTCAAAGAGGTTTGCTTGAATGAAGTCAAGAGCTCCGTGCCAGTATCGTATCGGAGAGGGAGCTGGAAATAAGATAAAAAGGCTTGGGCAAGGGTCGCAAAGGTGGTATGGGAAGAGGTGTCTTGTTCAACATACCATTTAGAACCTTCGCCGGTAAGCGTGCGTTGGAACAAATGAAGACGGATGGAGTCATCGGTAATGGAATTGGAGGAACACCACATGTGGAAAGATCGGACATGATTGGTTGGATCTTCTCCAGCAAGGCCTTCGAACTTAGGGATGTTGAAGGGGAGCTTGGTTGGCATAGCAGGCCAACCAACATCGTGGCGGATAGAGTCGTTGATCAACTGATTGAAATCGGGGAGGCTGAGGCCTGCAATGTACGGCAGCAAGGGTGTGGCCGAGGTAGTTCCTGTGGCAATTCCGCTAGTGGCAGGTCCAGCATTAGGGCCTGGAGCACCACCATCATTAGGCCCTGGACCAGACATGGTAAAGGTGACAGGGGGAGAACCAGGCGGAGAAAGGGAACCCGATGAATCAGGAGAGGAGTCGGAGTGCGGACTCGGAGGAGGACTAGCTCGACGACGGCGGGTCGGAGTAGGTCGATCGACCGGAAACTGAGGGTAAAGGCCAAGAATTCTCTGGGAAAGGCGCCTTGGGGGCGCAATGACAACAGGAAGAAGGAAACCGATAGGGGCAAAAAGGGACAGAATCAATTGAGGTCAAGGGCAGAAAAGGTGCAGTGACAATTGATTTTAGAGTCTTTGCCAGGCGGTGTTAACCAGGCGCTTCTTCACTTAGGGTCAGTGTGTGGCGTGCGTTAATTTTAATTTTTAAACCCTTTCCGTTTTGAGAGCAAGAAAAAAGTGTGTTGCGTAACTGAAAATAAACCTACAGAGAACAGTATATAATGCTGAAATAACAGAAAATTAACAGTTACTTGTGCATCTATCTAACCCAAGAAGGCGGGTATCTCAAAACTCAGCTAAAAAGGGGAAAAAATCTAGGCAAAACACACAGACAAGGGGCCAATAGATCTAAGGTCAAAAAGGGACGGGGATCTAGAGGATAAGGCTGCTGAAAAGAGGTGCAGATCACAGCCAAGAGATAAAGGCAAGGTGGATGGAAAAAGGGAGGAAATCAGCAAAAAGCGGAAAGGACAGGGAGGAGGTCCTAAAGAGAGGTCCAAAAAAAACAACAAGAGGTGATTTGAAAGGAAGAGAGGCTGATTTAAAGGGATCTGAAAAGGAGGTAACAGATCTGGACAAGGGGGAGCTGAAACTCAGAAAAACAGAAGCTGAAACAGCTAAAAACTCTTCCACAAAAAGTGGAGGGTACTGACGCCCTAGGGGGCTAGGTTCCCACTTAGATGAGCCAAAATAGATGGAAACCAGGTCAAAGCGGGCTGAAACAGAGGCTGGAAGACCCTGACAGAAGCTGCAGCAGAACCCAGAAAAATTGCAGAAAAATCACTGAAAAAATGGCAGGTCGCAGGTTCTGACCTGTTTTCAGTGCAGATCACAGAAAAGGGGCAGAAAAGTGCGACCTAGAGGTCTAGGTCACAGGTTATGGGCCAAAAAGTGCGACCCCCCGTTCTGGTTGTCTCGGCGGCATATTTTCAGAAAAGTTGTCGTCTCAGTTGCGGCTGGTGTCGCTTACCTGCGCAATAGGGCCAGAAACACACGGAAGTTAGAAATTTTAATGTTTTAGGGTTTTATGTGAGAAAAACAACATAAAAATAGGAAAAATAAATAGCTGAAAAGAAACCCTAGGGTCTGAAGTAGCTGGATATGCAGGAATATGAAAAACGACAGCAGTCGTAATTTAAAACCCGTGTGGAGTTGCCATTTGTTAGTATGAATCCTTTGTTGAAGTGTACGAAAAAGGACCACTTTAGCTACGCATAACTAATAGCCCTAACAACAAAAGTGGCTGCCAATATCTTCAGATCTGCGATTAGTTAGACAAGAAAAGAGCTGCAAAACACCAGATCTATGCATGGAAAGACATTAAGCAGTAAAAACAAGGGTTTACTCCATATACCAATAGACAAGACAAGAACAATTTTTGAAAGAATTTTTGTATTAAGGGCACCTAGGAGGAAAACAAGAAGGCGTATCCAATTCTCCTCAGTGGGATGGGTTCTTGGAAGTCCTCAGCACTTCAGATCTAAGATTTCTCTCTCTTGTTGGTGTAGAAAACCAAATGCAAAGAATAGAGCTCAATGGGAGCTCACACATCAAATGATGGAAAAATGTGACCAAGTGTATAGATCCCGAGTGATCTAATAGGCAACAAAAGGTGAAGAATGGTAGGAAAAACCCTCCTATTTATAACAAAATATTGGGTCATTCTAGATCTTGGTGCATGGGTTAACCAGATCTAGATCCACTTTTATGGAATATTTTATTATATTTGTTGGAGGGAAAAGGTATTTGACTTGGGTCAAATCCCTTGATTTGTCAAAAATAAATAAATAAATGATTTATTTATCTTTTTAAAGAAGCGGTTAGAGGATAATCAAATAAATAATGATTTATTTAATTATTTAAGGAAGTGGTTGAAAGATAATTAAATAAATAATGATTTATTTAATTATTTGTGGGTGATTTGTTCATATTTAACAAGGAATATTATCTAAATAGGGTTTAAATAATTATTCCTAGAAAATAATAAGATAAATAAAGGTTTATCTAATTAATTTCTTTGATTTTGGGTTAAACATGACTGGGAATAATAATTAAATTATGGTTTAATTAATTATTCCATGAGGAAAATCAAACAGATATAGGTTTGTTTAATATTTCCTTTTGGGGTTTCCTGTTTTAACATAGTGAAGGCAATTTTACTTAGGGTAAAATTGGTCTTACATGGTGTACCTGGGTCCATCTAATGATAATAGGTTAGATGACCAAAAAATGGTATAACAATAATGGAAACTATGAATTTAGACATTACAAGGCCTTACAAAGATTTATTTTCATTTGATTCAAGCAAAGTAAAATGCCTAGGTTTAATTAAAGATTTGTGTGTAACATTAGTTTAATATCCTGGTAAGAGTATACTCATGGACATTGTAGTGGCTGATATCCCACCCAAATATGGAATGTTATTATCTCGCTCATGTGGAGCAAAATTACAGGGATCTCTACAAGTGGACATGTCATATGCTACTATATCAGTTTTTGGTCAACCAAAGAAGCTTTATAGGCAAAAATTGATGAAATATATGGTAAGGAGTGCAACAAGATCAATAAATTACCCAATTTATGCTACACCTACTGACCTAGATTCCTTCATCTTATGTAACTTTGAAACTGATATTGAAATCAAAACTGAACTAAAGGACAAAAAGAAAACACAAAACAATGATAATATCTTTCATGAATCTTTATGGCATTTGGATTTTGATGGCTCAGTAAACAAACTAAGAGCAGGAGAAGGAGTTTGGATAACTAATATCGAAAATAATCATGCATAAGGCCATGCTTTCAGGCTGAATTTTAAATCCACTAACAATATGGCTAAGTATGAAGCCATAATTTTAGGACTCGAGATTATTAAAAACTTAGGAGGCAAAAGAATAGTAATAATGGGAGACTTAGAGTTGATTGTAAAACAAATTAATGGTGAATATTTTGTTTACAATCCTAGACTAGGCCGATATAGAGAGACTGTATTAGATTTGATTGATGATTTGTTCGAATGTAATTTTTCTGCAATACCAAGAAAACAAAACTTACAAGCACACTCTTTAGCAACTTTTTCTAGTACTTGTAATTTACCCTTTCAACCCAATCATAAATATACTGCAGAAGTAAAACACAAACCAATAATTCCATATAACCTCAAATATTGGTATATTTTTTCACAAGACCAGCAGATTTACCATTTTATGAATAATGAAGGTGAATTTTAGAACTGTAAAATAGACACTGATTGTACATTAGATCAGGATTTAGATAGTGAAATAGATTTGAATAATATAGATGTAAATAAAGTAAATTTTTCTAGACCAACTAAGTTTATTCAATCAGATATAGATAAATTAGAGAGAGTATAAATTGATGAGATAATTGAAAATGAATCTGAAATATTAAATCTCAAAGATAATTTCTTACCAAAATGTTTAACTCTTTTAGAAGTTTTATTTGACTCAAATGATGTTGCTAGAAAACCGAAAATGGAGCCAGTTAGATCTGACATTGAGGAATGCAACATAGGCACAGAGTTAAAACATAAGATGATCAAACTTTCCAAAGCCTTACCTCAACAAGAAAAAGAAAAATATATTGATCTTTTTAAGGAATTTTAAGATGTTTTTTCTTGGAGTTATGAGGACCTAAAATCCTATGACACCAACATAATTCAACATAAAATCCCTATAAAATAAGATCAAAAGCCTTTTAACAAAAATTTAAAGAGGATCAACCCTATTTTGATGCCCTTAATTGAAAAAGAAGTAAAAATAATGTACGATGCATAGATAATTGCACCAATCAGATATTCTGATTGGGTTTCTAATTTAGTTCCAACTAGAAAAAAGACAAGAGAGATTAGATTATGTGTTGATTTTAGGAATCAAAACAAATTATCCTTAAAAGATAATTATCCTTTACCAAAAATGGATCACATTTTACAAAGGGTAGTTGGATATTCTAGGATTTCACTTTTAGATGGATTTTCAGGATACAGCCAGATTTTAGTCCAACTAGAAGATCAAGCCAAAACATCTTTTCCTACTCATTGGGGCACTTTTATGTATGTAAAAATTCCTTTTAGTTTAATGAATGCAGGGGCTAGCTTTCAAAGAGCTATGGATATAACCTTTTCAAAGGAAATTCATGAATTCTTAGTGATTTACTTATATGACATAATTGTATTTTCTAAGACTTATTATGAACACTTGGATCATCCTAGACAAGTATTTATTAAATGCAGAAAGTTTGGCATCTCTTGAAACCCTAAGAAAACCTTATTTGGATTAGAATAAGGCAAGTTACTAGGACACATAATATCTAAGGAAGGAATTACAATAGACCCTGCCAGAATATAAGAAATTCTTAACATTAGTCCTCTAAGAAACGTAAAAGAGTTACAAGATTTTCTAGGAAAATTAACTTTTTAAGAAGATTCGTTTCCAATTTAGCTGAAATAATTAGAGAATTAAAAAATATGCTTAAAAAATATTCAGTTCTTAAATGGACTATTGAGGCCAAGCAATCATTTTAATCCATCAAACAAGCCTTAACTTTAAAAAGGATTTCGTCATTTTTTCATTTTCTTCAGAACACACCATAACTGCAGTTTTACTGCAGAAAAATGACTAGGGTTATGAAAAACCCATAGCTTTCTTTAGTAAAACACTTAGAGATGCCAATTTGAAATACAATATCATGGAGAAACAAGCCCTAGCTTTGGTAAAAGCCATTAAATATTTTAGATTGTACATTCTCTATTCTTTCATCACTGCCTATGTCCCAAATGCAGTAGTAAAAGACATTCTAACTCAAGATGGTCATGATGTTAGAAGAGGTAAGTGGATTGCCACAATTTTAGAATGACATAGATATAAAACCCACTAAATTGATAAAAGTTCAAGGTTTAGCTAAAGTTATGGCAGAATCAAATTGTCATGCCCTAGACATAAATTTTATTGCCCATGTAGATGATCAGGAAGAGATGGAGACTCCAGAGATCAGTTATTGCCCATGGTATGCAGATGTCATATATGTATTACTAAACTTACAAGATCCTCCTGGATTATCATGAACAAAAGCTATATTTTTAAAGCTTAAGGCACTAATATTTTGTATATTAGACAATGTACTTTTTTGGAAATATCATAGTGGAATTTTATTAAATTGTTTGTTAAAAGAAGAAGCTGACAAAGTATTACAAGACTTTTATGTTGGTGACTGTGGAGGACATCTCTAATTGAAGACTGTTGTAGACAAAATCCCAAGAGCTGGGTTTTACTGGCCTACTTTATTTGCAGATGTTAAAAGGTATGTGACCTCCTGTCACAAGTGTCAAATATTTGAGGGTAATAAAAAGCTGTTACCCCTGCCTTTAAAGCCCATATCAACAGAAATTACATTTCAACAATGGTATCTAGACTTCATTGGTGAAATTCACCCCCCATCATCAGCCCAACACAAGTGTATCCTGACAGCCACTGACTATTTTACCAAGTGGATTGAAGCCATACCCTCTAGGCAAGCCTTAGATACTGTCATTATCTCCTTTTTAGAAAGCAACATACTTTCACGATTTGGATGTCCTCAAAAGATAATTACTGACAATGCAGCTGCATTCAAATTTAAAAATATGATTGAATTTTTCCATAAATATCACATTACCCTAGGCCATTCTACTGCATATTACCCACAAGGTAATGGTCTAGTTGAATCTTCAAATAAGAGCCTTGTAAACATCATAAAAAAGTTACTTGAAGATAACAAGAAGACTTGGAATAAGAAGTTAGTCAATGCCTTATGGGAAGATATACTTACAACCAAAAAATCCATTGGCACTTCTCCTTACCAGCTTGTCTATGGAATGGATGTTGTTTTTCCATCTTCATTAGGAGTACCAGTAATAAAAATTATCCAAGAATTACAAGTTGAGCCAAATGACATTCAAAGAAAGATAAATCAAACCATTCACTTGCAATAAACAAGAGAAGAGGTTTACATTAAGCCTCAAGTTATCCAAGATAAGATAAAGAATTTTTTTGACAAAAAGAGTAAATAAGATAATTTCTACATTGGAGACAAAGTGTTAAAGTGGGATTCAAGAAGAGAAGACAAAGGTAAAAACGGAAAATTTAATTTTCTATGGAAAGGACCTTATTTTATTTATGGTTACATAGGTAACAATGCTTTTTATCTAAAAGAAATGGATGGATCATATATGCTAGATGGACCAGTAAATGGCGGAATGCTAACGCACTACTACTCATAGATAAAAAATTGTTAGTTTCATTTACTTTGATCATTGTACATAAAAATTGAATATTTTAGAATGGATTGGATGTTTTCCAAACAAAGTTGAAGCCCGAAGAGAATGCCCTAAGCTTTGAGAGCTAAAATTTCATAAGTATGAATAATTGCAGAGATCAGAAGATACTTATAGGGTCATCACAGTTAAAATTCAAAGGCTACTAGTCTTAAATTTCTTCACATTTCACAAGCAAATTCCATCCCCATGTGGAGCCACTATTAGGGACCTTTAATAATAGGATTCATAATTTTTGAATTGACTTTGATAGTATTGTAAATATGTACATACCTTGCTTTCTGCAAGTTTTTTTCCCATATTTTGAAAATAATAAAAAAATGAAAAGAGGGTAAAAGTCCTAAAAGAAAAATCAAAGGACTTACAAAAGAATAGAACCCAAAAGAAAACAAAGATAAAAATAAGACCTGAAAGTGAGCAAGTAAAAATGCCACTACTATTTACTTTTACTGCAAGAATAATGATTATGTGCAGATTGTTCACAATTCCATAATCCATGATCAGTTAAATAGTTTAATGTTAACTTTTCATGCTTTGAATTTCATGTTTTAGATAGATAATAAAGATATGTCAAACAATATCAACTTGGCAAATCAGTAGATAGTTAGAGAATAAATGAGTAGCTCAACAGTTTAATCTGAGCCCTCAGATGAAATAAGGTTAGAATTAGATAGATTTATTGTTTTTAAAGAAAAAATGGATTTAGGGTTGCAAGCTTAAATGCACCCATGAAAATGAAGTAAAAAATGTTAGAATAATGATGGGTAAGTAGAAAGCATTTGTGCAAGACATGTAATAAAGCATCATCGGGAAAAAATTACTAATTTATCCTCCCCCACAATGATCCAGTATTCTAAACCTTTAGTTAAAGAGGCTCAGAAAAATTCTCCAACTTCTTTTGGGACCGGACCCAAGGCTTGGTAATTGATTGGTTAAAAATATTGGATTCCCTACATAAAACCCATTTCATTAGCATATTCACCCTTTTCCAAAACTATGATCCCTTTTCCTAAGTAAAACACTTTTTTTTGCTTAAGAAAAGTAAAACCCTACTTAATTAATTTCATTTTCATTCAAAAAACACTGAAAAAACCTACAAAATGCAGTTTATCCTAAGTTTATGTGTAAAAAAAAATGGGACAAATTATGCTTAATTTCCTATTTTACACTTTACTTAGTTTAAATACTATGTATTTTAATTCATTTCATTCATTATTTCTCCATTTCATATTAACTTCTAACTTGAACTACTAAATCCTTTATAAAATACCCCTTCTCGTATACATTAATTTCTTTATATATTAATACCCCCAAAAACCCACTTATTTTAAGTTAAAACCTATGTTTATTTATCTCACATGATAAAATAAATCCCCGCTCTTTCCCGTAGGTTTAAACATATGTTATATTCTAATCCCGCCCCTGTGGTTTTAAAACACTTGTTAAAAATGTTTTACATGCCATGTAATACCATACCTGCGCCATTGGTTATTAACACTCGTTAAATGTTTTATTTAAACATTATGACATTGCCCCCACCAATCAAATAATATAAAGTTTTTAACGTTGTAAATATATATATTTATAACGTTTAAAAATAAACTCCACCGCATAACAAGCCCGGACCCCACCTCATACCGACGAGGAAGTTTCCCATTAAATCTCCACCGTTCGCATCAAAGCCCCCAGATCGAACAATCGCCTGGCCATATCGCAAATTAAATTGCGCAAAAATAACACATTTCAAACCACGCGAAATAGGTGGTTTTACCTTTTTCTCCCTCCTCCATGTGGCCGAGCCCTATTGGATCGCATTCGATCCAACAAAAACCATTTACACTTATTTCCTGCACGATAACCACCTATAGTTTTCGCCTTCAAAAACCCAAAACCACTATCTGTCCGACGTGACCGCCATTTAATGCAGGTTAGTTTAGACCTAAAAGCGTTTAATAAAACTTTTAAACTGCACCATTAAGCCCTTTCCTGTGCTATTTCACTATATTCATCCTCCTGACTAAAAAGAACGAAGCCTGTACACTGATTCAAGCCCAGAACCAAAAAAAAAGCCACGTAGTTGATGTCAAGAATGAAGAAATATCCCACACTGCTGCTAAAGACCTGAAAATTCCCAAATTGACTTCAAAAGCTATCAGAAACTCATTCCGACACCTCAGAAACTCTTACAAAGATCAATACCTATAGTAACAGGTATTTTCCGAGAAAAACAAGCTTGTTATCATTCTAAAAAGAATTTGCTGAAAGAATTGAGTACGATAAAAGCTTATTTACCCAAAGAAAGCTTCTACTTTCCCGAAAAGAGCTAAAACCCTATCAAAATTTGATTAAGAGCCCTGTTTCAAATATTGCATTCAGTTTTAAAGGAAAAATCATGTTTATTTTATCATTTGTAGACTTTAAAACACTCTAATATTGCCTAGAAATCCTCTGCAAGTAACCCCAACCCTCTGCACCCAATTTGAATCAATTTTTAGCCCAAAATACACTAAAAAAAGTATAAGAAACCTTTGTTTCTTATTTCATAATCCATTGAAAGTCTAAAATCCAGTGGAAAACCAAAATTGAAGGTTGAAATCCAAGGAAGGAACCAAGTTGTACCTATTTTATCCAAAAAAACTCTGTAAAAGTCAAAAAACACTTCTGTAAACCATTTAATCTTACAGAAGAATACTGAAAGCCTAAAAACAGAGTTTTAGTTATCTAGAAAGCCTAAAAAATGTCAAGATCCAGTCCAATTATGTCCTCCAAGACTACAACCATTGTGAATCCTCTACAAACTCCTTTTGTAGACATTGAACACACACCATTAGTAGATGTGTACTATAAAATAACAGATCCAATTGTTGAATTTCATTTCTTAGACTTCCACTACTGGAGCTATGAAAATTCCTTAGATCAGGTTGAAGAAGTCCAAATTTGGGAATCAAAGCTACCCAAATATGTTGTTCCAGTCACTCATCAATGCCTAGAGGTTATTAGGTTGTGCCAAAACTATTATTCACCTAAAAACAGAGCAATGATGAATGCAAACAAAGAGGTACTATTTACAATTACTATTGAGTCCATAAACCATATGTTACAACTCAAACACAATCCCAAAGAAGTTCCTTTGTCAATAGAAGCACTTACAAAGTTGTACATTGGTCTTGATTTTCCCAAAAGGTTTTATATTTTTCAAGTGTTCATGCCTTTACATGTTGAAATTCCACAAATCAACCCTCCATATTCTACTTCAAAATTTCCAGAAGGGTCTAGGCATGTCATTTCCATGTTGTCATTTATCCTAGGATACTTTACAAATGAGCATACTGATGAGTCCATCCTAGGGTTTCTATATAATTTTGCACCAGGACAACCTCCCTCTCTAATTTTAAATTATGATGAGTATATAGCTGACAATATCCATGATCAGCCTGTCAAATTGCCCACTGAAGGAGTATTCAGACATACATCCTTTCTCTTCCATATGTTCTTGTATTTTCAAGCAGACAAGTTTCCAATAACCCTCTAGAAGCTTGATATAGAAGAAAATCCACTTTTAGTCATCTTTTTGACTTCTTTGATCAGAAAAGAGTCCATAGAGTTCAATTTTGCAGAGTTTACAGATAACTTTGTCCATCCATAGATAAATATGTTGACCAATACAAAAGAACCAAGAATTAGTGATGAAATGAAGAAATTTCTACAGCTATTAGAGCACACTAGAACTGTAGATTGGTACTTATATAAAAAACATACAGAATTAGAGTTTTTGGGTCCAATCTGTTACCCTATAAACTTCCTAAATATGTGCCAATGAGAATTTTTGCCTTGGAGTATATCAAGAAAATCTTAAATTATATTTCTATCAACTTCCTAGCAGCCAAAAAGAAGGCCCAATTTAAGTTGAAGAATCAAGTGGGACCATTTATTTGTAATCATAGAGATGAAGAACAAGAAGCAACAAAACAATTACTTGAGTATAGATTTTAAGAGAGCTTCTCATGGAACTATGATCCACAAGGAATATTAAGAAAAATGAGGGTTAAGTGCAAACTAACACCTTATATACATGAGAAAAAACCAGAGATTGAAGAGTATGTCAATCAAATTAAATGGCTAGAAAAAACTTTGGTAGATGCAGTTAAACAGGGTGATACTAGTCACACCTTGCAACTTGCAAATAAAGGAGAGAAAGCTACTAAAATACTCAAAGAAGAAGGAACATACACTGTTGAGACAACAACTGAGACAAGGTTTAAACTTAGATACAATAAAAAGCCTAAAGTCAATTCAGTTGATAAAGGAAAGTGACAGTAGAAGTAGAAGACACAGATGGTCCAGTGACAAATAAGGATGCTGCTACAGTCATTGAAAATGAGGTAGTTACAGAAATTCTAAATGAAGGACAGATTGAAATTCAAACACTGAGGTCATAGAGAAATAACAGAATTTGGAGGCATCTTCCTCACAGAAAACAGAAGAAAAAGATCTTGATATCAGATAAAAATATAAGCAGATTAAGACAAAGAATGAGGAAATAAAAAATGACATTTATTCTCAATATTTGAAACAAACATCAGGCATTCAGAACAGACTTTTATTAGCTTTTGAATATTCAAATAAAAATTTGATTATGTCATTACTACAACCAATAGTTAAGACTCCTAAGGTAGCTGCAGACTACAAGACAATTGATCTTGAAGTGCCAACAAAAAGCATTCATGCACTAGATAAAATTGAGTTTCATAGGCAAAGTTCAGAAATGTTATATTCTACCATAACTACCAAGGCTATGAGTATCAACAAGCTTCAGAATACAATCATAAACATGAGAGATCAAATTAAGGTTGAAAAAGCTTCCTCATATGCTAAATATCTTAGGATTAAGTCTTTAGAAGAGTTGGTTATCCAAGTAGGATATGATCCTGCCAATGTCAAGGCTATAGAATAGTTAGTGAAGAAAAAGAACGAGGACATTGCAGCATTGAGGAAACAACTTAAGCTCCCACCAACTCAATATCCACAGGCCAGAGCAATAGTACAAGAGAAAAATCAGAAAGATGACATGATGAACTTAATTTTTCAATTAACAGGACAGATAAAAGAGATGGAGATTCAAATGGACAACCTTGTCCATGAATGAGAAACTACAAAAAAACAGGAAACTCCTACAGTCATTGCCATGGTTACTACTATTGTGCCTTCAACTCTAGCAGAAGATTTGGCGCCAAAAGAACCACTGGCTACTGCATTTCCAATGACATCATCCACAACTTCAGCCACATAATCATCTACTACAACAACTCAACATTCATATGAGGCTAGTAAACTAGTGAAAGCCATGGAAGAAATTTCACTTCAAACAAATGAGATTAACATATTGAAGAAAGTGATTGATAATCTTGAAGACACCAAAAAGCTAGCTCAAATCAATGCTAAAACTTATGAACAAAGGGTTAACATATTAAATACTATGTTGAAGAATCTACAAAAGGATTTGACCTTGAAAGAGCCAATTTATTATGTAAAAAATCAGTTATGGAGTAAAATCATTGAAGCCATCAATGATGTTTGGCTATCAACTCAGGTAATATATGAGCAGAGGGATTTACTGAAGGCAACACAAGAAGAGACTTAGAAAACAAAAGATGAGCTAGGTGACAAACCTGAGCAAGCCATAGAATTGATAAATTTTCTCAACAGTAAAAAAAAGGAGTTGGAAGAAATAGAAATCACTGATAGGATAGAGACAATCCTTGAAATAAGGAAAGTCCTTTCAAAGAAGAATCTAATGAAACAACTTGAAGAGAAATGTGAAAACATGATCATAGCCATAACCAAGTTTATGGTTAAATTTGAAAATTTGAGGCAAAGAAGTTTGCCTAACATTTTGGTCATTAATGATAAACTCATGCCATAGGAGGACTACAATAAGAAAATTAGAGAGTATGTAAAAGAGCAGGTGGACAAGACAGATGGAAAAAGTATTCCTACAGGGAAGGTCTTACTCAGAAGTTTTGAAGACTTATTTTATCTGCAGCATGAGATAAGACATTTATTTGTCACAAAACCAACATTTGCTAGATATACTGAGGTAGATGAGAATTTCAGGAAGCTGAAAAAGATACAAATTCGAAAAGATGAAGTTTGGAAATCATTCATTGACTTACTATAAAAGTCAAATTGCAAAAAAAAAAGACATAAACTGTTTGTAGATTTTTTCAGTCAAAACATAATTTATTACAACAGTAAGGTAATTTTAGGAGAGATTAAAGAGTATGCGAGTTAAAGAGTATCAAAGGATAAAGAGAATCAGAGTTAAAGAGTATAAGATAATGAAAAGAATATTTCAAAACAGATTTGAAATATCTATGCCAGCAAAAAGGACACCAAGGTAGCCAGTTGCACCTAATCCACAAACAGTTTTCTATTTTATTTGGATAAATAGGACAACTTGCTGATTTGTTAAGTAGCTGTCACTATTTTGTTGTAAAGATATTTTATTTTTCCTTAGATAATTCCTAGAAGCATTCTAAGATATTTTGTAAATAATTTTGTATAAATACTTCACTCCTTGAAGTATTATTGTGGAATAAATTGCTGAAGATTTCAATAGTCATTTTTGTTGTACTTGAAGGCTTTTTGTTGCAAGTTTGAGTAGCGGACTGGATCAAATCATCTAGCATCATATTTTAGGATTCATGTGATGAGCCATTGAAGTGAAGTACTTTCTACTTGTCATTGTTGATGCATCCATTATGTATTCTAAATTTGAATGAATAAACAACAGTATTATTTCAAGATTTTTTAAAAGTACCCTATCTTTACTATTTATCATTTCTATGTTCTATGCTAATTTCCAGAGTAGGGAACCCTTAATTTCTCCCTCTTTTGATTGACCTTTGTTTACTCCTTCCTTATCTGGATCAAATAATACTTCATTTCTCTTTATCCTGATCAAACCACTTCACCAAATCAGCCTTCCAAGATCTTCAAAGACTTATCTATCTTGCCCTGAAAACATTTGAATTTTTGACCTTGATCCTAGTTCTATCTACTTGACTTTTGACTCCTTAGCCCAATGGACAACCAGATTTCCAACTATCCATCTCATTAAGTGATTTTTCCCACCAAACCAAAAGAAATCAAAACTAATTTGCACAATCATAGCTAGTCTAATATATTATAATCAAAACAAGGTTAAACCTTAAAGAGAGAGCTCTCTCTGAACCCTAGGAAGGCTAGATCCTAGAGTTTAAAAGTTGGTCTGTGGTGACCTCTAATTTTTTTAAACTTTAAATCAAAATCTCACAACTTAGGAATTAGAGTGATAACAGCTCCGAAAGTTAATTCACAAAGTTTCATGGAGTTTAATCAATCCAAAGTTGAAGAAATGTGTTCAGAGCTCAGCTCTGCGTAATTGCAGATGTGTTAGTTCAGCTGAACTTTAAAAAAAAAATCAGCCAAATGTTTTTTTGTCTCGACGGACCGTCAACTCTAACGACACAAAATTTCAGCCAAGTTTTTACAAAAGTTCAGCCGAACTTTTAATTGACTTTACGTCAGCCAGAAAATTCAACAAAGCCCCTCCAAAAAAAATTTTCGTGGCAATATAAATAGGCGTAAACTGATTCATTATTTTCTAAACTTTTAATTGACTTTATGTTGGCCGGAAAATTCAACGAAGCCCCTCCAAAAAAAAATAAAATTCAAGGCAATATAAATAGGCATAAATGGATTCATTATTTTCTTAATTTCGCACATTTTTTCATTTGGTCTGATTTTGCAAAGGATTTTCTGGCGTTAATTTTCAAAGGACTCTTTTTGGCTTAACATTCAAGGGACATTTTTTGGAGGTATGTGATACATTTTTTGGATGCTTTTTGGGCTTAATTTTCAATTGACATTTTTTTGAAGGTATATTGTTTTTAGAGGTTTTGGGCTTAATTTTCAAAGGACATTATTTTGGAGGTATTTTGTTTTTAGAGGTTTTTGGGCTTAGTTTCCAAAAGACATTTTTTGGACATTTTAGGACTTTTTCTGGGCTTAATTTCGAAAGGACTCTTTTTAGGCTTCATATTCAAAGAACATATTTTGGAGGTATTTTTTAAAGTGATATTTTTTTAGAGGCTCTTCGGGCTTAATTTTCAAAGGACATTGTTCAGAGGTATTTTTTTTTAGAGACATTTGTTTTAGAGGTTTTTGGACTTAATTTTCAAAGGACATTTTTTCGAGGTATTTTTTAAAGTGATATTTTTTAAGAAGTTGGGCTTAATTTTCAATGGACATTTTTTGGAGATATTTTTTAAGGGCTTAATTTTCAATGGAAATTTTTTGGAGGTATTTTTTGAAGTGACATTTTTTTAGAGTACCTGTTTTGGGTTGAAGTAAATATTTTATAATGATTTTTTAAAATCAGTTTTTGTCTAACTTATTAAATGAATTTTTTTGCAGGACTTGGAAGGAAATATTTTGAGCTTCATTTCATTTTTAGAAGATATTTTTTTCTTAGATTTTTTAAAGTAAGTGTTTTGGATTGAAGTATGTGTTTTGTTCAAATTTTTAAAATGAGTTTTTTTTTTTTTTTAATTAAATCTTTTGTGATGTTTTTTTTTAATTGAGTTTTTGTCTAAATTTCTGAAGGAATTTTTTTTAACTTCATAATTAATTATCATGGGAGATCAAATGAATTGCAAGAGAAAATATGATCAAACAAGAGACCCCGAGGAACGTAGAGAACATGGGAGAGAATATCGTAAACAAAAGAGAGAAGAATGCTCAAATATTGAAAGGGAAAATCAACCTCAACTAGAAGTTGAAGAAGGTATCTAAATGTAAATATTATAAATTTGATGTTTAAAATTTTCCTAGTGTAAATTGTGAAGCTTAATTTTTATTTGATGAACTAATTTGAAATATATTTTGTAATGTAAGTAGAGAGAGATATTCCTCAAAACATTGATGATGAGATACAAAATTTAGAAAGAGAAAGTGAAAGAGATATTGAACAAATGATTGAAGATGGTGAAAATGTTGAAAGGAATTCAAGTGAAGAAATTAAATCGCTAGGTTATATATATATATATATATATATATATATATATATGTGTGTGTGTGTGTTGAACACATGCATGTATTATTGAAATTATACATATTTATTAATTTAGTTATTTATTGAGTATGTAAACTTATTATGTACTATTAATTCAAATATGTATATATGAAATCAATATCGATGATCAGATGTTAGAAAATGTTGACACTCACACATATGGAGATTAAAAACTGACCATGTTATACGATATCATGTTAATCACATTTTTGATTCGTATTTCGTAAAGGAAAATGTGGCAGTTCAAGCCCAATTGTTGAAAGGTCTCCTAACATCAAGGAAATTAAAATAAGCTACGACTTTATTGGGTATTCGAAAATCAACAAAAGATAAAAAAATGAAGGAAAATGTGATAAAAAATATAAGTAGTCCATAAATTCAATTAGAATATCTAGACAAAAAAAATGTTTCAGATGCATGTAGATAAATACATATGGCAGTGGTTTCATCAAGTACTAAAGAGAATCTCTTGGTAAAATCTATGGCACGAGCATTACAAACCTCACGAAAAAATTTGCACAAACATCGGAAATTTCAGTTACAAATAGATGTAAATGATGAAATCGCTTGTTGGAAAACTATTAGTAGGCAACCATACAAATATAGACATGGAGAAAATGTTAAAAAAATAATATAGGAATATTAGATGAAAAATTCACGTGTTTCGCCAAAAGAAAGGGATGTGATGTGAAGAAGAATAGCATGAAATCAATACGAAAAACTTCCAAAACATTTATTGGACACCACTCAGATATAGTTTTTCAACAAGTTCAAAGAAGGGAATCGTGAAATTGATGTCTCAATCAGTGCTTTTGTGCAACAAAAACCATGGTATGTAAAACCTATCACCATACACGACACTTGTTGTTGTCATTATAATGTGGAATTTCAGTTATATTATGACACATTCCTTAATTTTGGTAGAACATTTTGGAAATATTCACCTCCTCCTTCCACTATCCATGATTTAATATCTCAAATTCTATGTGGAAGAGAAAGCCATGAATTATTTTACCAAAAGAAATGTACTGGTGATAAAAAATGTGATGATTGTGGAAATTTGACTAAATTGAAAAACAAATATCGTACTAATATAAATAATCAATAATTGTCCAACATGAAAGTGAAATGGAAGAGATATGAATATATCCATACATCGATTCAAGGTTCAAGTGCTAAAAGAATAGATTTACAATAAGAAGAAATTTTTGTGATAGATTTTTTGAGAAAGTTTGAGGAAAAAAATTATAAATACACCAAGCATTCCCATAAAGCTCGATGGTAGGACTTGCAATTCAAAAAATCCCGTGAATTTTTTCCACCAGGGGACCATTTTGTCAGTAATTGATTTTGTAGAAAACTACACATTTTTTCCATAAAAATAAATTCAGAGTGAATACTATCATTCTGACCAAGTCTCCATGCTCATCCATATTCTATATAAAAACGCTGAACAAAATTTTGATCATATAGAAATCATCAGTGAAAATCAGCATGTTATTAAAGAATATCACTTTTATATCAATGACGATCGTACACATGATACATATTTTGTACAACACTGTTTTGGAAAGATTTATGACTCCTTGAAAAGTTGTGGAATAAAATTCAATGAACATTGGATATGGTCAGATGGATGCGCAGGTCAATTCAAATATTCACTACCATTATTTTGGTTGTGTTGTGTTCATATGAAAACCTACATTAAACATTGTTGGAATTTCTTTGAGACTGGTCATGGAAAAGGAGAACATGACAATGGAGGGGCATGCATAAAATGAGTAGTTTGAAGATATAAAAATGGACTCCTCTGCAAACCTACTTTCCTCAACTAAATAATTTGTTCAATGGTGCATCGTTGTACTAAGCCATGAGACTAACCGATTAAGGCAAGTGCGAAAGTACACTCAATTTAATTTTTATTGGATTTCTAATTTTAAACAATGTGCATTTATCACAATGATTATCCTTGATGGTATTTTGATATCATATTTATATTCTTCTATGAATTTTCCATATTGGTATTTTTGGTATATTGGGGTCGAAGATGTATATAGATCAATTGGAAATGACGTTGAAACAATAAAAGGGACTCAGAAATTGCATTCAATTAAAAAAAGGTTGTCCATAAATGTCTTTGCATTGGCTAAAAGAAAATATTGTTATCTTTGTCATGTTTGCATAGACAACACAGAATCCAATTATTTTTGTGAAAATGAAATGTATGTAAAATATAGGAAACATACAGAGCTAAATACAAAGGGGAAAATTTCCGTTGCAATGTTTGAAGAAATGAAATCAGAGGAGACTACAATATCATCTGATTGTGATCGAGTTTCTAACCTTGTTAAAAAAGGTAACATTTCAATTGCTTTCAAATGATAGAGATCTAGAAATGGATAATAAAATAAAGTACATGTATGTTAATTTTAAAGTTAATTTTTCATGTTAATTATGATCTAAATTTAAATACATAAGTTTGTTTTATTGTGTAGGAGATGTTTTTGCTATAATTGCACCTACTATCAACGATGAAAATGTGAAGTATTATTTGGTGCGTTGCACTGAACGAAAGATGAAATTATTAGAAAACTATAATGATCACGGTTTTACATATGAAAAAGGGTCTATTATACTGAAAGATTATTTTTTCAGATAAACTAATCAAATTGGGGATTTTATTTACTTTGAAGACTGTGAACTTGATGTCATAAGTTGTCAATATAGTCACTTGTTGTGTGCAACACGAATAATGTTGATAGAAGTTCAATCAAATAAAAAAATGGAAATTAAGAAATGGAAAATGTCAAAATATGATCATCAATGGATCATTGAAGTTGGCATTGCATTGGAATTATTTTGATTGAACTACCCAACAATTTCTTCTCTTTGGATTCATGTTTTAGAACTTCCAGAACTCAACTAAAAATTGAACTGCCTTGTTATGTTATTTGTACATGTGTTTGCACATGTACATTGTTTTGGTACATGCACACAAGTAATTTATATATGTGTACACATACACATGTCTACATTATCTGGTCTAAAGGATTTCATACATTCTCTGGTACAATTTGTCATAATGTCATTATTGCAAAATGTACATATCTGTTTATCTAGCATAGTTGATATAATGCAAATTTGAAGTTGCATAATTTTATTTTAGACGTGCATGTCTATTAGAAGTAAATTATAATATTCATACTTAAATGAAAAATATGTGGTACGTGTTTTGTAATTTCCAGTTTACTATAAACTGAAAGTAGCTTTTCTATGTGCTTTGATGAAAAATGTTGCACGTACTGGATATATATGTTCTAGAATGAAATTTTAAAATTTTATGATTGTTTGACTCATCTAAGAAGACCTAGAATCTTATATATGTGTGTGTGTGTGTGTGTGTGTGTTGTACTTCAATCGTTTTAACATATATTCAAACATGTACTTAAATCATTTCTATGTACATATATTCATGTGAATTTTTTTTTGTTTGTAAAATGACAACTTAGGAATTTAAAAAACAAAACATTATATCACAATCACATGCCAAATGTAGTTCAACCATCCAAAACTTGAGTTTTAAAAACAAAACATTATATCACAATATTACTTCACATACCAAATGTAGTTCAAATATTCAATAAAAACAAAACATTATATCACAACATTAATTCACATGCCAAATGTAGTTCAACTATCCAATAAAAACAAAACATTATATCACAATCACATACCAAATGTAGTTCAACCATCCAAAACTTGAGTTTTAAAAATAGAACATTATATCACAACATTACTTCACGTGCCAAATGTATTTCAACCACCCAAAACTTGAGTTTTAAAAACAAAACATTATATCACAACATGCGATCACATGCCAAATGTAGTTCAACTATCCAAAATATGGTTTGTAATATTTTAACAAGTTTATAAAATGACAACTTGAATTATAAAAACAAAGCATTATATCACAATCACATGCCAAATGTAGTTCAACCATCGAAAATTTACAATTTGTGAAAATGTAATTTGAAATTTCCATCTAGAGATTCATTTTATATAAATAACAAATAAAATGACAACTTGAATTTTAAAAGCAAAACATTATATCGTAAAACAAAACATTATATCACAACATGTGATGACATGCCAAATGTTGTTCAACTAGATCCAGAATATACACATGTATGTACATCGTTTAAAAACAAAACATTATATATCTCACAACATGTGATCATATGCAAAATGTAACTATCCAAAATTTAAAATCATTCTTGACAAGAGTAAATATAGTTTAAAACTATATATATCCAAACAGTAAAATATGTCCACAACTTGTATCTCGCATGAACAATAATATATATACATAATGTTACAAGTATCAAGTTATATAGAAAAGTAAATATATGGCTGTGTCTAGATAAGACTATATATAAAAAAAGTAAATTTAATGCTAGAACAATAATATATATATATATATATATATATATATATATATATATATATATATATATCTGTGTGTGTGTGTAATGTTACAAGTATCAAGTTATATAGAAAAGTAAATATATGATTGCGTCTAGATAAGACTATATATAAAAAAAGTAAATTTAATGCTAGATCAATCAAATATAATGTTGCACACATGTGTATCATCCATCAAATACAGATGTATCTAGTGTCTATCCCAACAAATTCACGATTATCAAGCTATCCTGTGAAGCATGGGGAACCTATACATAATGTGTACAAACATTAAAATTTAATGTTTTAAAATTGAATGAGAATATAGAACTTCATGTAAAAAAAAATGAAAAACAAAATCATGCAATAACTCATGAGGTTCCCTCTCTAATGTGTTTTGTTTCTCGTCCATTAAAAATTCCTCCACAGGAACATATTCTACATTAAACTGTACAATATACATGTACAAGTATATATATATATATATATATATTAAAAAATTTCAAATGGAAATGCATATATAAACTAATTTTCAGTAATATTAAAAAAAAAATTAGACAACTAGTTCAAATGGTTCAAATGGTGTGGATGTTCCTATCTCCATCATACACTCCATTGCTAGAGTCTGTGGAGAAAAGAAATGTTCCTATATAAAATAACTTAAGATCTAGATCTCAATTTATAATAAAACTTTTGAACTTCAATTTATAACTTATAACTTAAACGTATATTTAAGTGAAAATTTGAATACTTGTGATGGTGGATCTGGCACATCTTCTAAGGGTGGCTCTGAAAGAAAATCTCCAAAAACCTAAAATTCAAAAAATTTAAAATAACTCAAGATCTAGAGATCTCATTTTTTAATGGAACTTTTGAGCTAGAATATATAACTTGAAAACATATTTAAAAGTGAAAAAATGTTCATACTTGTGATGGTGGATTTTTCACATCTCCCAAGGAAGACAAAGGTACTGCCATCCCAAAAACATCAGACGGAATAAGAATCTGTTAACATTTAATTATATATACATGTACATGTGTGCACAATTATTTATTTTAAAAATATGTCATCGTGTTTCGATATATATAATAATCGATAAAAAAATAAATTTGCATCATCATGTTGACTTAAAAAACACTAACATTTGCTAACATATCTTGATGGTGAGAACCATCTTGATTGTGTGATTGATGGTGAGACCCATCTTGATTGTGTGAACCGGAGGCTCGGACCGTGATATTAACATCATCTTTCTTCATCAAGCGTGACAATTGCAAATGGTGTTAACATATAATGATACATTTTTTCTATATTAATGTATACAAATAAATGTATGTATATATGTATTTATTATAAATTGTACATGTGCTAAAATAATCACCCTAACCATTAACACATATCGTTCCCATGCCCTCTTGCTCATGAATAACTAGGTCCTGTCAACCATTGTGAAAATTCTCTAAATATGTTCTGAGATATTCAACACTCATGTTTTATATCTCTTCATCTGTATAATACACAAAATTAGTGCGTGAATTCACACATGCTCTTTCTCAATTCAGACAAACATCAAATCCACCCAATCCACTTTGAACATTGTCAATGATGGCATACATTTCTTCTCGACTAATTTGAGAAGTGGCATCCATCTCTGACTGCAAATTTTCGACATGAAGAGGCCGAGTAACCAACGGTGGCTCAGGGTGAGGCAACTCAGCATCACGCCTAGTGCCCCTATGGTCACACAATCAACCTTTCCCAGGACCAAAAAAGTCAGAGGGAAGGTCATTATAAATAGGTTTCATTCCCAAAAATAATTTTGCATAAAATAATTTTGTAAAATAAAGTGGAACTTCGTCGTTCCATGGGAGTCTTCCATAGGCAGCAAGGTGCCTGCCATACAAATAGGAAGCTATATCAGGGTGCTTGAACTATTGCACCTTTAACATCTTTTTTTTCAGCCCTTCTTTGAAATTAAACACAGACTTGGCCATTTCTGTTGTAACTCTTTGTTTAACAACCTTCCATGTATCGGGACCCATCACTTCTTCCTTTCTTTTTCTCATCACTTCTACAAAAGTATCAGTGGCTGGCCCAAGATTTAGGTACACATCTACTAGTTCGCTTAAAGAGTGAGTAAATATTTCCAAGCTTTGTCGACTCTCAACAGGGAGAGTCAAATACATGAGATCTCTCTTCAATTTTGAATGAATATTTTGACACCTTTGTAAGGTGCATTTCTGCATGTTTGATTTCCAAGGTATATTGAGTATGTCAGATAGATAAGTCATGGTTGGTGTGCAACCTTCTTCTTGAATGACACGTTCTATCCTACGTATTTTTTGAGAAACATTTGGAGTAAAATTTTCACCCTCAGCATCAATATATAAGATTTTGTATATTAAAAAACATGTAAACAAATTTGTAGAAATTGAATGAAAATAATATTCAGATTGATGGCCACCTCGATATGGTTGGCTAGTATATTTCCCACCCTCAAACTATTGAGAACTAGAATGACCACCAATTGATTGAGAACCAACACTACCATCCATTGATTGGCCTCTGGGGAATGCATATCACCACCTTCACGTATTTCGCCACCACCTATTGATGGCCCTCCAAGGGAATGTGGTAGTATCAACACAAATTCATATTTGAGAGGTGAATTTGAATTCGCATTGCTCCGTATAATACTAATTCATCTATTAATTCATATTTGATAGATGAATCTTGAATTGGCATTGCCCCACACAATAGATCATCAGAAATATTATTAACATTTGTACAATGTCTTATGCTAAAAATTTGAAATTTGCTAACAATATTGTTTGCTTTCCTATGTAGTTGTTTTAGCCTCTCCTTCTTAACTTGGTACACGCCTTTCATCTAGTTGCACACAAGTTCAGAATTTGTGAAAACTAAAATTCCATTTGATCCATACTCCCTAGTTGTTCCCAAGCCTTCTATCAATGCAATATAATATGCCTTGTTGTTTGTTGTTCTTCCCGGTATATTCATTTTTCTTTGGAGGACCTTGCTAGTCGCAATATTTCAAACCACAAATGTAATCACTGCTTTTCCTGGATTGAGATAGCAAGAAACATCTATGCATAATGTCCATTTTCCAACCATATTTAGTGGGTCCTTTTTATCCCTGAAAAAAATCAACAAAATATATTAAATTAGCATTTATTGCAAATCCATGGGAGAAATGACATGTGCATGGTTTTCCTTAAATTTTTCCTTAACGTTTATGGGATAAATCAAATCTACAAATGGCATGCCTTAAATATTTCCTTTCCTAGAGTTTAAGGGAGAAATGGCATGTACATGGTTCCAAAAACACTAGCAAATTATGCCTTAAAGTTTATCGGAGAAATGACATGTACATGGCTATCCTTAAAGTTTGCCTTGAGTTTATGGGAGAAATGAAATATATGTACATGGTTATCCTTAAATTTTGCTTTAAAATTTATGGGAGAAATGACATATAAATGACATGTACATGGTTATCCTTAAAGTTTTCTTTAAAATCTATGGGAGAAATGACATAGAAATTACATGTACATGGTTATCCTTAAAGTTTGATTTAAAATTTATGGGAGAAATGACATAGAAATGACATGTACATGGTTATCCTTAAAGTTTTCTCTAAAATTTATGGGAGAAATGACATAGAAATGACATGTACATGGTTAAAAATTTTCTTGAGTTTATGGGAGAAATGGGAGAAATGACATGTAGGTACATGGTTATCCTTAAAGTTTGCCTTAAATTTTATTGGAGAAATGACATAGAAATGGAAAGTACATGGTTCCAAAAACTCTAGCAAATGCCTCAAAGTTTATGGGAGAAATGGCATGTATAGAAATGGATATTAAAAGGAAGAACATCTATTTAGATCTGTTTCAGAGATTGAATGTAGGGGCATTTATTGGATATGTCACCTTTAAGAAATGATGAGATATAGAGGCTACTTGGCCCTTTATAGACTCTTCCTTTAGAACTTATAGAAGTTAACACTCAACAAACAAACTAAAATGCTATGGAAGTTCAGCCACTTTAGGTTTAGCTCCTAGGCCCTAAATCTTTCCCTGAATTAATGGGAGAAAGCCTTGAGTTTGGGGGATCCTATGGAAGTTCAGCCACTTTAGGTTCGATTTTTAGGCCTTAAAGTTTTCCTTGAATTAATGGGAGAAATGACATACATGCATGGTTTTCCTTAAATTTTGCCTTAAATTTTATGGGAGAAATCACATCTAGAAATGACATGCCTTAAAGTTTTCCTTAAAGTGTGTGGGAGAAATTACATGTAGAAATGACATGCCTTAAAGTTTGCCTTGCGTAAATTTTAGGAGAGAAATGGCATGTACATGGTTTTCCTTAAATCTTGCCTTATAGTTTAAGGGAGAAATGACATTGCCTTATAGTTTATGGGAGAAATGTCACATGACAAAGAAAGATTTTGTTGGAGAAATCACATGTGCATGGTTTGCCTTAGAGTTTCCCTTAAATTTTATGGGAGAAATCACATCTAGAAAAGACATGTCTTAAATTTTGTCTTGCCTAAAGTGTAAGAGAGAAATGACATGTACATGGTTTGATTTAAATTTTTCCTTATAGTTTAAGGGAGAAATGACATTGCCTTATAGTTTATGGGAGAAATGACATGGAGACACGAAAGAGAAAGAGTTTGTGGGAGAAATGACATGTGCATGGTTTGCCTTAAATTTTTCCTTAAAGTTTATGGGAGAAATCACATATAAAAATGACATGCCTTAAAGTTTGTCTTGCCTAAAGTTTAAGAGAGAAATGACATGTACATGGTTTTCCTTATAGTTTAAAGGAGAAATACCATTGCCTTATATTTTATGGGAGAAATGACATAGAAATGCCAGATAACTGACATAGAAATGACACAAGCCTTAAAGTTTTCCTTGCCTAGAGTTTAAGAGAGAAATGACATGTACATGGTTTTCCTTAAATTTTTCCTTATAGTTTATGGGAGAAATGACATTGCCTTATAGTTTATGGGAGAAATGACATAGAAATGTGAGAGAAATGACATAGAAATGACACAAGCCTTAAATTTTACCTTGGCTAGAGTTTAAGAGAGAAATGACATGTACATGGTTTGCCTTAAAGTTTTCCTTATACTTTATGGGAGATATGACATTTCCTTATAGCTTATGGGAGAAATGAAAAAGAAATGCGAGAGAAATGACACAAGCCTTAAAGTTTTCCTCGCCTATATTTTAAGACAGAAATGCCATGTACATGGTTTGCCTTAAAGTTTTCCTTATAGTTTATCGGAGAAATGACATATAGAAATGGCATGTTTTGCCTTAAAGTTTGCCTTAACGTGCATTGGAGAAATCTCATGTACATGGTTTGAAAAATTATTTTATGCACTTACTAAAATTTTTGGGAGAAATGGGAGAAATGACATGTATGTACATTGTTTTCCTTATATTTTATGGGAGAAATGACATAGAAATCACATGTGCATGGTTCCAAAAACACTAGCAAATTCCACCTTAATGTTTATGGGAGAAATGGCATGTACAAAATTGGATATGACAATGAAGAACTTCTATTTAGATATGTTATAAATTATGGAATGCCTTAAAGTTTGCCTAAATTTTTATGGGAGAAATGACACATGTACATGGCTTTCCTTAAAGTGTGTGGGAGAAATGACATGTACATGGTTTGCAAAATTATTTTATGCACTTACTAAAATTTATGGGAGAAATGGGAGAAATGACATGTATGTACATAGTTTGTCTTAAAGTTTGCCTTAAATTTTATGGGAGAAATGACATAGAAATGACATGTACATGGTTCCAAAAACACTAGCAAATACCTTAAAGTTTATGGGAGAAATTGCATGTAAAGAAATGGATATTAAAATGAAGAACTTCTATTTAGATCTGTTCCAGAGATTGACTGTAGGGGCATTTACTAGATATGTCACCTTTGAGAAAATATGAGATCCAGAGGCTACCTGGCCCTTTACAGACTCTACCTTTAGAAATTGTAGAAGTTAACACTCGTCAGACAGACTAAAATCCTATGGAATTTCAAGATCCTATGGAAGTTCAGCCACATTAGGTTTAGTTTTTAGGCCTTAAAGTTTGCCTTGAATTAATGGGAGAAAGCCTTTAGTTTGTGGGAGAAATGGCATGTGCATGGTTTGCCTTAAATTTTGCCTTAAATTTTATGGGAGAAATCACATCTAGAAATTACATGCCTTAAATTTTTCCTTGCCTAGAGTTTAAGAGAGAAATGACATGTACATGGTTTTCCTTAAATTTTTGCTTATAGTATATGGGAGAAATGACACTGCCTTATAGTTTATGGGAGAAATGACAGAAATGACAGATAAATGACATAGGAATGACACATTCCTTAAAGTTTGCCTAAAATTTTATGGGAGAAATGACACATGTATGGGATAAATGACACATGTACATGGTTTGCCTTAAAGTGGTAGTGGTTTGCACTTACTTAAACAACTAGTGGTAGTGGTTGATTAAGTTATGTTAAAGTCACACCTTGATGAGTTTGTGGGAGAAATGACTTGTACATGGTTTGCAAAATTATTTTATGCACTTAATAAATCAACTATTGGTAGTGGTTGATGAAGTTATGTCAAAAGTCACAGCTTGATGGGTTTGTGGGAGAAATGACATGTACATGGTTTGTCTTAAAGTTTAGTTTGCCTTGAATTTTATGGGAGAAATCACATCTAGAAACCTTTACTTTGACATCTATAAAAATGCTAAGAACATTAAAAAGGAATTTTCAACTTGCATTAGTTATGTCCTTAATAAGAAGTATGATTTAACACCTAACAAATTGTTTGATAATTTATAATAATGTCATTTTCGGCTTGTACTATCATTCATCCTTGATATGTACAAGAATTTTACAACTTGAATATCAACCTAAACTATCATCATATCACTATATGATAATCTAGATTATTAATATCCATTACATCATAAAACACTCCACTTTTCAAATTTTAAAATATTAGAAGCATAATGGAAGGTGTAAATGTAGGAACATTAATAAAATACATCGGGATGATTTAAATATTACAATAAATTTTTAAATCTTACAACAGGAAGCGGAGACGAGTGATAAAGCTACAGTTAAGAAAGAAGGTACTCAAGGTACAACATGAGATATAAAGTCACAATTGATTTCCTTTATTCTTAACACGAAAGACAATGCTAAGAAACATTTCCTTGGCAACAATTGGAGGGTACACTATTTTAGAATCCGTGGTATATTTTGAAGGTATAATCTATGAAAACATTTTTGGATATTGCATACAACTAAAAAAAATCAAATAACATTGTTTGGGTAGATAAGTTTGTTACGCTAATACATTTCTAAAAATAAAATTGTATAGCAAAGGTACTAGAGCTAGATCTATAGCTTGGACCAATATTGTAAATGCATGACATGTATGATGAATTATTGGAATTTCTGAACTTCTTAATCCATCGAGAGCTGACTGATCTGCTCATATGTATAATAACCTCTACCAGTCTAGAAAATTATCTTGAAATGAAATATAAAATTTGGGGAAGATTGAGAAATGCCTAATGATTCTTCTGTTTCCTAGTATTGGCATTTAAGCACACCAGCTATTGTTTATATATTAATGTTGGTCTTTGTTTCTCACTGCATTTTAGTTGTGTTTCATATAACATAGGGATTTAATACATAAAGGTTGATGTATTTTCACATTCATTTGTGTTATTTATAGTAAATTTGTAATCATAAGCAACTGCTATTAGTATTTGAACCAAGTACTTGTAACATAAAACTAGTTAAATAAATAGAAACATTGAGAACAAGAAGTTGAGAAAATCCCCTGAATTATGGTGCTTGGCCATCTAGCAAATAAAAAATTGATTCCTAAATGCAAAAAAAATCCCATAAATTGTTAAGAGTACTGATGTGTATTTCTTGATCCTTGGAAAAATAATTGAACTTGTTTCCAATGATGAAGTGACTTAAAACTGTATTAACAAAACCCAAAATCTTGTAAGTACTGAGGAATATGATGATTATCAAATAAAATTGATAATCATATACCTTGTACCAATGCCATGGGGCTTCTAGTGAAAGAAAAAATGATATTGAGAATCATGCCATTTGGACACAAGATTAAGAGGACTTATGATCAAGTACTGAATGTTCTATAAATAAGATAGCATATTCTTGATTTTTTTGAAGCTCGACATCTACATGATGATGTTGCAGGTATTCCTAAGTTCCTATATGATTTGATAAAAAGGTTTTTATTTTTTATATTTCTTAATATCCTTGGAAATGATGGGTAATTTACAGCCATGTCAGATGTTGGAGGGACAGAACTAACATTGAATGTACCATGTGGCTTATTCTATGGAGGATGACAAAGCTATTGTATGTTTCTTGGATAAAAATTGGAGAGAAGATACATCTAGAGACTTCCTGATAGCATACCTATTAATTTTGCTTCTGGTTTTCTTTTAGCACATTAATCTCCAAACAGAGGGAAAATTCCATAATGATCGTAGATAACTAGAATGACTAAAATAGATTCTGTTGGAAATTGATGAATATTTAGAAGTGATAATCATCACAATTCCAAAGATTAAGCATGGTATTTATAGTGAATTTGTAAGCGTAAACAAGATTAAGAGGAATTATCATCAAGTACTGATTGTTCCATAAATAATTTAGCATATTCTTGATTATGTTGAAGCTGGAGATCTATAGGATAATGTTGCAGGTATTCCTAAGTTCCTATATGATTTGATAAAAAGGTTTTTATTTTTTATATTTCTTAATATCCTTGGAAATGATGGGTAATTTACAACCATGTCAGATGTTGGAGGGACAGAACTAACAGTGAATGTACCATGTGGCTTATTTTATGGGGGATGACAAAGCTATTGTATGTTGCTTGGAGAAAACTTGAAGAGCATATTCATCTAGAGATTGCCTGACAACATACCTATTTATTTTCCTTCTTGTTTTATTTTATCACATTAATCTCCAAACAGAGGGAAAATGCCATAATGATCGTAGATAACTAGAATGACTAAAATAGATGTTGTCAGAAATTGATGAATATTTAGAGTTCATAATCATCACAATTCCAAAGATTAAGCATGGTATTTATAGTAAATTTGTAAGCATAAATAAGATTAAGAGGACTTATCATCAAGTACTGAATGTTCCATAAATAATATAGGATATTCTTGATTCTTTTGAAGCTAGAGATCTACAGGATAATGTTGTAGGTATTCCTAAGTTCCTATATGATTTGATAAAATGGTTTCTATTTCTATAACTTCCTAGCTTGATTGAGAGGCATTGAAAACCAATATGAAAGAAATATTGAAATACTATTTATGGAACGTTGAAATCGTCCTTTAACAATGTAAGTTAAAATGCTACAAAGCTTATATCCATAAAAAACTAGACCACCATCATAGAAAAAATAATCATTTGAATAGAAAAATGGATATCTTCAAGATATGAACCACTTTGCACGAATTTCACTGTGGAATGGTGTGCCTTGCTTCCAAAACCATTGGGAAAAGAAAATGCATTTAGAGAACAAACAAAATGTTGGAAATGAACAATGTTTTCTCTAGCTGGTTTCTATGTTTTTTTCGTCTATGCCTTTGTTGTTGGATCGGATGAAGAGAAATAATTGTGTGATTAGATAATGCACTTAGACTATCTTATACTCTGCTAATACTTGTATTCCAAAATTTGATACTAAATTAGGAATATCTTATACTCTCCTAGCCATTAAGGTGGTATTACTCATAAACTGATGTTTCCAATCGCTGGAAAAGTTTCCAATGGCAACATAGGCTAACGTTTCCAAATCATGATGCAATTAGGTTGCTCGTAAACTATGAATAATGTTCAGACTGATAATAATGTTGAAATATTTGGAATAGTGTTTGTATAGAAAAATAATGTTGAAATAATGTCATTTGTATTTTTAATAATATCGAAATAATGTTGTTGTATTGAATATTGTATGTCATTTGGAATAGTGTTTGTATTGAAAATAACGTTGAAATAATGTCATTTTTAATTGAGTATTGTATGTCATTTGTATTTTTAATAATATTGAAATAGTTTCCATGTATGTGGTTGTAATAATATCGAAATAATGTCGTTGTGTTGATGGCTAGTCTTTACTTGGCACAAACCAGAGTATCTCTATTTACAGCCAGCTAACATGATTTGCCTATTTCCAAACCATATTGAACAAAAGGCTTTACGAATATCCCATTTCCAGCCAGCTAACATGATTTGTGTATTTCCAAACCAGATTGAACAAAAGGATTTGTATAAAGAGCAAGAAAAAAAATGCACTTATTATTCTGGTTGCCATAGTAAATAATTTTAATCTCTGTATGAGAATGGTATACTATGTAAATCAAACTTGGGATAGTGTTTAATTGGTGCAACATAAAGTATAGTCTTGTCTTTTCTTGTGTTGATATAGGAGTTACTGTCTCACTCACACTTGGTACTCTTTTTGTTAGATTGACCTACTTTTTCTGATCATTTGTTGGGAATTAATAAAATTATATTATCTCATATTTACCTATTCACAGTAAATATGATATAAATTCACATAACAATAAACAACTATATTCTTTTCCTTGCTAAAAACAGAGGATGATTTTCGTCTATCTGGAAATTCGGAGGCAAGGCCGCAATGATTTATGAGGAAGGATATTGCCTAAGACGTTGAGGCCGCAACGAGAAGACAAGCAAGAGATTTCCTAATATGTCGCGTAGGATGCGGATTACAAATTACCTACAAACAAAAAACATAGAAATAAAATTAAAACAACAAAACAACAAAACAACAATAAAAAAATTTCACAAAAAATAAAGAGAAATGCACCTAACACCAATAAAAAAAACTCAGCTTAATGCAATACTGATACCACCATATGAACAAGAGAAATTTAATGAAAAAAATAATAATAATAAAAAAGAGACAAATCAATATTAAATGTCGTGCCTTGGGCACCTAATTCTAAAGTCACGAGGCACTCAATCGTTGGGGACATCAATGCGATGTTCACAGCTACAATATGATTGTGATGGAGATCAAACTAGAGCCTCCTCCATAATATTTGTAAGGCCATCTGTTGATTACCCCAATCCTCTTTTTAAACCATTTATGAATGAATATTCTACAAAGAGATAGATTTGATAGAAGGAGAGCACAACGCTCTCATACAAGTTGAAAGACACAGACAACACAAAGCTATCGTTGCTAACAAAAACTACTACTCAATTTACATGAAAATGAAACGGAAAAGGAGCTACAACTCCATTACAATTCAGACTATGAATATTACCCATGCCTAATCATTTACAAATTTCTCACTGCAAAAAAAAAAACAATTTTCTCAGTGCAAAAGAAACAAATTTCTGCCTAATCACCCATGCCTAATCATTTACAATTCGGACTACGGAAAAAAAATTTCTCAACTCCTGCGCAACACTAAGACCCTGCAACAGCAAACAACACACAATGATAATAATATTGAAACCTCTTCATGTTTGTGGGCCAGTATAGTTATAAACAAAATTTCGGCCGAATTACTATTAGTTTGGTCAAACTTTGGTTGCCGGTTTTCCCATCTCTAGCCAAAAATTTGTTTGCCCACGTCGTCGATACACCGTCAATGTAAATGGAAATATTAGTTCGGCTGAACTAATTTCAAAAGTTTGGTCGAACACTAAAACAATTTGGCCGAACTTTTATAAAATTTTGGTCGAACTATTGGGAAAATTACTTTTCCGCCCCCGATTCTCACAAAAGTGTAACCCACCTTTGCGGTTTTACCCACAAGTTTTAGTTGATTTGATTTTTTTTGAGGTTATCTACAAAATCTTGGTCATAGTGCATGATGTTAATAATGTTGTTGTGCTTACACTAAAATCAATGCACAATTTTAAAATAATTACCTTGAAATTAATGTACACAATATAGCTAGTTACATTAAATCAGAAATCAACATCTTCAGTGAAATCAATGCATCTCATGTAAGCAATCCAATAGGATGAGAAATAAACATTTACAGTAAAATTAATGCATCTAATGCAAAAAATCAAATAGGATTATAAATCAACATCTACACTAAAACCAATGCATATAATGTTGCAAGAAATTAAATAGGATTAGAAATCAACATCTACCTTGAATTCAATGCGTCTAGTGCTAGAAATCAAATAGGATTAGGAATCGAAATCTACACTAAAATCAATTCATATAATGAAATCTCAATCAAACAATATTAGAAGTTAACATATTTAATGAAATTACTACATTGAATGCAAGCAATGAAATATAATTAGAAATCGACATCTACACAAAAATCAATGCACCTAACGCAATGAA
Source organism: Pinus albicaulis (assembly GCA_034641835.2). Taxonomy (NCBI): domain Eukaryota; kingdom Viridiplantae; phylum Streptophyta; class Pinopsida; order Pinales; family Pinaceae; genus Pinus; species Pinus albicaulis. Next base: position 653,245,915 of record CM076576.1, on the reverse strand, counting down.
TCAAATAGGATTAAAAATCAACATATGTACACTCGAACCAATGCATCTAGTGCAAGCAAGTTTCTTCCCTTTCTCTCCCCCTCTCCATCTATATCGATATCTCCCTCCATATCTCCTTCTTTGTCTCTCTATCTCACCCCCGCCCCAAAAAAAAACACACACATACTCTCTCTTCATATCTATCTATCTATAGGGAAAATTTTAAGGAAATAAAATTATCTTAAAGTTTATAAATATTGGTGAATATTACTAGTCCCTAATATGCAAATTGTAAAAGTCTTGGAAATAATTTTTTAAAAATATTTATATTTCTAATGATTTTATATAGTCTCTATAAAATTTTGGCAATTTCTAAGGTAAAATATTGTTATACTATAAGATTTGGGCGAATCATATCCTAAAAAATGGAAATCCATGATTTTTTTCTTTCAAAAAAATGTGGAAAATTGGCCCACCTACGAATATTATCCCCTAAAATTTTCCCTGTCTATCTCTCTTCTTCCCTCTCTCCCCCTTCCATCTATATCTCTATCTCCTTTTGTCTCTCCTTCTTCATATCTCTATATCACCCCACAAACATACACATTATTTCTCCATATATGTATATATCTCCCTCCCTCTCCCTCTCCCTCCTTCTCTCTCTTCTCCATCTCTCCCTCTGTCCCCCCTTCTATCTCTCTTCCCTCTTTCTCTCCTCTCTCCCTCTCTCTTGTCACTCCCCCCTCTCTCTCCCTTAACCTTTCTATCTCTATATATATTTCTTCTTACCTCTCTCTCTCTCTCCCTTCCAACTCCATATCTCTCTCTCCCTACCTCTCAAGTCCTCTCTTTCTTCCTTTCTCTCCCACCCCCCTTTGTCTTCCCCCTTAGAGAGAGAGAGAGAGAGAGAGAGAGAGAGAGAGAGAGATTTGTGCTAAAAATATTTTGATTATCTCCCCCCCTTCTCTCCATGTCTCCTTATTTTTCTTTCTATCTCACCGCAAACATACACTCTCTCTCTAACTCTCCCTTGTCACTCCCTCTCTCTCTCTCCACCTTTCTCTCTCTATATATGTCTTGAACTTATTCCTTCCCTTCTCCATCTCCATATCTTGAGATCCCTCTCTTTCTCATAGACTCTCTCCCCCTCTCCCTCTGTACATATTTGTGTCCCCACCTCTCTATCTCTTACCCTTCACTCCCACTCTCTCTCCTCTATATTTCAAAAAAAATTAAATTCTTTGACAATAAATTAATTATGTTTAAATATTTTTTTTATTTTGATGTTGTACAACAATTTTTTTTTATTTTTTTTTTAACTATTATATATATATCTATATATATATATATATATATATATATAATACATATTTAAAATGAAATATTTCAAATGTGTGTTGTGCATTCACCTGCAAGAAAAATGATAATATTCTATGGAAGTATTATTTAAAATCTTCCAAAATATTAATGTTCCAGGTAGCTTAAATATACATAGAGCACTTCATGTCTTCCAATTGAAACTATTTAGGTTTTGTTTCTTTAGGTAGATTTAGGTTATGATTACCTCAATATTTTAAAAACATTATATATTTTATTATGTTATATTTATTAAAAAAATAGGTTAAATATATTTAACATATTGAGCTAGCTTGTAAAACTCTTTTTGTGTTAATGACTCTTTTTCTCACACCTACGACATATATCAACCACATTTATTAATGTGGTTGTTCTAGTGTATATATTTTTTTTCTAAGTAAGAGTAATTCTATTAATAAAACATATGGTACAAACAGGCTAAGGCCTTAGTAGTTCAGGTCATCATCAGTGGCATAAGTCCAGAAAAATAGCAAAAATTGAGTTGCCCTTGTGGGGAAACCAGCCCATGCAAAGTTTGAAATGCTGCCTCTGTAGAGGAAAAAAGCTACATGATAACATAAGCAAGTACATCCCAAAACAACCAAAACAAGAGACCTAGAAAAATTGACTTGGACAAGACCTGTAAAACTAGACACCATAATCAGAAGAAGGAGATTCTTCAACAATTGGGCACCAGTACTCATCATCATCAGCCAGAAGGGGGCCACATTGAGTCGCTGCAACATCAACACCGCTTCCTCCTTCGAGATTGCATGTGTCCTTGAGGTGGCTCGAACTGCCTTCGCCCACTGTACCAGAATTATGCCCTGTAGGTTCTTGAGGAGGCTTCACATTCTCAGAGGGACCAGGCTCATTGTTCAGACGCATAGGTGAGGAGGGGCCAAGAGCCACACTAGGGATCTCACGAAAAGAAACAGAGATGCTCGCCACGACGAGAGGGCGGTTAGAGCTGCATTGGAATTGGAAGTGGGCAGTGGTCAGTTTATGTGAGGAGACAGAGGCAGTGAGGCAGGAAGGAGGAGGCGCCATCTGCTCAGAAGCAATGTGCCGAGGGGAGGAGGTGGAAAGACGACCATGCCCACTGCGGGTTTTGGGGTACCGACCCTAGAAATGCTCGAGAGATGACGAAGAGGAGCTGGACGTGGATGAACGCTGAGGGCGAGAGGAGCGAGCTCTGGAACTGCCTCTTCGGCATCACATACGATGCTTGAGCCGAGGCATGTTAACACTCAGTGGATGAAGGGCGTTCAGAGTAGAGGAGAGGACAGAGTTGGCTGAGGCGAGCAGAGAGGCAGAGGGAGAATTGAGGTCGAAAGAGGTAGAGAATCTTAATGGACAGAAGAGGCTCTGAGAGTAATGGAAGCCGGGGAGAAATTCAATACAGCTACCCAGGTTTCATCGCCGCCCATAAGATGTGCAAGAGCTAGGCTCCGAAGCCTCAGGGGAGAAGCCAGTTCATAGAGGTGAGAGCAGTGGCGGCATAGAAGCAACCAGGAGGAGCCGAAGCGTCACAGGTGAACCAGGCATAGAGACAAACTGCCGAGGAGGAGAGCCAGAGTGCGACATTTTGTAACAATGAAGGCCTCGACGTTCACAACGACATAAATACCACACAAGGTGATGGCCTGAATGTTTTAATGTAGAGGGGCACCATACGTGAGGCCTGTGGGTGGCCACGTGGCCTTGCCACGCGTCGTCCCACAGGCCAAGTGTTGTATGATAATGCATTAACACCCGCATCCGGGGGTTCTAGTGTATATTATAGTATATAGAAATTTTTATATTATATTAAAGTTAATAATATTATATTAATACAAAATTAATAAATTTAATATTAAAATTAGCATATATTAATATTAATTTTTTTATATTAACATCAGATTTCATAATTTAATTTAATATTAATAACAATATTTTTTTAATATTAATATGAAATTTAATAAGGATTCTACATGACATGAACTAGTAGAAAATGATTAAATTAGTGACTAGGTGACTAAAAATGTCAGTCACTGCAGATTTTCGAAGTGAAATACTACCAAAAATTAAAAATTTTAAGTGATCAACTAAAAACAACTAGCATAAACGACGAATTTAGTCCCAAGTTAAAATATACGATTAGCTAATAATTAATACACCTAAAAATGACTAACATGAATGACTAATTTAGTCTTAGAACAAAATATGACTACCTAAAAAGTACTACAATAATAGGAATGAGTTGTTTATGTTGATCATTTAATTATGTGAGTTCAACAATTTAAACTTACAAATGATAGGGGATTCAAAGGTTGTTGTAAATTGGCTTAAAGGTTATACTTCCTTAAACACTTCTTTATTGGATTAGTGGATGCTTAGAGATATGGAGCTTATTAGAATCTTCAATGTTATATCCTTTTATCACATTCACGTGGAATTAAATTCAAATGCTAAAAAATTATCAAAAATTGGAGTGGGATTATAATTGGGTCAAATACAATATAAAGAATACTTGTAAGGAGAAGTGTTGATTAATTAGTAAAGGAGTTTTTTTAGTTGAAGACTTAACATTTCATGCATATATACGTTTTTTATTATCAAAATCATATCCATTGATGAACTTGAGACACTAATTTTTAAATTGGATATCAAATTGTTTATCAATTCATAGCTTCCCCAAGCATCATAACTTATCTTTAAATTTATCCATAGTAGCTAGACATTTAATCAATATATCTACTTATTGAGGAACATGTGTCAATGTTTCGAATCCAAACTGGGATCCATGATGATTATGGATCCCAGTTGGGATTCGAAACGTCGACACATGTTCCTCAATACTGTGGATAATCCGGAAAACTTCTTACAAAATGATCACCACAGGAGTTTGAAAACCAAAATATCTACTTATGTTTGTCTTTGTAACGTAGAGAAAATAGTAATATGTATTTATGAATGTCTCCACATCCATTTTGTTAAATTGTAACAAGTAACCCTCATAGTAGGTATTTATGTTATAAAATAGCCAGTAATATAAAGGGAGGTTGCAAGAATTGGGATATATTACATACCAAGGGTCTTATATATTTCACTTTAATATTGGTATATGGGGTCGCTTGGTTAATGTGGCTCACATGCAGGGCTTGGTTCGGCCACCACCAATAATACATTTCATTTGGTTTTATTTTAGTTCACATCAGTGAGTACACCATTGTCTCTTCTCACACCTTTTATTTGGCACCAAAGTAGAGTTGAAAATGTCACACACTTAGACCATCTCCATAAAATAAAATAATAAAAGAATGTCGAGGCTCAAATTTTTGGGCACCCAAATTTTGTGTGGTGTTGCTACCAGATGTTTCCAACCTCTTTACTAGGCATTTAGCTCCAGGTATATTTCCCATTCATTTTATTTTTTAAAATAACTAGAGGTTGAGTAGTTAAAATTCAACAACATTTTGTAAAACCCCTTATGGAAAAAGTGGGGGCTTTGTCTCTGCTAGACCTCATTAATGGATTAAAAAATGGAGATAGAATTTAGCTTATAAATTTAATTGTATGTGTTTTCATTTTTATTTTCTTTTTGTTTGGTATTTGAATCCACTTGTATTCCAAGGTTGTGCCAAAGAAGAGTTGAAAATACCACACGCTAATACTATCTCCAAAAAAATAAGAAGAAGAAAATTTTGAGGCTCAAAGTTTTGGGCACCCAAATTATGTGTGAAGTTAATACCAGACGCTTCCAACCTCTATGCATGCCCTTCAGTTCCAAATATCTTTCCCATTTTTTTTATTTATTTTTTAACAAACTACAGGTTGAGAGGTTTAAATATGAGAGCCTTTTATAAAACCCCTTATGGAAATAGTAGGGGCTTCAGTATTCACAACCTCATTAATGGATTAGAAAAGGGAGATAGAATTTATCTTATAAATTTAATGGTATTTTTTTTAGTGTTTGGTTTTTTCTATAAGGCATTTGCAGCCAATGGTATTCCAAGCTTGCACCCATGCAGAGTTGAAAACCCCATACATTAAGACCATCTCCAGCAACAAAAGAAGAATAAAATGCTAAGTATCAATGTTTTAGGCAGTCGAAATAGACACTTCGAACCTCTTTGCATGCCTTTCAGTTCTAGGTATCTTTCCCATTATTCATACTTTTTTAACAAACTGCAATGCAAGAGGTTGGAATCTAGTAGCCTTTTATAAAAGCTCTTATGGAAACAATGGGATATTTTCCTATTTTGGACCTCATTAATGGATTAAAAAAGGGAGACATAACTTAGCTTATCAATTTAATTGTATTTGGTTTCATTTTTTGTTTGCTTTTTGTAGGGAATTTGCAGTCACTGGTATTCCAAGGTTGTGAAAGCTAGTTCCAATGATGAATTTCTTGAGACCCATGACTTATCTTCGAATCTGGACCATTATGCTCCAACTCGGCCCATTTTTGTGTTGTGTAAGTTAATATCCCTTTGCATTATTTTGGTAATAAACAAATGATGTTCATGTCTCTTCATTTAAATGTATTGCAATATTATTACATGATATCATCTATTACTCTACAAAAAATACAATAAGTCTTTCCATACACTTATCTACATGTTTTGATATGTTTGTTACACTCTAAGAGGGTTTTTCTAGGCTGTCTATTAAACAACATGGATTAACACTATGAATTATTAGATAAAAAATATCTTCCTGAGAAACCATATCATACATCCTTATACTCCTTGTTTTGATATAGTGATGTGAAGATGCATGATCCATGATTTCCAGTTTAAGATGATCTTCTCTCTTTTCTGGATTGGTTGATTCCATACTATATTTGATTGGCTACTCATAAGAAACTAGCTCATATTTCCTAGGGATGTTTTTAGTTCCCCACTTTGCATCCAAGTCCAACCCTTAGGATCAATGCATCATCCACACAATCCACCACTGGATTCATTTATGCTTGGGTTTATGATGGTGGAATTTTGATCAATTATGGATCGAATCTCCCATGACTATAAGAAACAAATTTATATCACAATCTATTAATATGTGCCAAAAATGATGGCTAAATTTCCATCCAAAATGAATGTTTTATAGTTTAAGCATTGTATCCACTCATTATTTCACATCACTATAATCTGATCTAACAAACCACTACTAATGTTCATCTTAATCGATATCCTTGGGATGTATTCAAACTTATGACCAAGGGTTTGCAACGCTATCTGTTGGAAAGAATCAAATGCATTTCTTATTAAATTCAAAATTTCTCAGTTCAAGTAATATAGAGCAAGGTTAGGAATCCTAGCTAGAAGGAAAATAGTATTATTCCATGCATGGATTTAGTCAAAACTATCATATCATATCTAGCGAACCAACATAGAATAACCAAAATTCTAAGAACCCTGTCCGAGAAGGACATCATAATTATATCTAAGACTCTAAAAATGAATGGAAAACATACTCTTTTCAAATGATAAATACAAACCTTGCCTTTTTCCACATTAAACAGGCACCGCACACTAGCTTCCATTGCCTTGTGTGCCATTTTTTTACCTCATATGTAGGTGAATGATGCTTTCTGCCTAATCTTTGAAACCCCCTCTTATGATCCATTCTATTAGGAATGGGACTCACTTTTATTTATTATTTATCTAGAGACATCTCTTCCTACCATTTAGGTTTGTGTTGCAAGAACAAATTTTGGTCGGAGAAATATTTATTTCCACCTCCACTGAATATATAAATATATATAGCAACAAATATAAGTGGGATTTGATCCTTATTTTGTGTATGAAGGATACACATTCACCTGATGAAAATATAGGACAAAAAAGTAGAGGGAAAGAACTAAAAAAATTTCTTCTTCTTAGTATGTTCATATATAACTTGAAGCTTGGATTTTATTCCATACAACATAATGACATTGTTTCCTCAACAATAATAACTATCACTATGATAGACAATCCCATTATAGATACGATTAAACATCCTCCATTTTTATTTACTTACAACTAATGAAAATGTTAATAAACTGACCTACTTATTTTAGATACAACATTAATTTTGTGCCAAATATCCATTACCACTTGCAATTACCAATGCATATTTAAAAATCTCAAATAGTAGTGTATAACCCTTAATGAGCCTAAACAAATGAGATTTTTCATCCAGGAACTAATCACATGAGTTTGTATTCATCTGAAACCTACCCACACATGGCTAGAAAACCATTTAAAATAGGCCTATAGCTTAGATCTCGACCACCTTCACAAGCATGCCTTGAAGCACAGTTCATACCAGGTCTCGACCTAGTTGTTTCTTCCAACCAGCACCTTGATATGTAAAGACTGATTTTGAGGCATATCTGGGTCTCAGCCTAGAATTATAGTGATATATAGCTCCTTGGAATCAATATAATAGATATTCACATCCTTTTTATGTCTCAACCTATAAGTCTTTGGCAAGAGTATCAAATCTTTGTATCTCTTCTAGGACTTGGCCTAGAAGGACTCAATAGTGGAGATATATTGGATATTTGCTTCTCCTTTATGCATCAAGTCATGAAAGTAGTGATAATTGATGAAAATATGATTTATATTTTTATAGAGCACTGGATTCTCATATAGATTCTCAAAGCAAATTGTTAAACAATTGCTTCGTAAGTCCTTGCACATGTTGTCATACACCACACCTTGGTAGAACTAGGTGCCACAAAATATTGATTTCTGCTCATCATAGGAGAGTTAAAACTAACCAATGGTTGTGGTTTTTCTATCATTGATACTTCTAAGTTAATAAAATAATCCTTGTACCCAAATTATCTCCCTACACATGATGATCATAGGCCTGGAATAGAATCTTGATATCATTCTTCCCTTACCCAAGGGAAACTTTAGATTTCCAGTTCCAAATAGGGCATTAACTCAAGATTATTCTTTTCCAATTCTGAATCCCACTCCCTCTTTCATTGGGTAGCAAACACATAAGGAAGCATATTCCCAATTTCATCCATCAGAACCTTGATATGGAGGTTGAAATTAGTTTTACCGAACCTTGATAGGTATGCATAAAACGTGACAGTGAGAACGTCTCATCAATTCAAAAACAAGTATTTTTTCAATAATATATCCATGGACATACAATCCATAATGTCAAATATCAACAAGGCTGGTTGAAATGAATCAACACCATTTTTTGGAAGATACAATGGCCTTTAATTCTTTAGTATTTCTGATTTTTCCTGCTCCCTTTGAGACTAATGCCCATAGCACACATGTACCCTTGTTGCCCTTTTCTCCAAAAAAGTAGTCCTTTGTTGAATTATTTAGCATGGGAGGTACTCCACCACTCTAGGATTTTGGTTTGTGTGATTTTTCACCACAAAAAGGTTTGTGGGTGAAGAATCTAAGCATTGGGGTTTTGTACCAAAGGTGTGGGTGTGAAATATAGAAAAAGAATTATTATTTATTGATCATTACAAGTGGAGAACCCTAAAAGGAGATAGGGTGACCTAATTCTATGATGAAAAGTTCTGATAAAATGAAGAAACAAATTTTCCCTTAAGTTGGTTGGGTTTTTCTGGAAACTTCAAGTTGTCAAGGCTTGAAAAAGGCACCCTTTGAGGGAAACATATACCCTCATGAGAAAAATATAAGAAGTGAATGCGTGAGACATTTAATCATAACCAACATGGATTTTCTCATGATTTTTTCCTAGAAGGAGGTTTGAGTATCTTAGGAGCCGCAAAAACCTAAGGAGGTCGAGTGGGAGCAAGAGAGGTTAGTTTCAAGTCTAGAAATAAGGTTGAAGATGCTCAGAATTGTGGAGAAGGTTCTCTAGGACACTTAGTCCTCAGGAAGAATGATCTATGCATAAAAAGTAGGACTCCTTCAGTGAAAAGGTCAAGCCCTAGTTAGGGTCTATTCCATGATGCTACAAACCAAAAGTGTGTACCATATACACTCAATTTTTTGATGGAAATTGGGGCCAAGACCCTTAAAAACAGGACCTAAAACCCCGTCATTAAGGTAGTTTCTTGTGAGCTTATCTCTGTAGTTGGATCTGAAGATCAGGGTGCCCGAAATCAAAGAAGAAGAGTGCAGTTCTTGACATAAGAAGAGAGTCTTGTACAGTGAGTAATATAAGTGGGCTTAAAAACATAATCTAGGCTAAATAAGAGCCTAATTTGATGTGGAAGGATCTGTCTTGAAGGGATTTGGACATAGTTGAATATGCCCGAGTTAGTGTTACTTCAATGTGTCCTTAGTCACACATTTTTTGTGTGCTAAATATTGAGGGATGAGTACCTAGTATATGATGCATATTTGTTGGTGCATACATATAAAAAGAGGTTGTAATATGTAAAGAGTTGGACGTAGTGTTATGTTGCATGTAAGCTCCTAAATAGGGCCAGAATTGCTTAGGTTGTTGCATAGTGATGAAATATACAGGTGCAGAGAAATTGAAGTTTAATGGATTTTGTTCAAATGGCTTGAACAATATATTTGAAGAAGCACTGGTTCACTGGTTTGGTGTTGACAAATCAGAGATAAGAGGGCTAGTTGTAGAAGTCCTAGATGAGAAAAGGAGTGACTGTATGTGGCCATATCTAAAAGCCCTAAAAGAGTGACAATAAAATCTATGTGTCATAAATATAGGGAAAATGAGTAGGCCCTAGTATCAACACTCTAAAGTGACAAGAAGGTTGACAAGTGGTCAAATTTTGAAGTTGGGAGAATTGTTCACAAATGTAATTGTGAGTAGTGGTTTCTCATATGTAGTACGCAGTAGTCAAGAATACCTAAAGTACATTGTGCATGAAACGATCCATGAACTATTAGGAGGCAGAATTTTTAGAGCCTTAGTTTAGGAGTTGTAGATGGGAAGACTTTAGTGAAAAGAGGGAAGTGCTAGAAGACCCAATGAGTAGTCATCCTAATGGAGCAGGAGGGATACTAGTGGGTAGATCAATGAGCCAAATTTCAATGACACAAAATTATTTGTGATTATTGATAGTGGCAGGTTAGTAGCAATTGGAGATTCAAGTGTAGTGATCATCATATGGGAAGGAAAGAGGACCCGCCATATATGTTCAAAGTACATGGATTGAAAGGGTTGTGGGGTGACACATTAGCAAGTCAAGTGTACTTTTCTCGGGGTAGATTGGTGGCCAAAGTGACTGATACCAATCCCTATTTGTGTCATTGTATCAGGGATATATGTAAGGGCCATGATCCCTGGTATGAGAGCCCTAAGATTGTTGCATTCTTGTTTGTAATATACCATGTAGTGGGTTTTAAAAAAGTTAAAAATTGTCATGCGCGTTAGTTGATTCACTGATGTGTGTTATTTCGTAGTGTAAAGTAGAGCTGTTGTGGAATTTGAGTTTATTTGTGTCAAATAATTCAAGATCCAAACCATATTCTCGAATTAGTTATAACTATTAACAACCATTCCATTTGTCTGATGCACATTTTAGTTGCAACCCAGTTATCAAGCCAATCTAGTAACCATCCTCACCATCAATGACAATTATTTTTGGAAACACTTTATATATTCTCAGTGATCCTTAGTATTGAGATTAATCATTTGAAATTTCAATATTAATTTCATTAACAGAAGTGAGGAGCACTCTACAACCCTCCATGAATGAGATGTGCCAAATCATTAAGGCTTATAAATCAAAATTCAGAAAATTTTGAGGTGTGTAATGTTACAAAAAAAAAATTAAAAAGTGGATTATTATCCTATTGTAGAAAAATATAATAATAAAATCAATTGTCATAAATCAATGGTGGATATTTTAAGCACTAAGAGTTTTGGGTCACAGTTTCACTAGGATCCCTCTTGGTGCTTAATAGATCCATGATTAAGGTGTGGATCTATGTTAAGGTGTGGATCTATGTTAGTTAGTAAACGTTTCTCTATTGGAAATAAACTTTATGGATATTATTTGTTGGGTATTTGTTTTATCTATGGACTTTCTATTTAATGTTTTTGTAAGTAGAAAATAATTATGATCCACAAATTTCTATTTCAGTTTTTGAAATGTACCTTATTTTATCAACAAACCATTCTTTTGTGTTAGTGCATTCAACCTTTATGTTTTGTTGTAAAGTGGAATGAAAGTCAAGAAAAACCTTCTCTAAGACAGCTAGGGAAAACAAAATCATGTGCAATCACTGTAGAAATATTGGAAGACTCATATTTAAATTAAAAAAGCCAAGAAGGATTAGTTAGAAACATGTTCATCCATTTCCTTGATGCATAATCCTATGAAAATACAAAATTGAGCTATTGCAATTTCCTTTTAGCACCCAACTAGAAATATGGAACAATTTTTATCCAATGGGGATGTACAAGATTCATCCTTACCATATTTAGCTTTTTACTTTATATCCTTTCAAATTCCTTTCAGCACATGTTTTACAACAATTTCAACATCATTTTTTTTGGAGTAACATAGGTAATTTTAGTCCAATAGTTATACTTCTGGTGTAGCAATATTTATTTTCATCTAATTGAGGTCAAAAAAAATTTCACATCAATGGTAACATCAATCCAATAGTTATTTAAGTACTAATTGATGGAAATTTAAATTGGCATTCTATTGATAGCAAAACATATGATAAAATAAAGGATAAATTTTTCCGAAGTGGTGACATTTTTATCGATTAAACAAGGTTGATATGCACATATGCCATAAGAGGCACAACATCAAAAAACATTATTTTTGCCCTTTTCTGTAACAAAAATAGTGGGGGTTCAAATATGCATAGCCATTCTTTCTAGTCAATGTCCATTTGAGCAAGTGGATGCATATTGCTTTTCTGTAGAAAAAATATTCTTCCTCATGCATGTTAAGGGAGTGTAGCTTACGAGCATGTGTTTAAGGTATTTACCTATCCATCATATGATTTTTATAGCTACTAACTTCAATGGGCTTTGTCAAGGAATATTCTGTTATAGAGCATATTGCATATGGAGTTCTAATGCATCATATTTCATTTTTTAATTTATGCCAAATATTAACTTGTAAGAGCTATTATTAATGCATGCTCTCTAGTACTTGATTAGTCATGATAATTTTTCTTACTACTTACATCTTATTTGAGTGATTTTTTTTAATTATTTGATTGTATTGTGTTGTTTAGGAGTTGCCGCTAACAACTCTTTGCATGATAATTATAGAGGTGTTGTTGATCAAAATCATGGTGTTCGATCTTCCTTTTCATCATCATCATCAAGGGGTTCACTGGGTTTTTTAATGGAGGCCTATGTATGGAAGAATTACCTAGGGGAAATTTGTTCCATGGGAAAACTCAAAAATATTAAAATTCTATTTGGAATGAGAAATTTCTTCGTAGCCCCTATAGGTTGGCTATGATGTTGGGAAATTTCAATGCTGATATCATTTAAACATTCAACAGTGAAAATTAAATGGTTCGTAACATTTTTAGGCCATCTCGGCAACATCTGAGTGAAAACATGCAGAAATTACCACTTTGGTTTGTATGTTTTTAGATTTATTTGGTTTGTGTCTCCTAACACTTGCCTAGTTGTGTCATTTCCTTGATGCCTTGTGTGTACAATGCACTAAAAATAATCTGAAACACTTAAGGTTTGTATTTCTATGTTGGTATTAGGGATAATGGGCTCTTCCAATGGATCTTAGATTATATATCCTTTTATTTTTTTGGTCATAAAAAAAGGGATGGAAATTCCCTTTATCCGTTAAAAGATGCAATTTGTATTTTTCCATCATATGTGCTTATGTTCTTTTTCTGTCATTTCAAGGTCAACATCAGGAGAACCCGTTATCATTTCTTGGCCAATAAATTGAGAAAATCACAAAAACCAAGGATGCGTCTATCTTTGAGCTGTAACCTCCAAGTTGTGCAACTGAACATGTATAACTATCAAGGGTTGTTATGCACAACCCTCATTCCTTGTTTAATTTTCACCGTGATGAATAAAAAATATTGACATTAAGTTATATATACATACATACATACATATATATATATATATATATATATATATATATATATATATATATATATATATATATATATATATATATATATATATATATATTGATATATTTACTAAGAAATGTTGGTCCTCATTTTCTGCACCCTTTTCTGTTTTATTAGGTGGCACATTTCATGGCATATTTTCAAAAAAATGGACTTATTGAAAATGGTTTAGACTATAAGAATGATGTTATTAAATAAAATGTTAATGTTGAACATGAGGGTTCACATGTTTCAAAATCCATCCCGACTCAAGCAGATGCAAAAGAGGAAATTGTAATAAATGTCTTCGAAGGTTCTGTGATTTTTATAAAGGACTCCAATAATTCAATGGTTGTAAACCTTGGTTCTGCACAAGCACAGAGGATTGACGATACAACTAATGAATCGAAATTTTTTAAGCATGATAAAAGTGGTCGATATTATTATTGGAATGTTAAAAATACGGAAACCTTATGGGAAATACCCATTGCTTTGATTCGACAAGTTACGTAATAAGTTGATGGAAGATATCTATCAAAGAAAGAAACATCACAAGGAGGTGGGTTAGGCGTTAATGATACTACTTTGGAGTGAGATGGTGGAATGGAGGAAGAAAATGGGGCCCCTGGTATTCAAGAGAATCCTACTTCTTCTTCAATACGACCTAAAAATTTAGAGCCTTTAGTAAATAGTTTTCATGACAACGAGAAAAAATACCTATAGGAATAGATAACTAGAGCTAACTTGGGTGAGAAATTGAAGGAAGAGGATATAGATGCTAAACTGACCTATTTCTATGACATAAATGTTGAGTTTAAAGATCAACCATGTCCAACAAATGAATTTGGAGTGGAAGAATCAACCATAATTTTGACTCCTAAGAGAAAATGGTAGATGGGGACTTTGAAAAAAAAAAATAGAAGATATGGGAGTAAACATTTTAGAGGCAACAAAAGAGCCTAACCAAGAAAAATAGTTCGTATCTCTCAAACAAGAGATTCAAGAGAAAATTCTCAATCCTATTGAACTTCTTACATGGAGTGAAAATTTTTCTTTGAGATTCAAGGCTCTTAATGGGTATTGTATATATGACATTCAGTTTTACTGTTTATCTATTCTGAAAGAAATTTTTCTATCTTCAAAGTATGACTTTGATATTTGCTATATTCATGTTTGTTGGAGTAATTTATTTATTTACATATTTCATTTTCTAGATTCTCTCTAATAGTTTCCTATACATATAACCATTTTTCAGGAAAATTGATACCATTTGAGCTCTGAACTTGCGACTAAGGTATGCAATGGAGGCGGAAATTCGTGAAGCTGACTACAAAGCCCTTCTCTCACATGGAGATTATTTGGGTCCATTTTGGTTACATATGAAGTCACAACTTAAGAAACTTGAGTCTATCCTTAATGTGGAAGAGGTTGTGATGTCAAACGGAGCATATCAATGTAGGCTTTTATCCACTTCATTTTCTTCCTTCTAAAATTGAGCTGCATCAAAAAATATATTGAGAAAAATTAATAGGGATGAAAAGGAAAAAATAATTTCTTTTTTTGAAGTTGAATATCACAAAAAATATCCAATGAATGAGGACAACATGGATTTCCCCATAGATATGAATCATATTTCTTCTAAGGATGAAGACTACACATTGTATTCTCAGTTTGAAAACTTGCCCTCACCTAAGCATGAAATATGTAACAAGTTTACCAATCAAGTATATACTTACAATGATACTCATACAAACCATGAATTAGAGGAAGGTGAGATAAGGCAATTAGTTGATTCCAGGGCCTTAGAATGTGCTATTGGTGTTTTTTCAAGTCCTCAGAGGACAGAGGGAAATGACCTAATGAAGGATATTCCTTCAAAATTCAGAAATGTTGTTGAGAGTTCAAAAGATGCAGATCAAGATGTAGACATGGTAGTTGATATGGAGATTGATGATCAAACCGCTACACGATAATTACCTCACGAGGGAGTTGAACCATCATCTTTTTGTGATTCTAATTTGTAAACAACTTCATTGGATCCATCATTACCTTCAACAATTCCCATTATATCTAATTTCTTAGACTTCTCATTTGCTCATTTCCAATACAAGTTGGAGATGATGCATTGGGAATAGCCCCTCAACTTCCACTGGAAGATTGGGTTCCACCATCACCACCTCCAAATGGTGGTTATGCCATTCCTCACCACTCCCTAATGAACAACCCCCATCGCCCTTAGCTCCACCATTACCCTCTAGTAGCTATGAGGAACCTTTATGCCATGTTCTTTCATACATAGAACAATATATTTCAACTTATGTTCCCATGTCGAATTATAATTGTTACTCATATTCAAAAATTGAAGCTTCCAACCCTAATTATTGTTAGTATGAATCTTAATTCTAAGCATATGAAAAAATACCACTTTATCTACGTATAATAAAAAACACTAACAATAAAGATGGCTGCCAATATCCTCAGATCTGCTGTTAGGTGATCAAGATAAATGCTGCAAAAATCTAGATCTAGGCATTAGAAGACATTAAGAAGTAAAAAAAACAATATTTACTCCATGCATCCAATAGACAAGACAAGAATATGTTGAATTAATTTTGTATTAATGGCACCTGGGAGGAAAACACAAGAGGGTGTTCCCAGTTCTCCTCAATGGCATGGGTTCTTGTAAGTCCTCAACACTTTAGATCTAAAATTCCTCTCTCCTGATGGTGTAGAAAACCTATACAAAATAGTAGAAAAATATGAATATGATGGTGGCTCAATAGTCAGACCAAAAGTATAGATCCATAGTGGTATTTAGGCAACAAAAGGTGGTAAATGAATGGGAAAACCCTTCTATTTATAACAAAATATTGAGTTAGTCTAGATATTGGTGCATAGTTAAAATATTATTAACCAAATCAAGATCCAACTTTTATGGAATATTTTATTATATTTGTTGGAGGGAAAAGGAATTTGACTTGGGTCAGATCCATTTATTTGTAAATAATAAATAAATAAATGATTTATTTATCATTTTAAGGATGTGGTTGAGTTATAAATAATGACTTATTTAATTTTTAAGGGTGATTTAGTCATATTTAACAAAGAATATTATTTAAATAAGGTTTAAATAATTATTGTTAGAAAATAATAAGATAAATAATGATTTATCTAATTAATTTCCTTCTTTTGGGTTAAATATAACCAGGAATATTAAAACTATTGTTTAACTAATTATTCCTTGAGGAAAATCAAACAAATGTAGATTTATTTAATATTTCCTCATGGGGTTTCCTGTTTAGACCATAAACAACTTAATAAAGGTGGTTTACTAAGTTATTTTCATAGTGAAATCAATTTTACTTAAGGTAAAATTGGTCTTAGATGGTTTACTTGGGTCCATCTAATGATAATAGGTTATATGACCAAAAAATGGTGTAACAAATTTCCCCCCAGCGTGCGAGCGTTAGGAGCTAATCATATGACCGAAGTACGTTGTAAGAACTCAATCACTAGACACCGAAGGGGAAGTCAAAGAGAGAGAAGTATAAGGTAGACCAAAGTGCTGAAAGGACTAGAACCTGTGGAGGCGAGACTTACAGGTGCGACAAGTCTCTTTTATGAGTGAGTACCTGTGTTATAGGAGGAGGGGCAGGCATACCTATGCCCGCCGAGACAAAGTACAAAGAATAAGGCATCCAGTAAACAAGGGACTGAACAATATAGTACATGCTGGCATAAAAATGAGCCTGATAAATAACACGATAATGAATCCCATATACATATTGTGCCTGGGATAACAGCCAGGACTTGTACAATAATATCTAATTACATGAGATATAAATACAACCCTGATGCCCCTGTAAACAAGAAAGGGCTCTGGAAATCTGACTGATACATGCAATCAAAAAGGTGCTACAAGCAGCTGAGGCCGACATCATCAAATCTATGGAGTTGCATCGAAGGCTGAAAGGAAGAGGTCATCCGGGTATGTGGGGGGATACCTGTAGGGCCACCCCCTCATGAGGGCTGAGACATCTCACACACACCCGTGAATCACTGATATCAAATGCTGCATCACTGGACCATCAATTATATGGATCTCGATCATACTGAAAGGAGCTGGAGCTGAGAAACATTGAAGTCAAAGGGAAATATGGAGTCCCTTTGCCTGATCTGAGGCACCGAACAAGAGTGGAGGTTGGAACCAAGGTACACCGCCCTCTAGACTTGTATTTTGGAATGAGTGAGCTGATGTCGATAGAAGGAGGTCTACCATAGATGAGGCAATAAGGGATCCTTAGCTAAGGCATGAGAGAAAATAGTAGAGCGACTGACAGACTGACACCAGTGATGATGATGAAATGGGGGGTACTGAGTGGCGGATGGATGACTTCCTTTGTTTAGAGCATAAAGGGCATGGATGACCTGGAAGTGACTAAAACAATATCATGAGGGATAGGGGACAGTGGGACTGAAGGTCATAATGTGTGACACGAGAGAGGAATCAATAAATGAAGGAGGACTATGATGGGATACAAAGGGACTCGAGATAGACTCCATGAATGCGATGATGACCCAACTCGGATGCTCTAAACAAGGGCGACTCAATGGTGCTTCCACACAGAAAAGGTCCAATGGGGACCATAAAAACATGAGTACATGGTGGTTACTCATGACAAAAATCGACACGAGCATGGGCATGTATGGAGGCAAAGTGGTGCCTCCAAGTACGAGTGTTGCAAGTGAAGAAATTTCAATTTTGGGGAGTAGTGGAGTGATGCTTTGTGGAAAAAATGTGTCTTGGTGAAGTATCAAATCTCAAAAAGCATGAGTTGGCTACCTAAAGAAAATAAAACATGCCTTCCCAGAAGGAAATGATAAGGGTAATATCTCTTCAGATAGAGTGCATTACGAGGATTGGGAAGGGGATGGCCTTCGAAGTCCTCTAATAGATATGCTCCCCGACCTAAATCCTTAGTGATGATGTAAGGTCCTAGCCATAATGAGTCAAACATCCCATGACCAAGTACATCATGGGCTTGGTCATACACCAGAACAAGATCGCCTTCGTGGAAAGTACGAGGGTGGAATTTTAGGTCATATTGAGCTTTGGTGTGTTTCTTAGCCATCTCGATGGTTTTAAATGCAACACGACGGTCTTTGGAAGTGTGCTCAAGCATGATAAGTCATTGTTCTAAATGTTGGGTGTCAGGGAGATGTTTGACGGCTAGATGAAGGGAAGGGATTTTACACTCGATCGGTAAGACTACCTCCTCTCCAAAAACAAGGTGGAAAGGGGTAAACCCAATGGTGGTTTTAACAGAAGTTTGAGAGGCCCACAAAGCAGGGAAGAGCATAAGGTGCTAGTTGGTTTTGTGCTTATCCGCCGTCCATTGAAGCATGGTTTTAAGAATTGTATTAACTGCTTCAAATTGGCCATTACCTTGGGGGTAATCAGAGGAGGAATATTGGTGCTCAAAGCCCAATAGTGAGGATAGCTCACGCCATATCTCATCTTCAAAATGTCTTCCATGGTTAGAGACCAATTTTTTTGGAACTCCGAATAGATCGATCACATGGTTAAAGAAAAAGAGGGTTGCATTAGTTGTCGTGTTGTTAAACATTGGCATGGCCTCAGCCCATTTGGTGAAATAGTCAACTGCCATGATGGTATACTTATGGTTACCAGTCGATGATGGTAAACACTCCATAAAGTCTATGGCCCACTTACATAAGGGACCAGCTGAGATGATAGGATGGAGGGGAGCCAGAGGGGCTCGTGCCTTAGGGGAAAAATGTTTGCAATTGGGACAGTGTTTGACTGCCTCAATGCAATCACCAAAGAGAGAAGGCCAAAAGTACCCAGCGCGCATGATTTTCTGGGCAGTGGCTAGACTGGAGAGGTGGCCACCACAAGCACCACTATGATAAGCATTGAGGAGTTGTTCTTCTTTGGCGTGTGTGAGACAACGATGAAGGACGAAATCTACACCACGACGATAAAGGTCATCACCAATAATAAGGTAGAGGGGGGCCTGGTGTTAGATACGTCTTCAAGAATCATAGTCAAGATGGAGGGCAAAATTTTAAGTTCACAAATAAGTGAGGATGTCCCCATACCAAGGGTCATCAGTGGTAATGGAAAATAAATGTTCATCGGGGAAATTATCATTAACTGGATGATCCTGGGTACCTGTAGGTAGTTTGGAAATGAGTTTAGTGAGGGCTAAACCTTTATTACTTTTTGGTGTGACAAATTAAAGATTGAATTCTTGGAGGATCATGATCCAATGAGCATACTTCCCACTGATGATTCGACGACTCAATAGGAAGGCCATAGGGTTGGAAATAGTCATGACCTTGGTGGAACGCATGAGGATGTAATGACAAAGTTTGTGGACTGAGAACACGATAGCACGTGCTAATTTCTCTTCGTCTGAGAAGGATACAAGAGGTCATACTAGGTTCTTACTGACATAATAGATAACATGCTAAATTTCGTTGTCATCTTCCTGAATAAGGACTCCAGCGACCGAGTTGGTGGAAGTGGAGATATACAGGATGAAATCCCTATCAAAGTCAGGGGGACAAATCAAGGGAGCAGATGTGAGAGAATTATTCATGGCATCAAAATAATTTTGAGCATAGGCATCCCATACAAAAGGGATATTAGAGTGGAGGAGTCTAAGGAACCCATGCGTGGTGGTGGCATAGTCAGGTACGAACCAGCGAAGCAAATTAGCTTTGCCTTGAAGGCTTTGTAACTAACATAAAGTACAGGGGATGGGAAGCTCAAGGATGGCTTGAAATTTCAATGGGTCAAGCATGATACCATGTTTAGACATAATGAAGCCTATAAGACGGCCGACAGGCACACAAAAGACACACTTCAGTGGTTTGAGGTGAATATTATACTTGCGACATCGAAGAAAGATAGTACGCAGATCGTGAAGGTGTTGCGCTCGATGCTTAGAAAGCACAATGAGGTCATCTAAATAAGCAAGGATAATATGAGCCAGGTCATGGAAATAGTAAGACATAGCCTGCTGAAACGTGGCTCCTGTGTTTTTAAGGCCGAATGGCATGACTCGATCGAAAAAGGTTCCCCATGGACTAATGAACGTGGTTTTGAGTTGATCAGCCCGACGGATAACAATTTGGTTGTACCTGGAGAAACCATCCATAAAGGATAGACCCTCGTGCCCCGCACACTCATAAATTATTTGGTCAATGAATGGTGTGGGGAAGTTTTCTTTGGGACAAGCTTTGTTTAGATCACGAAAGTTAGTGTAGACACGAATGGTGCCTTATTTCTTAAGAACGGGAACCGGATTAGACACCCAAGTGGTGTATTCAATGGGATAGATAAAACCAACCTACTTGAGCTTATCGATTTCGGCTTTTATAGCTTCTCTTCGGGAAGGATTGATGGGTCTCAAATTTTGGCAGATAGGATTGGCATCAGGCCATGTATCGATATGGTGTTCGACAATGGTAGGATCAAGTTCGGGTATTTCTAAATAGGACCAGGTGAAAATATCACAGAATTATTTGAATAGCTTGGTGTAAGCCTCAACTTCTTCTGAGGTGCAATGGGCACCCAAGGTGATATTTTCTTCTATCCCTGTTTTGTCAGAAATGTCAATTTTAATGGTAGGAGAGATATTGGCCATATTTCCTTCTTCGAAAGCATCAGGTGTAGGGATGGGATTTCTAAACCAATCAACCTCATCAGGAATGAAGTCTTTAGTTTCCACAGTATATTGGTCATGGGACTGCTGTGGGAGGAAGTATGCACGGTGGTGCATATCATCCCATGGAAAGTCAGGTTCGGTTATAGCTTCCATAATGTCTTCATCGGAATGGAAGATGGGGTGACTGGAGGAAGAGAGACCTCCTGACGTGATAGAACTACCTGACTCATCATCATGTGAAGAAATTCTCACATGCGCAATGTCATGGGGGATGACAGAAGAGTAAGCATATTAAGGATCTACCGATGTTGAGCCCAGGGTGGTCGCTGAAGGGAGGTCAGTCGAAACATCAGGGGAAGTCTCCAAGGGGAATTCTGTTGAGGGTCTCATGGATGATGATAGGTAGAAAATGTGGGTCGAAGGCTCTTCCGTCTTAACATCGGGAGGTGGAATGTCAATGGGAGCAAGCAGATCCTCTTGTTCTGATGGAGCAAAACTCGTAGAAAAGTGAGAGGTGGAATTTTCATGCTTGGCCTCGAATTGGTGGAACGCTTCTAAAGAGGAGCGATACTCTTCAAGGCAGTGACAGAGGTGAGTGTAATGGCCATGAAAATCACACAAAGCATAGGGGTGATTGGTGCACAAAGTTTTTAGTTTCGGGACCTAATCAGGTATAGTGACATAAACCTCAAGGATATCAGACTCAAAAAACGTCTCATTGACCATGGACTTAAGGTGAGGCAACTCTGGACAAGTGTGGGTGGTGTGACCGATAACATCACACAAAGCATACTAGATAATGCGTTTTGGCGGCCGAGGAGGGGAAAATTTTTCGGAGTGGCCTTGTATTTGGTTGCCCCCATGCGAGCTTTGCCATTCTTACCTGAAGCGGTCGCAACAAGAGGTGGTTCCTATTGAGGTGTTTGAGGCATTGTTGCAGCGGGAGAAGTCATGGGGACCGGTTGAACCGGGGTTAAAGCAAGATAAGGTTTGGGTTGACCAGGCGGGGTAGCGGCTGGAGGATCAAGGTACCAGACGAGAATCCCAAGGGTCAAGTTAGGAAGAGAGAGGGTGGCCATGACAGGTGCCGTATAAACTCCTGGTGTGGGAGCTAGGAATGGTATCTGACCAAAGGGGTAATGGCCAGGCGGGATAGCTCCTAAATGGTTAAGGCCTGGAGGAAACATTCTAGGAGGGTAGAGAGGCTCATGGATACCAGCTGAAGGGCCAGGAGGAGGAGGTCTAGAAGGATTAATTGAAGGGCTAGGAGTAGGCTGCGGAGGGTGAGGAGGCTGCTGACTAGCCGAGGCAGGCCGCTTGAGATCAACCCGAGACAATTGCATCATGTAAAATTTTGATAAGTTGGGATCAAATACAAGAAGAGGAAGACCAAGGAATGAACCAAGCAATGAGGAATCTTTGTATACTCCAGGTGAGACACTGGTCAAAGGATTGATGGTTTGCTTGTTGGCCACTGAAGAGATAGTGGATTCAGGGGAGGTCCGAGACTTCGGTTCGTAATATGTAAACTGGTCAATGGTGACTATCTTTCTGTTATGAGGGAAGGACATCCTACGGTGGACCGCGGAAGGGACAACAAACATCGCATAAGTGTAGCTATGACTCAATAGAATGTTGTAATCTAAGGGGGCATCTATGACTTCTACGTTAATGCAAACAGTCTTACCTGCAAGAGTAATAGGACAATTGCAGAATAAGCCAATGGGCTGGGAGGCGTGACCATCCCATGCTCAAAGAGTGATCGTGGAAGGAGCCAACTAAGGTGATCTGAGTTGCTTCCAAACTGAATCGTACATCACACAAGTGGATGCCCCCTCATCAATAATGCACTCGGAAATGTTGGTGTTCCAGATCTTGACTGGGATTTGGAAAGTGATGGAAGCAAGGAGAGGAGGATGTTCTGACTGGTCAACATCAAATACAATCAATCGATCATCGGAAGGATCTACAGCACCCATGGCAGATAGTATAGCTTTTCGTTTTGAAGGGCACGAGTGTAGGAGTTCCAGCGTTGAAATGGCAGTAGGAGATTGTGCCAAATCATCTACTATACTATATGAATGGGCACCTTTGCCAGAAGCAGCATTTCGGCGTAGTGGTCCCTTATGGATCTTGGTATGAACCTCTGCCTTAGGCTGAGGGATCTGCAAGGGACCATTAGGTGTCGAAATAGGCTCTGTAGAGACTGAAGAAGGCCGCTCGGGGACAGACGTAGTGGGAGGCTTGTTGCACTGATGGGACTGAGTCTGAAGATTGATTTCTACAATTAGAGGTTGATCAGAGTTCATCATGATAATTTGGTAATCGGAGGTACTATATGGAAGAGGTTGAGTGGCCACCTGTCCTTTAGGTGGTTGGGTAGCCACAAATCCTTGCTGAGGGAAAGGATTAGTAAGCACAGCCGGTTGTCTAGGTGCCGCACTGGGAGGGATGGAAGGGGAGGCTTGCTATCCTTGCAATGTTGCTTTAGACTCCCACAGTTGCCATATCTGTGTTAAAAGAGGACAATCATGTGTGTAATTACCGTAAACACCACAAAAAGAACAAGGCTTGTTCGTGCGAACATGCCTGTCCTGCTTGGGCTGGGTGCCCTATTGCTGGTTAGTAGTGTTAGGAGCACTATTTTAAGGATTAGGTCCAGGATTACCAGAAGCAGATTTATTTTTAGTGCCTTTCCTCTTCTTTTTCGAGGGAGGAGGATTAGTTGTGCCCCACTGTGTATATACCTTCCCTTGAGGGGGCGGTGGCTGTTGTTGCGGGGGTTGAGAAGGAAAGGGAGGAGGCGGTGCTAATGCTGGAGGAGCTGGAGCACCAGGATGTGGATACAGATAATAAGGAGGTTGGGTAGCAGTGTGGTAAACAGGAGGTTGGGAAAAAATAGGAGGCATGACATATCCTGGATACGTGTTACGAGGAGGGGGAAAAGTGCAGGAGGTGCTGGCCCCCCCTGAGGAAAGCCGTAGCCCATGGGAGGTTGAGCATACAGATTAGAGAGAGCTCCAATAATACCATCGGTGGCGTGAGATTCCCCCACTGCGTTGGCACCACCAAGTCTGGGAAGATCAGGTAGAATGGTATAAACATAACCCGACTGAGCATAGATCAGGTCATATTTTAACGCAATTTGGAGAGCGGCTTCTTCGGTTTGAGGAAATTACGATGTGACATCTTTTTCGATAGGTGGAAAAAGATATTTAAGGAACCATTCCATGTAGAAAAGGCCTTCGAAGGTAGGAGCTCTACATAGGCTCTTTCTTCTCCACCATTCCTGGACATGGTCGAAAAGGCGGGTCGCAGATGATTAACGGAAAGAAGTCAAGAGTTTGGTACCAGTGTCATAATGAAGGGGAAGCTAGAAGTAAGATAGAAAAGCCAGGGAAATAGTCACAAAGGTGGTATGAGAGGAAGGGGCCTGATCAACATACCACTTAGAAGCTTCACCTGTAAGCGTACATTGGAAAAACCGAAGATAGACAGAGTCATCGGTAATGGTATTAGACGAACACCACATGTGGAAAGATCGAACATGATTTGTAGGATATTCTCTAGCAAGGCCTTCAAACTTTGGGATGTCAGAAAGGAGCTTTTTCGGCATAGCAGGCCAACTAGTGTCATGGTGTATAGGGTCATTTATCAACTGGTCAAAATTGGGGAGGCTAAGGCCTCCCATGAAGGGGATCAAGGGCGCAGCCAAGGTAGTGTCCGTTGAGGTCCCTGTTGAGTCCCAAACTTGCATCTTTCTTATACACCTTTCTAGACCTTTTCCATTCACCTGGACCTTCTAAGTCATCAATATCATTGCATATTAATTATAAAAGAGCATTTAAAGTGGTTTTTAACTATGTTTTGTGTCTGTTGTTTGAATTAGATTTTTTCTCAATAAGCTGCGGAATCTTGTCACTTTCCGCAGCTGCTGCAACTTTCCGTAGCCATTTTGTTAAAGTCTATAATGCAGGTGTCTTCAGGAAAATTGAGCCACATGGGAGGGTTGGAAATGACATGGACATGGATCGAGTCCTATTGGCTCAGTCGAATTCACCTAAGAAGGCTATGGTCAAAGGTAGCCAAGTGGTGGTCAACCGAAGAGTCCCACGATGACAGAACTCTGTTTTTCATCACGTGAAGATTTGCGTGGCCATTTCTAAATCATGAGAGACATATCAACACCTGTAAATGGATCCATAAGCTGAATCCAATAGCCACTTTCCATAGATTTAATCTTCACGGCAGCCATGATGCTAGATTTCTGGACGTGGTTGTTCACGTGTCTTCTATCAGCGCAGACTTTAGGGAATTAGTTATGTCACCCTATGTTATAAATAATGTGTTCTCATACGCATAATAGTTAGCTATGTAATGTAATTGCATTGCCACTGTGTTGTGACATTATTTATCTGTTATGACCGCATTTTGAATATATAAGAAGACTCTGTTCATAAGCACAATTCGTGTTTGATAGCTGCTTCCCGAGGATTGTGTAGAGGGCCCCTACACACGCCGAGGTTTTGTGTATTACTGTATAGTTTCATGCTTCATTTCCTTACGTTCATTGAGCCATAGTCATTCATGTGTATATATATATATTACATCTTTCATGCTTTACGTTTTACTTCTGTCCATAATCTTTCATGCTTTATATTGTTGTTAACTGATCAGTGTTTTTGTTCCAGATTACAATAGGTAGCCCGGGCATTTGCACATAATTTTATAATGACTAATGACATGGAATCAATCTTGTCCTTCTGCCGATTTATTTTTTTCTCTTAGTTTTTAATTCCAACACTGTTTTATTCATTTCAGTTTTGTACATTAGCTTTACTAGTTAGATTAGATATTAAGCTGCTCATTTCATTATCAGTTACCTTCGAAATCCATAGCGAGACTAATGGTGAGGGATTGCAGTATGAATGTGTAGCTTGATGTTAGTTTATTTTTCTGCAAGTTAGATATTAAATTGCTCATTTCATTATCAGTTACCTCCGAAAGCCATAGCGAGACTAATGGTGAGGGATTGAAGTGTGAGTGTGTAGTTTGATATTAGTTCATTTTCTTTCTGCAAATTAGATATCAGATTGCTCAAGTTGTTTATGATTACCTCCGAAAGCCATAGCGAGACTAATGGTGAGGGGTCAGAATATGAATTGATGTAATTTGATTTTAGCTTTACTTTACTTGCAAATCTTTGGATTTCTTTGAGTACAGTTTCTTTTGTGTTAGACAGCAGCAAGGGTAATGGGTTTCATGATCAATATTTCACTGTTTGTTTGACTAGTATAGTGGCACATTTTCATTTTCTTTTAGGAATTAATTTTGTCATTGCATATTTTAAAATCCTTTTTAAGTTTGATGTTTGGGAAATCATTATAAAGGACATCATTGCCTTGAACATTTATCTCCATACTTGTCTTTTAGAATTTCCATCTCACATTAGGAAACTAACCAAGATAAAAAGAAAAAAAACCAAAAACGACAAAAAGTAAGAGATAGGTTATCTTGCACATATAGTGCGCCACACTTCTTCAGCTTACGAATCTCGGATTGAAAAATTAATGTAGCAATTTAGGACACACTAAATTGGCCAAACATTTTGGCGCCGTTGCCGGGGAAGTGTAACTAGGTAGCCAATTTCTTTTAAAAAAAACAATAAAAAGAAGGGAAAACTTGATAACTTCTTGAAGTATGCTCTCCTCTTGCACCTAGTGTGATCTGGAGGATCAGAAAAGAGAGTTATTGGTTCAATAATTTCTTAAGTATGCTCTCTTCTTGCACCTAGTGTGACCTGGAAGATTAGAAAGAGAATTATTAGCCCAACTTAAAAAGGAAATAATAAAAATGACATGCATAGAGCAAGAGATTCTAGGGGAAGGTTTGTAGCTAGAGCCAAGAGTTCGATTTTCACAACTCCATATTCTTCAAGGCATAGACAAGATTCACCACCATCTACCCCTAGCCTTAATATTCTTGGAATTCAAGGAGCAGCTGAATTAGAGGATTCTCCTACACCATCTACCAAATCTCACTTAGAAAAAGGACCCTTTCTTTACTTCTACAGGAGAGTATATTGTAATCAAAGAAGTAGAATCACCTGAAGAAGAAAAGGAAGAAACTCCCTCTCATCCTCCCTTGATAGAAGAACCAAACGACTTTGAGGACTCTAAAGAAACTATCATGGCAGAGGAAATAATAGATGGATTTGGAGGTAGAGGTAGAGGTAGAGGAGGAGGAAACAATGGAGACAACAATGGTGAAGGTAATAATGGAAGAAATAGGGAAGGAGACAACTTGTTTGGATTCCCTATAGTTGATGAGGAAACTCATACAATGATGAAAAACATCTCACCATCTATCCTCCCCAACTTCTATGGATTACGAAGTGAGGATCATGAAACATTTATGTTTGAGTTTGAAGTCGTGTGCCGAACCTATGACTATATGGAAGACTCTCAAAAACTCAAACTGTTTCCTTCAACATTGAAGGGAGCCGCTTTGAAATGGTTCATGGGATTAGCCACCCAATTTATTAGGAATTGGAATGATATGAAACAAAAAATTTTGGATAGATACCTCGACTATTGCATGCCCACCAATCACAAGGATGAGGTATTCAAAATGGTGCAAAAAGAAGATGAAAATTTGTAGGATTTACTTGAAAGATTTCAATACAACTTAAAAAGAGAAAATATGAACAACTTAGATCAGGAAACTTTGAAATCCCTTCTATTAAAAGCCATTAGAGATGAATGGATAGATATTTTAAACATTATGGGGAAAGGAGACATTTCTCAACTTCCACTTCGTGACATAACAGAACTATGTGTCCATCTCTCAAGGGGAAAATATAAAACGGGAAAAGGGCCTAGAGATCCTTCTCTTATCAGGGCAAACAAATCTGCAACTAGATCAGTAAGTAGGGCAGAGATTGGCAATATGCTTGATGAATTCAAAACTGATATCTTAGGGAGCCTTAGTGAACAACTAGACACCCTTAAAATTCAAAACAAGCAGAAAGCAGAAACTGATGCTCTAGCCATATTTTGTCCGAAATGTAGGAAGAAACATGCTTTAAGGGAATGTCCCTTGGATGCAAAAGTTGTAGAAACATGTATGATTTGCTCAGAGAATCATGAGATCAAGGATTGTCCTTCAATTCCTGGACTCAAAGATGTTTTTCAAGAAGATCCAAATTCAGTAGAATCTCTTTGTTTTGTTGCAAGAAGACCTTGGCAGGGACAACAAACTCAAGGGTTTAACAACCCTATGAATCTTCAAACCCCACCAAATTGGAATCCTTGGCAACAACCTTGTCCCCAACATCAAAATCCATATCAGCCATGGGTACAAGGGATGCAAAATCCTTATGGGAGATTTGCTCAATTTTATCAATATCCTCCATCTTTTCAAAATCAACAAGCTCCACAACTTCCAAACCCAAATCCACAACTTTCATTGCCATTTCCACAACAAAAACCTTCTCAACAAAATCCAAATCCTCAACTCATGCTTCCATTCCAACAAAATACAAATCAACTTCCAGCTCAGCCATTGCCAAATCCTAACAATAAAAATCCTCAGAATACTTACATGATAGAAGGACAACAATTTCCTACCTATATGATTGTTTCTCTCAATGATGTACAACTCAGGTCTGGTAGAGTTTTAGAAAAACCTTCTATAGATGTCCAAGAGCAAGATACCTCTAAGGAGGACTCTCTTAAAGTCAATAAGGGTTCTGAGGAAGCATCTCTTCAAAACTCAAACATTCAAAAAGAGAAAGAAAATTTAACCCCCACAACTCCTATAGTTGAGAAACCTGCATCTTCATCCACACCTCCTTTCCCTGAAAGATTACAAATTGATAAAGGGGTGGAAAAACAAATCTTGTTGCCTAACTATGATTTTCTAGATCAATTAAAGAATGTTTGTATCAAGATTCCCTTGCTACAAGCCATTAGAGAGAGTCCTATTCTAGCAAAAACAATAAAGGAGTTGAGTCTCAAAAGACCAGGAAGGAAACTAAGAGATACAAGAAGAATCCACCTGGTAGGAAAAATTGCAGATATCATGATGGGAAAAATTACCATGCAGAAGTATGTAGATCCAGGTAGTCCAATTTTCAAGACACATATAAATGGGATATAAATTCCAAACACATTGATTGACTTAGGGGCTGCTATCAACATTATGAGTAGACAGACTATGGAACAACTAAAACTTCCTAATCTTGTTTTTACACCTACTTTACTGCAACTTGCAGATCGATCAGTTATCAAACCAAATGGCGTATTAGAAGATATTTTAGTCTCCTTAGATTCTTGGGAATATCCAGTAGATTTTATGATTTTGACTCCCAAGAGTAATCTAGGAGGGCACCAACTTATCTTAGGAAGACCTTGGCTAGCCACAGCTGATGCTTTCATTAGTTGTAGATCTGTGGATATGTACATTTCTAATGGTAATTCGACAAATAAATTCAATTTTTATCCTCTAGCAAAAGCAATCACAGAAGTAGGAGACAATGAATGGGTTGATGATGAGGACACTATACAACCTGTCTTTACCATTTCTGAAATCAGTGAGGATAGTCAAATTCTGAACACATTAGAAAATTTTGAGACATCTTCAAAATATGACCCCACACAATTTCAGTTGGAATCTGACATAGAATATTTATCATCAAGACAAATGTCTCTTTACTCTATGGAAGAGTTTGGTAGTTCTACTATTGAGATTTTCCAGGAAAAACATTGAATATCAACAAACATTTGGAAAAGTCACAACAAGAAGAACTAACCAAAATCTTGCAAAAACATTCTACTGCATTTGCATGGGAGTATACTGACATGAAAGGTATTGATCTTAAGACTTGCATCCATCATATCTATATTGAGGAAAACAATAGACCAATCAAACAACCTCAAAGAAGGATGAATCCAAATCTTAGGGAGATAGTGAAAGAAGAGCTCCAAAAACTACTCAATGTAAACTTCATTTATCCAATTTCAGATAGCCGATGGGTTTCTCTTTTGGTTATAGTACCTAAAAAGAATGGTAAATGGAGGGTATGCATTGATTACAGGGAATTGAACAAAGCAACTTTGAAGGATCACTTTCCTTTGCCCTTTATCGATCAGGTATTAGATACATTAGCAGGCAAAAATTACTTTTCATTTTTGGATGGTTTTAGTGGCTATAATCAAATTCAGGTAGCACCTGAAGATCAAGATAAGACCACATTTACTTGTCCATGGGGAACTTTTGCCTACCGAGTGCTTCATTTTGGGTTATGTAATGCACCAGCAACATTCCAAAGAGCAGTACTAGGAATTTTTTCTGATCTAATCCATGATTGTGTAGAGGTTTATATGGATGATTTTACAGTTTATGGTAATTCATTTGAAAAGGCATTAGAAAATTTGGAAAAAGTTCTTATAAGATGTAAAGAAACAAACCTTTCATTAAGCCATGAAAAATGCTTTATGATGTTTATTGAAGGGATTGTTTTAGGACATCATATTTCAGGAGATGGGATTAAGGTTGATAGATCAAAAGTTGAAGTCATCTCCAAGTTGCCTATTCCAAATTGTCAAAGAGATGTTAGAAGTTTTCTAGGATTTACCGGATACTATAGAAGATTTATAGAAAACTTCACTAAAATAGCATCTCCACTCTTCAAATTGCTTACAAAAGACTGTGAATTTAAATGGGATCCTGATTGTCAATCAGCTTTTGAAACTTTGAAAACAAGAATATCTTAAGCACCCATCTTGAGAGGACCAAATTGGAAACTTCCTTTCCATATTTCTACAGATGCTTCAGATACAGCTCTTGGAGCTGTGTTGGGTCAAAAAGATTTAATTCCTTATGCCATTTATTACACCAGTAAAAATTTGACTCCCACCGAGTTGAATTATACTGTGACTGAAAAAGAATTCTTAGCTGTTGTTCATGCAATTAATAAGTTTAGACATTACATAACAGGCTATGAAACTTTTATTCATACTGACCATTCTGCAATTAGATATTTAATGAACAAACCTGTTACTAATGGCAGAGTGACAAGATGGCTTTTACTTTTGCAAGAATTCAATATTACCGTGTTGGATAGACCAGGAAAACAGAATACAGTAGCTGATTTCTTGTCTAGGATTCAGAATACTAAAGAAGATTCTCCTGTAGAGGATAAGTTTCCTGATGAATACTTGTTTGCAGTAACTATTAAGACTCCTTGGTATGCAGATATTGCTAACTATTTGGTTACAGGGAAACTGCCTCCACATTTATTTCTAAGTGAAAAAAGAAAGATTATTCAGGAGAGTTCAAAATATTCATGGATTTCTAACGAATTGTTTAAAATAGGGCTAGATCTTGTGATCAGAAGATGTGTGAGGGAAGATGAAATGCCTGAAATCCTTAAGGCATGTCATGATGAACCATGCAGCGGACACTTTGCTGACAAAAGGACAACCTATAAAATCCTCTCTTTAGGATATTATTGGCCTTCCCTCTTCAAAGATGCAAAACAATATGTCAAAAGGTGTGACAGCTGCCAAAGAGTAGGGAAACCTACCCTTTCAAATGAAATTCCATTGCAAACACAGGTACTCATCGAACCCTTTGAAAAATGGGCTTTAGATTTCATTGGACCTATTAACCCACCATCTAAGCAAAAGAAGTATATGTTGGTTTGTACTGATTATGTTAATAAATGGGTAGAAGCCAGGGCATTAGTGTCTGCTACTGAAAATTCAGTTGTTAATTTTCTTTATGAGGATATTTTTACTCGCTTTGGTGTTCCAAGAGAAATTGTGACAGATCAGGGAAGCCAATTCACATCCAACCTGGTGGAGAAGTTGATGAAAGAATACAAAATCAAGCACAGAAGATCTACTCCTTACCATCCACAAGGAGGAGGTAAATCCCCTCAGGACAGAGGCGATCCCTACTAGCCCAGCAGGGGTCTAGCAACAAACAAACAATGCTATGACGCAAGCTCCTAGTTACGAATGGAAAGGCTAGGAATAGAAGCCTACCTGGATTCCAACGCTAGAACCTGAAGAAGAAGCGTCCCTGTTCTTCAGCCCCGGCAGATCACAATCCCTCCACGATCTCTGCGGATGAACACCTGCACATGGAAAAAAACGAACAGATACAAGCATAGAAACCGGCATACGTAACTAAACATCAGTCAGAAAGGATGTTACTCGCATTAACATGATGGAAAATGGAGTGGAACCATAATCATAGTCATCTATTAAATAATAAACGAAGAAAGATTACAACCAAGTTCTGACGTCGTGATCTCCTTCGGACGGGTCTCCGGTCATCCACGTCTCGCAAAGCTCGCCAAGGAAAGGGAAAACCTCTCCGGAGTCTCTCGACAATGGTCTCCTTACTTGAGTCGGCCTTAAGGGAAAGAGAGGATTCTTTACAGCACAAAGGCTCTTGGGAATTTGGAGATTCAAAGCTTAGGCACTTCAAGACTATCAGCCTTTCAGCCCCTTGATCAATGGATGAAGGCTATATTTATACAGGAGAGGAGGAGGTTGGGA
This sequence comes from Pinus albicaulis, assembly GCA_034641835.2. Taxonomy (NCBI): domain Eukaryota; kingdom Viridiplantae; phylum Streptophyta; class Pinopsida; order Pinales; family Pinaceae; genus Pinus; species Pinus albicaulis. Next base: position 653,213,296 of record CM076576.1, on the reverse strand, counting down.
TCCCTACAATAGTGGAAGGGAGGCCTTATCCTTTGGGAGGTTCCCCATATGGTGGAAACAAGAGGCCAAAGGAGGAAGGTCGTGGTTATTCAGGCGAAACCACTCCCGATGACTCATCCACGAAGTTGTTGTAATCGAAACTTCGCCTCCTTTTTTAAAAAACTTTCCATAAACAGAGTGGCGCGGGTACAACACTGGGACAGAGCGCCAATTGGCGTGGGCTCAGTGTTAATTTTCCCCCATTGGAGCGAGTACATAACGGGCTACCAGCGCCAATGCAAAAACATGTGTTTTTAGGGGTCTGCTCAGGAAATGATAAACAGAAGAAATGTTGTCCTCATGGAAAGGGATGCAATGAAGGTATTTTCAAGGCTTGACATTGCTCACAGGTCACATAATGGGTCCTCCATTGTGCGGGACGGGAAATGGTAGGGACGGTGACAAATTACTGTGTAACAGATGCCCCCTAAAGCATGAGGCCCGAGAGAGAGAGAGGGGTGAAATGCTTTACGAGAACATGTGCAACCGAAGGCCCGCCGTCGGAAAACCTGCGCAGAAAGATACAACTGATATCTCAAGTACATGATGTATATATATGGTATGGACGCAACCATCCGAAACAGAGTATGCTATAATCCGGATCCAGGGTATGGGCGCAGCCATCCAACTAAGATCAAACAAATAGACTCAGGTATGGTCGCAGCCATCCAATCAGTGAGTCATGTACATAATGATAATAATCCACAATCGCAGCCTGGATTACAACAGACATAATCCAGGGTCTTGCGCTCCATCTCGACCCAAAAAAAGTACAAGTTCAAGCATGTGAATATGTGAGCTGAAGTCGAACATGCAAGAACATCGTCTGATTACCAGCCAATGATGAAAGCTGTTAACAGACGCGAGAGAAACCATCAATAATGACAATGGTCCTCAAGGTACTACAGGTACAATCTACGGCGTGTGAATAAATGAGCTGACGTCGAACACCCGCAGAATCATTCGATCGGAAGTCAATGATGTAAACTTCACGTCGAATGCGACGAACCTGCCATTGAGGCATGCAGGCTCCAAGGTACCATCAGGAGTCTCTAGACCAACTTCTCGGATAATGAGTTGAAGTCGACAGGAAGTGACCTTGATCGAAGGTGGGCCATAATGATTCCCACATCATCGACACGAGACAGAGGAACATGATGTTTTTGTTGTGAATCAGGATCGTATGAGAAACAGAGGAAGGTTGAAATTTGCAGAGGCCAACTTCTCTTGAACACATGAACGGCACGACGGTGAATTTTGGCAGTATTTGACATCAAACGGATCAGAGGTCATGGTGACGAGGCAATGAACAGATGAGCGGTCAAAAGAGATTATCCAAACCCACGGAGGCAAAGTGAAGCAACGAGATGAGATGTCCCCAACCCGACACAAATGCAGAAAAGTGCCATATTCAAGAGCGACATACTGCCAATGACAACGACGATGGTTCCATTTTTCCCCACCATCTTGGTGAGTACCTCTTTATTTTTACACAAGCTTGAAGAGGATACCATATGCTTGTCATATAAGTCCGCCCTTCGGGCGAATCCATCCTAGTGCATTTAACGAGTCCTAGGAAGGAGAAACTCGAATAACGTCATTTCGACGAAATCCAATGTCATCAGGGTTTAACGAGTCTGACAAAGGAAGAACTCGGCGTCTTTTCATGTTTAGAGAGTTTGAAAAGACAGCGGAAAAGAAAACTCCACCAGTCCCTTTTCGTAAATAGTTTCCCAGATCCGAAAAGGTAGAAAACAATACCTGGGAAAACCTCCTAGTAGCAATAGGCTAGGGTATTCCTTTTTCGTAATCAATCTATCCCAGCCCGAAAAAGGGGTAAACGTATACTGGGTAGATGTCGATTCGTGTCCATTTTAACGAGATCAAAACGACAAGGGCCTCGGCAATCTTTTCATGTTTAGAGAGTCAGAAAAGAGCTGAAAGATGACTCCTCCTGGAGGAACGAGTGGTATAAAGGGTAGCAACTGGTTCCGGTAATGGTGGAACTACTCAAAACAAATAAAGGTCAAGAGGCTGGCTAACAAGACCACTCATCGCAGCGGTTCCTCAGGAATGGGTAAAACAACCAAGTGAAGGCATATGATCGGCCAAGCAGATAGTGACGATGGAGTGAGAAAACCAAGGTTCATCTGGCAAAAACAGGCTGATGAGATGACAATCACAAGAGGTAAAAGGGAAAGGTTTCATTTTTACACAAGCTTGAAATCAGGAAACTCTGCTTGAAGTTGGTTTCATTTTTACACAAGCTTGAAACAAAGATAAACTATGCTTGAAACCGGTTTCATTTTTACACAAGATTGAAACGGAAACAAACTATGCTTGAAAAAGTAAGCATGCCCCCAGCATGATGACTCAATTCGAGGTACATGCCCCCCAAGCTTCAGTCCATGCACCTGAGTAAACATATGGAGGGAGTGAAGGTTCAAGTTACGAGATCTAAAGACTCGACTGGTATTTTACGAGAACTTATCAAAGACTCGAATTGAACGGGAACATGTTTCATTTTTTAACGAGGTTGACACATTAAAAGAACTATCCTCAAACAACTTGTTTCATGGTTTAGGGAGCTTGACACAAGACCAGGAACTGTGCTCCGACAAACCTTGTTTCATTTTTTAAGGAGCTTGACACAAGACAAGGAACTATGCTCCGACAAACCTGGTCATAATGAACAAGAAGTCATCGCTTCCAAGAGTTCCACTCCTGATGGAAGGGAAACATCCTGGAAGTCAGGACCCAATGCCCCCAGCACATTATGCACAACGGCATCATCACTGAACACAGGCATGGGGTAAGTAGCCACATAGTTGACCTGCGGTGGAGTAGATACAACGGGTGGATAGAAACCAGGAGGGGGTGATGGCAGACCAGATGCCATATTAGGGCCAAAGAACAAAAGCTGATCAATGGTCACGATCCTTCCTTCATGTGGAAAGCACATCACGCGAAAGAGGGAGGAGACAAGTGCTCCCATGGCATAGGTGTAATCGCGCCCCAGGAGCAGATTGAAATCCAAGGGGCCTGGAACGACCATCACGTCTATATGGACGGTTTTACCTCCCAAAGTAACAGGTAACCTTGGAAGGATCCCCAACGGTTGACTCGTCCTTCTGTTAAAAGTGAGCAGATTCTGCGTAACAGGCGCAAGCGGCGGCGAACCGAAAGCTTGCCAGGTAGTTGAAGACATAATACTAACAGAGGCACCTTCGTCTATAATGGTGCTGGGAACGACCAGACCAAGAGCCTGTACTGTGATCTCGAAAGGCACATAAGACGGAAGGCGAAATCCTGCAAATCGATTCCAATCAAAGGAAGCGACCAAACTACTCTGAGGGGCTACCATCGAAATGCGAATGTCTTCCCCTGATGTTACGAAAGCAGAAGTCTCTTCCATGACCTCCATCTCGAAGGCGGGAGGAAAATCCTCCGTAGCCTCCATCTTGGGAGGCGGAGGAGAAACTTCTTGAAGTACAGGGACAGGAGAATCTCTCTCCAAGTCTGAAGAATCTGAAGAAACCAAAAGAACATGAGGGTTATGGGGTCCACTCTCAACAGAAAAGAGCTGGTGCACCGCAGATGGGGCCAGTTCAACCGATCCCACGACCAATGGTTGGTCGGGAACGGATTCCTGAATCTGAATTTCTGGAGGAGTGGGATCGACCAAGGATGACCCTTGACCAATCACGGCATCAGCCGGTGGAAGACTCAAAGAAAGTTGTTTATAACCAGCTGGGAGGCGTGGTGTAGAAATAGTCAGGTTGTCCAAGACTCGCTTGGCTTCATCCATATAAGGACAAAGGTGAATAGCATGGTGCCCTTCACACAACTTACAGGGATTTGTGATCTTACCCTGCTTCTTAGGAGCCTTACCAGTGCCCCCAACCTGACTCCCGGAAGCCAAAGACAACGGTGGGCGACCGTTGGACCATACTTCGAGTACCTTGGGAATGCCAGGGCAGTCTCGAAGAAGATGGTCTCCCGTGCACAACATGCAGGGGAACTTGACTTTCCGAGGAGGGTTGGAAGGGTTATCAAGAGGAGATGTTTCAGGAGCAATAGCAGCACTTTTAATCTCTCGCTTATCAGACTTCTTCTTCTTTGTCTTCTTCTTCTTCTTCTTAGCCACCTGGTTACTCGAATCCAGACTTTCACCAGGCGAAGAGGAGGAGGAGGACTCAGAAACAGGCGAAGAAGGGGAGAGGTCCACCTTAGAATCAACATGATGTGGTTCGGGTGGAGGAGATGATTGACCAGTAGTGGAGACATTCGGAACTACAGAGGTTGAGAACAACCAAACAGGCAACCCAACCGTTAATCCAGGAAGGGACAACGTCGCCATGTAAGGAGCACCAACATTTCCAAAAGGAGGAAAATGACCAGGATTCCCTTCTGAAGGGATTCCTTGGTTGGTAAACTCTGAAAAAGTTGCCATCAAAACTCAAAACCACACACGGGCTGAAAAAAAAGGTTTAAGACACACGATCAAACGGCCAACAAGCAATATCTAAACGGGCGTGTAATCGTGGGCGATTAATTTTACCACATTGGAAAGTAAGAAATTCTACCGTTTCATGTTTTAAGAGTCGAGAAACGATAAAAAGATGACTCTATCTCTTTCAGAGTTGACACAAGCGTGAAAGGAAAAGCGCTTGACGGTCTTTTCAAGTTTAGGGAGTCAGAAAAGACCAAATGACTGCTCAGGAAAAACTAGGCACAAAGGGTGTACCAAATATCCGTGAAATGCAATATACACCTTGGTTTCAAAAATGAAACAGAAATCGACCAAGGACTTTCCGTACGTGCAGGTAGTCTCCCCGAATGCTGTGTTCGGTGTATCACGGGTATAGGGCGGCAGACTCGGCTTCCTGTGGATAAAGGATTGAAAACCTAGATGGGTCTCCCTTTATATACGCGACGGTATGGGGAGCGCAAGTCCGTACTAGCGCTGTCTAAAGCCAAACGGCGAGCGACAGCTGCTAGGTTTAACGACGCCGGAACACGTCTCTAGCCTAGACTTTCTAAATATGTTTCGTTAAGTTCCAATGCTGCCTTAGGTTAATTGAATAAATTTTACAGCTGATCTTCAATTAAGTTTCAATTTTCAGGCCCTACCGTATGTAGTGTCTCAAAAGACTCCTAAATGCAAAACTATATGAGAAAAGAAAACTTTTCAATTCGATGAATGCTATCTAGTTAAGGGAAGAGCTTCAAACAATGATGCAACAAACAGCAAAACTGAAAACGAAACGTTTCCAAACTAGATGACTTTCACTATCCAAAAGTATTCTAAAACATCCAACGAAGCGAATTATGCAATGTAATCTATGCAAAATTCTTTTTCCGAAAACTATGCAATTGTAATCTATGCACAATTTCCTTTCCTTTTCAAATAATACGAATGCACTCAATGCATTTTTCGATGAAATGAGAATCTACTTAATGCATACTTTCAATAAAAGAGAATGCACTCAAAGTGATTTCTAGTTTTCAATCATTAAACAATGTAATCTAAGTTCAATGATGGATCTCAAAAAATACTTTTCAATGCAATGTGATCTAATGCATTTTAACAAAAAGAACACTTTGAGACGAAAAATAAATAAACGCAAATCTCCTTAATGAAGGATGAAGGCAAAAGGGATGCAAACAAACACTAAGAATGCAACCGTTCTTTCAAAATACTTTGTGACAAAATCCCTCAAAAGTTGACAAGACATATGCGGTCAAACACAAAAAGGACTTCCAAAGCAAGAGATCAAAACAAGGCATTCATCCCTTTTACATCAAACAATCATAGAAAGAAGACATCCCAAATAATGAACAATGTAATCTATGCTCATACAGGGGAAAGACCCGAAGGGAAAGACGCACTGTTGAAGGATTAAGGGAAAAAACTCAATTTTCATACACCCTGAAAGTGGCCCGACTTGTACATTGACAACTAGCGCCACTTGGCGCGACTTTTACTTGAAAACTAGCGCCAATGGCCAAGTGGCGCGGGTTGCTAACTGACAACAAGCGCCACTACCTGAAAATGAAAAAACAAAGAATTTCTCCCAACCAAGACCAGACTTCCCACTTCAAGCTGAATCTAAAACAAACCCAGAAGCAAAGTACTGACCAAAAGAAGCTTCCGAACAAGGGTAACTCTACCACCTACAGGAAATGGCGCGACTGTCTGGCTGTAATCCGCGCCAGACAGGGGATGGCGCGAGTAATGAACTGGCAACCTGCGCCAATTGGCGCGACTGTCAGGCTATAAACCGCGCCAATCAAGCCAACCATGAAAAGATGAAAATTCGGAAAAGCAGAGGTCAGATCTGATCCTCTGGGGGCTGAACCAAAAGCCAAAACACAAAAAGAACCCAACCCAGAAGGCTCATCAAGCAAGGAAAAACGATCAAAGCGAAACACATAAACGAGACAATGAAGACTGGACGATCTCCCCAGCGGAGTCGCCAATTTGTTGATGAGGTAAATCCCCTCTGCGGACAGAGGCGATCCCTACTAGCCCAGCAGGGGTCTAGCAACAAACAAACAATGCTATGACGCAAGCTCCTAGTTACGAATCAAAGACTTGGGATAAGAGCCTACCTGGATTCCAACGCTAGATCTGAAGAAGAGATGTCCCCGTCCTTCAGCCCTGGCAGATCACAATCCTTCCGCCGATCCCTTGTGATGAACACCGAACACGAAGAAACGAATGATACAAGCATAGAACCGGTATACGTAACTAAACACTCGGTCGAAAAAGCATTCGCATTAACATGATGGAAAAAGGAGAAACCATAATCATAGTCATCTATTAAAATGATAAAACGAATAATAGAAGTTACAACCAAGTTCCTCGACGTCGCAGCCTCTTTCCTTCGAACGGGGTCTCCGGTCGTCACGTCTCGCAAAGCTCTCCAAGGAAAGGGAAAACCTCTCCGGAGTCTCTCGACAATGGTCTCCTTACTTGAGTCGGCCTTAAGGGAAAGAGGGGATTCTTTATAGCACAAAGGCTCTTGGGAATATGGAGATTCAAAGCTTAGGCACTTCAAGACTATCAGCCTTTCAGCCCCTTCATCAATGGATGAAGGCTATATTTATAGAGGAGAGGAGGAGGTTGGGATCCCTATAATAGTGGAAGGGAGGCCTTATCCTTTGGGAGGTTCCCCATATGGTGGAAACAAGAGGCCAAAGGAGGAAGGTCGTGGTTATTCAGGCGAAACCACTCCTGATGACTCATCCACGAAGTTGTTGTAATCGAAACTTCGCCTCTTTTTTAAAAAAAATTCCATAAACAGAGTGGCGCGGGTACAACACTGGGACAGAGCGCCAATTGGCGCGGGCTCAGTGTTAATTTTCCCCCATTGGCGCGAGTACATAACGGGCTACTAGCGCCAATGCAAAAACATGTGTTTTTAGGGGTCTGCTCAGGAAATGATAAACAGAAGAAATGTTGTCCTCATGGAAAGGGATGCAATGAAGGTATTTTCAAGGCTTGACATTGCTCACAGGTCACATAATGGGTCCTCCATTGTGCGGGACGGGAAATGGTAGGGATGGTGACAAATTACTGTGTAACACATCCGTAAGCAAATGGTTAAGTGGAGTCTACAAACAAAGTTCTTGAAAGTATCATCACCAAAATTGTTCATCTACACAGAAGATATTGGGCAGAAAGGCTTCCTGAAGCCTTGTGGGCCTACAGAACTACATGGAGAAATACTTATGGGAAAGAAGTCCTGCTCCCCATTGAGTTCCAAGTCAAGACCTTCAAGATAGCAGTTCAGTTAGGGATGGATCTATCAGAAGCCCAAAATCATAGAATGGAGCAATTGAATGAACTAGATGAGATCAGACAAGAGGCAATTTTAAGAACTGATCTAGTTCAATATCAAAGAGCTAAATGGCATGACAAATACATCAAAGAGAAGAAGTTTCAAGAAGGAGATTGGGCATTGCTATTTGATTCCAAGTTTAGAGATTTTAAAGGAAAATTTCAGACTCATTGGCTTGGGCCATATGAGATTGACAAGATCTTTAGCAATGGAGCGGTAAGAATCAAGACCATTGATGAATTTCAAACTCCTCTTATTGTGAATGGCCACAGATTAAAAATCTATCATAAGCCACTCTCAAAAGAGGAATTTGTAAAAAAATTTCAAGAAAATTCTGCAATAAGGCTGGTAAAGAAGAATTCTTCTTCTCCACCAGCCTAGTTTTTGTTCTTTTTAGCTTAAAAAAAAAATAAAAAAATAGTATAAGCCTGAAAACCAATCACTGATTGGCAGTCTTATACAGAAAATGTAGGGTGAAAATCAAGAACACCTGACACCCTATATTTTCCAAAAAAAAAAAATTCTCTCTCATTTCATAAGTTTTATGACAACCCACTCCATTCCATTCCACTTCACTTCATTTCATTTCACTTCATTTCATCTATTTCATTTCATTTCACTAATAAAATTTTCTTTCATGACCATTTTCATTCAGTCAGTTATCATCCATCTACTTCCATTCACCCAAATAATAGCTCTGTCAGTTTCCACAGCTGACACCAGTTTCCGCAACTGACACCAATTTCCGCAGCCAAAAACAGTTTCTGCAGCTACCACTCTATTTTTCAAAAAAATGTACAACCAGATGTTAGTTCAACAATCATGAAAAAAAATGCAGGTATGAAGACATATTATGAAGACATGGGGCATTCAAAGACATCAATGAGGAGCAACTGATTGAAGACCAATGAAAAATGGCAAGAATTCCAAGGTATGAGTAAAAATTTATTTCAAATAGCATTCAAGCACATTTTTACATAGTTATAAACCATAGCTCCATTATATGCAATGATTGTGTTGACAAACTCCGTAACCATTCCATGATCTCTATATGATCCTCCCACAATCCTTGCATTCATTTTCAAACGGTCCCATAATCAAGCCTCCGATCTTCACTCGTACTTTGATACTCCACCTGTAATGATGAAACGTGGTTGATTTGACTATGACTTCTTTCAACCGCATAAAATCCGTAGCCGTTTCATAAATGTGCTTGCATTTACTCTGCAGCCACCCAATTTTAAATACTACCGGATGCGTTTTACTCCTCCTACTGTTCTATTGATCTCACAGATGCATTTCCACTGTGCTCACGTAACCCTTCTCTGTTCTGCTTCACCCCATTTTTTTCTCTGTTATGCTACATTCCGTATACCTATTCTCTGATATCCGCTTACAGTCATTGGTCTCCTTCATAAATCATGCTCATTTCCGCTCATTCAGCCGTCTTACCTCTGTTAAACCCTCCTCACGCAGACGAGTTTTAAAGAGTAGAAGGAAGGATGGGTCAGTTATTGAGGACAGAACCAGAGGGACCGAAATTCATGGAAGGATACCCGCAAGTCAAAGATATATTGAAAATGGAAAAATGGCTTCGGTTTATTCAAAAGTTTAGAGACTACCATAAAGAGGTGACAAAAGCTTTTGCAAGGTCTTTCAATGGTCTGGAGGTAGAAATTGGGGACCTCAAATTTACCGTGAATGAGGCATCCATAATAGCTGCTACAGAACTCCCTCAAGAAGGTGAACGCTGGTTCAAGAACAAGAGCATTAGTGATGAAGCCTGGAGAGTGATCCTACGTAACCCAGGTATGGATGTAACTATTTTTAAAAAGGGAATTCCTATTCATGCTTTAAAAGAAGAGTGGGCCAGTTTACTGTTGGTCATTCAAAAGTTTATCACCTGTGAGGGACATTTTGGATCAATGTATATGTATCATACCCGATTGTTGATGAATTTTCTAGACAACCAGACCCTCAATCTGCCATACTTTTTATTAAATAGTTTGAAAAAGATGCCTGTAGCCATCCAAAAGCATCTGGGGGACGTAGAACCACATTTGTATCACCATGGTCTTGTGAAAATTTTGATTGAAAAATAGTTAAAAGAGAAAAAGGACACATGGGAACAATTTTTAATTAGGAATTTCTTTGAAGAACCCCAAGAAACCCCTGAAGGCAGTACACCAAAAAGAAGGAGAATAAGTGATAAAAATCAAAGTACTCCTACTAACACAGTTGAAAGAACTAGTAGAGAGGAAAGACTGTCTAAAAGGAAGAAGGAAAAGACTGAAGAGAGAAAAAGCATTGAGGCTATGCATCAAACCCCTTCTTCAGAAGAAGACCATCAAATATTGTCTGAGAGACTAGTTCACCTTCAGGAATAGTCAGCTATGGCCAAAAAGAGAGGAAAATAAAAACAAAAGGAAAAAGACAGTAGTCCACAGTATGTAAGAAGAAGCAGCAGGCTTAAAGGAAAGTGGAGGAAAGTACAAACAAAAGGACCCCATTTTATTGATTTGGGAGAAGGAACACCTGAACAAACTCCAGTTGGCCATAGTCCATCTCATTCTCAGTCAGACATTGAACATAGTCCATCTCATTCTCAGCCAGACGTTGAACATAGTCCACCGCATTCTCAGTCAAATGTTGAAACTAGTCCTCAAGATGTTGACATGAGTCCTTTTCAGCCAGATTTTGAAGACAAATCTCCTCCACAGTATTTTGGGGACAGCCCAAGGAAAACAACACCTGATATAGATCCAAAGTAGCAAGAGGTGTATGATTACATAAAATCCTTAGAAAGGACAGCCACGGGCCCCAGCACTTCATCCACTCAGCCTCACATAGCACAAGAAGCTCTAGTCCAATCACTGAAACAAGAATTCTTTGAGTTGGAGGTTTTAAATAGACACTTTAAAAATGAAAATGAGGCATTAAAGGAACAAAGCAAATTGGACAAGATCATTCATGACAATACCATGCTACATCTGGGATTGTGGCAGAAAAATAATAGGAAATTGAAGAAGAAATGCCAGAAGATAAGTAGAGCACTGATTAATCTTAAATTCAGATGCTTAATGAAGAAGCCCAGGATGTTAGCAGCACCAAGGAAGAGGAGAAGAGGACTGGATGTACTGGCAGAGGTATCAAGGCATGTGAATTGAAGAAGGATTATCAAAATTTTGGTTGCATGAGGACATGCAACACCTTCACAGTGGGGGTATGTTGAGTCCCAAACTTGCATATTTCTTATACATCTTTCTAGACCTTTTCCATTCACCTGGACCTTCTAAGTCATCAATATCATTGCATATTAATTATAAAAGAGCATTTAAAGTGGTTTTTAACTATGTTTTGTGTCTGCTATTTCAATTAGATTTTTGCTCAATAAGCTGCGGAATCTTGTCACTTTCTACAGTTGCTGCAACTTTCTGCAGCCATTTTGTTAAAGTCTATATTGCAGGTGTCTTCAGGCAAATCGAGCCACATGGGCAAGTTGGAAATGACATGGACATGGATCGAGTCCTATTTTATTAGTCAAATTCACCTAAGAAGGCTGTGGTCAAAGGTAGCCAAGTGGTGGTCAACCGAAGAGTCCCACGGTGACAGAACTCTGTTTTTCATCACGTGAAGATTTACGTGGCCATTTCTAAATCACGGGAGGCATATCAACACCTGTAAACGGCTCCATAAGCCGAATCCAACAGCCACTTTCCATAGATTTAATCTTCACAGCAGCCATGATGCTAGATTTCTGGACGTGGTTGTTCACGTGTCTTCTATCAGCGCAGACTTTAGGGAATTAGTTATGTCACCCTCTGTTATAAATAATGCATTCTCATATGCATAATAGTTAGCTCTGTAATGTAATTGCGTTGCCACTGTGCTGTGACATTATTTCTTTGTTATGACCGCATTTTGAATATATAAGAAGACTCTGTTCATAAGCACAATTCGTGTTTGATAGCTGCTTCTCGAGGATTGTGCAGAGGGCCCCTGCACATGCCGAGGTTTTTTGTATTACTGTATAGTTTCATGCTTCATTTCCTTACGTTCATTGAGCCATAGTCATTCATGTGTATATATATATTACATCTTTCATGCTTTACGTTTTACTTCTGTCCATAATCTTTCATGCTTTATATTGTTGTTAACTGATCAGTGTTTTTGTTCCAGATTACAATAGGCAGCCCGGGCATTTGCACATAATTTTATAATGACTAATGACATGGAATCAATCTTGTCCTTCTGCCGATTTATTTTTTTCTCTTAGTTTTTAATTCCAGCACTGTTTTATTCATTTCAGTTTTGTACATTTGCTTTACTAGTTAGATTAGATATTAAGCCGCTCATTTCATTATCAGTTACCTCTGAAAGCCATAGCAAGACTAATGGTGAGGGATTGCAGTATGAATGTGTAGCTTGATGTTAGTTTATTTTTCTGCAAGTTAGATATTAAATTTCTCATTTCATTATCAGTTACCTCTGAAAGCCATAGTGAGACTAATGGTGAGGGATTGAATTATGAGTGTGTAGTTTGATATTATTTCATTTTCTTTCTGCAAATTAGATATCAGATTGCTCAAGTTGTTTATGATTACCTCCAAAAGCCATAGCGATACTAATGGTGAGGGGTCAGAATATGAATTGATGTAATTTGATTTTAGCTTTACTTTACTTGCAAATCTTTGGATTTCTTTGAGTACATTTTATTTTGTGTTAGACAGCAGCAAGGGTAATGGGTTTCATGATCAATAGTTCACTGTTTGTTTGACTAGTATAGTGGCACATTTTCATTTTCTTTTAGGAATTAATTTTGTCATTTCATATTTTAAAATCCTTTTTAAGTTTGAAGTTTGGGAAATCATTATAAAGGACATCATTGCCTTGAACATTTATCTCCATACTTGTCTTTTAGAATTTCCATCTCACATTAGGAAACCAACCAAGATAAAAAGAAAAAAAACCAAAAACGACAAAAAGTAAGAGATAGGTTATCTTGCACATATAGTGCGCCACACTTCGTCAGCTTACGAATCTCGGATTGACAAATTAATGTAGCAATTTAGGACACACTAAATTGACCAAATAGTCCCACTAGTGGTATTCCCAGCATGAGGGCCGGGGTTACCATCAACATTAGATCCTGCACCAGACATGGTGAAGGTGATAGGGGGAGAACCAAAGGCAGAACTAGAACGAGAAAACAAAGGACTAGAAGAAGATTTGGTGTGCAGACTCAGTGGAGGACTAACTCGAACCCTACGCGGAGGAGTCAGTCTTCCTACCAAAAACTGAGGATGAAGGCCAAGAAGTCTTTGGGTTAAACGCCTTGGTGGCACAATGATGACGACACAAACACGACACAAAGGGAAAAGATACTAACAAGGGCAGGAAGGTGTAGGATCAACTGATTACAATGTTGAAACAAGGGCATAGAGGTGCATGATGAATTGATTTCAATGTTTTAGAGTCTTTTCTTGGCGGTGTCAACCAAGCCCTTTTTCACTTAGTGTGTGTGTGTGAAGTGTGTAAATTTTAATTTTTAAACCCAGACATTTGTAGATAAAAAGAGAAAGTGTGTTGTATAGCTGCAAATAAATCTGCAAATGACAGTATATAAGCCTGCAAAAACAGAAAATAAACAGCTAATAATGCAATAATCTAAACCCAAGGAGGTGGGCCTCTCAAAAATTAGTCTATAGGTGAGTTAAAAACTAATCAAAACACACTAAAAAAAACCAATAGATCTAAGGTAAGGAGGGACAGGGATCTAAAAGGACAAAATCTGCTGGAAAGTGGTGTAGAAACAACAACAGATCAGAGGAAAAATTGTTGTAAAAGAGGCAGCGAAAGGCTATCTCCAGGAGGGAAACGGAGTGAACCCTAGAGGAAAACCCAAACAAAGATAAATGAGTTTATTTGTATGGATAAAAATTCGATATGAAGCAGATCTAAAGGTGAGGTATCAAATCTAAAAAAATGGCTAAAGACTCTGAAATTTCAGACAACCTGCAATAGCAAAAAATCTTCCACAAGAAGTGGAGGGTACTGAAGCCCTCGGGGGCTAGGTTCCCACTTATTTGAGTGAAACAGAACAAGTACAGGTTCAAAAGGGTGGAGACAGAGGTCATAAAACCCTGAACAGAGGCTCAAACAAACCCAGAAAACTTTCAGAAAAATACCCGCAAAAAGTCCAGGTCACATTTTTTGACCTGTTTTCAGCAGAGGTCACAGTTTTTGGGCTGAAAGGTGCATATTGAGGGTCCAGGTCATATTTTTTGGGCCAAAAAGTGTGACCTGCACTTCTGGCACTTTCGACAGAAGATTTCAGAAAAAATTGTCATCTCAGCTGCGGCTGATGTCTGTCACCTGCGCAATAGGTCCGAAAACACACATAAGTTAGAATTTTTATCATTTTAGGGTTTTATAGGTTAAAAAAAACATCAAGAAAATAAAAAACAAGAGGCTAAAGAGAAATCCTAGGGTTTTAAGCAGCTAGATATGCAAGGATCAGAAAAACGACAGAGATCGTAATCGTAAACTTGTGTGGAGTCACCAGTTGTTAGTATGAATATTAATTCCAAGAGTACGAAAAAACACCACTTTAGCTGCACATAAAAAAAATCCCTAGAAGAAAATATGGCTACCAATATCCTCAGATCTGTAGTTAGGTGATCAAGATAAATGCTGCAAAAATCTAGATCTATGCATTAGAAGACATTAAGCAGTAGAAAAAACAAGATTTACTCCATGCATCCAATAGACAAGACAAGAATATGTTGAATGAATTTTGTATTAATGGCACTTGGGAGGAAAACGCAAGAGGGTGTTCCTAGTTCTCCTCAATGGGATGGGTTCTTATAAGTCCTCAGTACTTCAGATCTAAAATTCCTCTCTCGTGATGGTGTAGAAAACCCAGACAAAATGGTAGCAAAATATGACTATGATGGTGGATCAATAGTCAGACCAAAAGTATAGATCTAGAGTGATCTTTAGGCAACAAAAGGTGGTAAATGAATGGGAAAACCCTTCTATTTATAACAAAATATTGAGCTAGTCTAGATATTGGTGTATAATTAAAATATTATTAACCAAATCAAGATCCAAGTTTTATGGAATATTTTATTATATTTGTTGGAGGGAAAAGGAATTTGACTTGGGTCAAATCTCTTTATTTGTAAATAGTAAATAAATAAATGATTTATTTATCATTTTAAGGATGTGGTTGAGTAATAATCAAATAAATAATGATTTATTTAATTATTTAAGGGTTATTTAGTCATGTTTAACAAAGAATATTATTTAAATAAGGTTTAAATAATTATTCTTAGAAAATAATAAGATAAATAATGATTTATCTAATTAATTTCCTTTTTTGGGGTTAAATATAACCAGGAATATTAATTAAATTGTTGTTTAACTAATTATTCCTTGAGGAAAATCAAACAAATGTAGATTTATTTAATATTTCCTCACGGGGTTTCCTGTCTAGATTATAAACAACTTAATAAAGGTGGTTTACTAAGTTATTTTCATAGTGAAAGCAATTTTACTTAGGGTAAATTTGGTCTTACATGGTGTACTTGGGTCCATCTAATGATAATAGGTTAGATGACCAAAAAATGGTGTAACAATTATTATGCCCATCCTAATGGTATTACAAATGGAACACAATTGTCTTATTATGAACTTATTGCAACTGAATACATGGAGGGTTTAGGCATGAATAATCCTATGGAAGGTTTAATGTATTATGAATCGCATAGAAGCATAATACTTAAGAGTGTAGGGATCAGTAACCCCAAAACTCCCACATACTATGAACATATTGGTGGTGTCACTTATGTTGGGAAATCAAGAATTAACACATACACTAATCAAGTCACTACTGAAGGTGCCATTGATTTTGTTGGTGCATCATCAGGGCCCATGAGTATAGGTGAGATCACCTCAATCCAATTTTTTACTCATGTTACCAGTAGCTCAACAACCTCACCTACTATGGATCCAAATGTTGTATCTATTTCTCGTAGGCAGTCCTTGCCTATGAAACTATGTTGAGAAACCAACTCGATGATTTTTTAGGCTAAAGCATTCCCTTGAACCATAAGGGGATCCCTAAAGTGTTATGAGGAATTTTTTAACACTGTTCACTACCACTGGACATCGTCCTATGAAGCACAATGGAAATATTTACGATTATTGTGGATGGTTGCTGACGATTATCCAATATATGTTCATGAATAAATACCTCTCTTGCAGAGTCCTTCATCAAAGTGCCAACATCTAGTTTGACAAAATAACATGATTTTTAGATGATTAGGCAGAATACTATAAGATAATTCATGATAATTAAGCAGTCAAATAGAATGCTTAATCAACTTGACATAGTGGATGCATGTAGAAGATTTCTACAGCCAAACAGAACACATTCAAAAGAGGACAAAAGGAAACAATTAAAATATGTAGAGGGGATATCTCAGACATACTGTCCAAGAAACTAATATATTTAAAATTTTATAACTTGGAAGGGGATTTCATATAGATTGATACTCAATCTATTCTTACCCAGAATCCCATATATTACTATGAACATGTGCATAAATAAGGTATGAAATCACTAGAAAAACATACATGAAACACAATTATTTCATGAACTAGAGCTAGAATATTTTAATTAGAATTTATGTAATGAAATTTTTACAAAGCTGACAGGGTTTTGGTATCAAAAGCCAACCCCTTTACATTACAATTGAAACAATATATAGAACATTACACTAAGCTGACCGAGTCTAGATTTTTGGAATAAAAATCTGAACAATACACTAAAAAGTAAAAATAGTCTCTGAAAAATTGCAGAAAATTTGGAGTTGTTTGCAATTTTTCTACCTTGAAATCCTGATCTGCTCGAACTGTCTGCTGGAAAACTACACTTTGATCCCAGTTTGTTGATCTTATGTTGCTAGGTGTTCTTAGAATGCTAATATCTCTGCCTCTAAATATGAATAGGAATGATTGTTGATCTTTTTTGCTAGGTGTCGTATGAATATCCAATGCTTAAATTGAATAATGATTTTATGTCACTTTTAAAGTGGTTCACCATTGTCATAAAATATCTTGGGAGAAAATATTTTGATAATTTTTTTCCAAATATTCTGTAAATGAATTTCTTAAAATAAAATTTTAAAATATTTCTTCGAATGATTTATAAACCATCCTCTTGTTCTGAAATCCATGTCTTGTTTCCCTCAATTAATATATTGATGAATAAATGGATTCAAAAACATATTTATAAAAACCATTGGTTGATTTCCTTCTCATGGATTTTAAAAACCATGTCTTCTTTTCTCCATAGTTGGTAAAGCATTTTTTTACGTTCCCTTTTTTAAATCCTGTAAATTATTTGGATAAGTATTTATCCAAATTTATGTTCCCGTACATTTTGTAAAATTGTTGTTGGTTTTTCTCCCATGGTTTTGATTTTTTAAAATAATTAAAATTATTTTCAATTTCAAAACTATGTGCATAATCTATATAAAGATTTTGAAAATCAAAACTTTTTTTTTTAATATTCCTTTGTGCCAACATACAGGAAAATAAATGAACAAAAGTGACTTTTCCTCCTTGCTCAATTCCTTCTGCCACTTTCTAGTTTTTTATTTCAACTTCCTTTATTTTCAATTGTGAACTCAGTTTTGCACTGTATTACTTGCCTCTATGAATGGCCTATTTTTACTTATCCTCCCATCCGTAAAATCATTTCATGAATATATGACAGTTGTAAAAAGCAAGAATATGATATTAAATGTGGTTTCCATAGTTTAGAGTTCGAGTTTGTTAAATTATATAATTTTACAAAAATATAATTATATATATTTTATAAAATTCAATTTCATTTAAAATAAAAACTATTTAAAAATAACTAGGAAACATTTATAAAAAAACTCATACATTTCATGCTTTCTCAATGGAAAGGGTTAGATGGAAGGATATTTGGCAAGGTAAGGATAAAATTGAAGGAAGGTGGCAAATATGTTTTTTTTTAATTGTAACTTCCAGGGTGTCAAAATAAGATACAACATAGGCGCCAATTGGGGATTTCCTCCCCCTGTGGGACGCAAAGAACCTAGTAGACTAGCTGCCTTAATATGTTGGCATGGAGTCAGTCCATAAACCTGTAATCTAAAAATATGAAACCTTACTGCCTGCAATAATGATAGAGACTCTTCCACACTAAAATCTAAAAACTAAAAATTTCTGAAGTGAAACAATGACACTATAAGTGGAAATATGCACAACAATTCCTAGTTCATTGGGCTATGGAGTCAACCAGTCTATCAAAAAAAAAATTACTCCTTTCAATCCCCTGTAAGTCATTGGACTCAACCGAACCAAAATTTATACTGCAAATTTGAAACATAGGTTGAAATAACTGTTGATCTACTACTTAATCCATAAACGACAAACTCATTAATCTACTCACTCCCACTGTAGTCAACTAGAAGTATACATATTAAGGGTAATAAGTGTTGAAGTCCAACAAGAAATTGTAGTACACACACTAGTGTAGGACCAGCAGGTCCTAGCAATACGTTAGTGTGAAGGCCAATTTAATTAATTAAATTCGCGTAGTGTCTAATTTAATTTTCCCTTAATTAAATTAGACAATAAAATGTAATCTTATCTCATGATCACTTGTAATAGGTAACTGAGTGTAATAAAATCAGTTAGCTCATGTATTTCGAGATGAGGGTGGTTTTTGAGGCATGCAGAATAATTCTAATAGTTATGGAGTTTGAATTGCAGTTGGCGCATTAGTTTAATGCATGAGTAATCAATTAACTCAGTTAGGTGATTTACAGTCAATTGAACTAGTTGTAACTATTTGTTGCATTAGTGAGAGATCAAGTGAAACTTAGTGATCTACCATGCAATTTATGATTTACTATTAATAGTTGCATGCACGTCAGTTCCACTACAGACCCAATTGAGACAAAGGTTAAAGGGATGTTAACTATAAGTTGTGTGATTAGTAGGTTGCCCGCATGCCACCATACATCCTTTGGATTTCCCATGATCCTTGTGCAGTTTTGGAAGGCTGAAATTCCTAAAGAATACGAATTTCATTCCACATGAATTTCTCAAGAAAATAAGATTTTTTAGAGGTTGAGAATTGGCTAAGTGATGGTCGATTTGGTCCAAGACAATGTAGACAATTGTGAGAGTGCAGGAGACTCTTGTGAGAAGAGTTCATTGTAATTGTTTCATGATTCCATGGTGAATATACAATAGAAGATAGAGGGGTTTTGAGAAGTAAGCTTTCCCCAGGAAATTATCTATGTTGTGGTTTGATTTGATTCTTTCTTTGCTTATTGTGATTGGTGATTGTGTTTAATTTCCGCAATTGATTTATAGAAGGATTCAATATCTAGCTTTAGTACATCTCTTGATCAAATTGAATCCATTTATATACATATGTTTGTATAATTTCTACATAGTATCAGAGCACAGGTAATCACTATAGTGGAGGAGACGCTGATTTTGTGACTGAATAGAGTACAAATTTGAAAAAGTATTCTTGGTGCGATAGGTAGATCAAGATCGAAATGGATTTTAATGGCTTGAGATTGGAGTATGCACTTGAGGGTAGATCTAACTATATTGTGTGGAAATACAGGATGGAGGCAGTACTGGAGGGCAATGGATTGAAATAATTCATTGATAATGATGTTCCCGAACCCATTGTAGTAGATGCTGCAAAACATAATGCTTGGCAAAAAGAAGGTTGCAAAGGTGAGGTGGATCTTACTAGAGGGAGTACAGGACCACAATTTCTCAAGTCTCCATGGAAAAGCGACACCATATGCAATGTGGAAAGCTTTGAAATATTTATTTCAGATCAGCAATGATCATAGAAAATTGGCACTGAAGGACAAGCTCAGGAAAATCAAAATGGAGAAAGGTGAAACCATTTCGAAATATTTAAAAAAGTTTTTCCAATGTTAGGATGACCTTGGGAGTGTCAGAATTACTGTCGCGGATGATGACTTGGTGAGCCCATCTCTTCTAGGACTTCCTAATAGTTTGCATAGTTATCGAGACTTTGTCAATGGAAGGGAAAAGATTCCAAATTGGGAACGACTTTGGTCAGATTTAGTGAAAGAAGAATTCAGGTGGAATACCAAGGATGGATCTTCATCTAAGAATTATGATGAATAATATTTCACTTTGGCTACCAAGGTAAATAAGGGGAAAGGAAAAAAATTTCATTCCAAATCTGAGTCCAACAAAGATGGCAGGAAGCACGACATGTCTAGAGTGAAGTGTTTTCACTGTCATAAGCATGGAAATTATGCAACTAATTGTCCAAAAAATAAGAATAACAAGAAGGCTTCAAGATCTATAGATGGTGAGGTTTTGGCCTCGTAATTTGAGCTTGAATTATCTCTCATTTCATGCATGGTTTCAAGTGCAATGGGATCGGTGTGGTACTTGGATAGTGGTGCATCCTTTCACATGTCGGGAGACAAAGAACTTTTGAGTATCTTGGAGGAGAAGGACCTCCATATGCATATCAAAATGGGTGATGACGGGTGGTACAATGCTACCAATATTGGTACAGTTACCTTCTAGAGACAATCAGGTAAACAGTTTCTATTAAAATATGTAATGCATGTACCAAGCTTGAAGAAAAATTTGGTCTCAGTCGCAATGTTGGAGGATAGAGGCTATGATGTTGTTTTTAGTGAAGGAAAAACTTTCCTTCAACACAAATAAACAAAACAAGCCAAGAATATTGGGATTCATGTGAAGAATCCCTATAAACATGATGTACATGGTTTCACAGCATTGATAGGTAAGGCGTACAAAGTGGTGAGCTGAGATCAGGGTGAGTTATGGCATAGAATATTGGGCCATCTACACCACATAGCCTTGAAGGTCATGCAACAGGTTTCTACGGGTCTTTCCAAGGGTACCCTTGCGTAGTTATACACATGCAAGGGATGTACTATGGGGAAGTCTGCAAAGTCCACTTTTCTCAAGAAGAAGAACCAAGCCTCAGAAATCATTCAGAGAGTTCACTCAGATGTGTTTGGACCATTCTCTAATGCTTCGACAACAAAGCATAAGTACTATGTGATATTTGTTGAATTTTCTAGAATGTGTGGATCTACTTCATGCAGAAGAAATATTATTCGTTCTCAAAATTTCTTGAGTTCAAAGAACTGGTGGAGAAATACATGGGGAAGCATGTGAAGACTCTTAGGAATGACAATGTTGGTGAGTACATCTCAAATGAATTCAATAACTTCTGTAGAAAATAAGGAATTCAGAGAGAGTTTATTGCGCCTCAAAACTCACAACAGAATGGGGTCACAGAAAGAAAGAGCAGAACAATTGTGGGTGCACCACGAGCGATGTTGCATGATCAAGGCTTACCGCTGCATCTATGTGTGGAGGCATGCAACACAATAGTATTTTTGAAAAACCATTGTCCTCATCAGATACTTGGCAAGAGTACACCAAAGGAGGATTTTACTGGTAAGAAACCTGATCTTTCACATTTTAAGATTTTTGGCTCATATGTTTATGTGCATGTGACCAAAGACGCCAAGAAGAAGCTCGATCCAACAGTTGATATTGGGATATTTTTGGGGTACAGTGATACTCCCCACAACTATGGAGTGTATTTTCCAAAAAATAGGATGATTGTTGTGAGACAGGATATAAAATTTGTTGAGGAGAAAGCCATGCGATTGTCCCTTGAGAGGGAGTTGGATTTGCATGCAGAGGAGGAACTCTTGGTTCCAAAGAATGAACCTCAATATGTGGAGCAGCCACATGCAGAGGATCATGGAGTTGCAGAAAACACTCATGCAGAGCCATCCACCAGAAATGGTAGAAGGTGCACCACGAAAGATGATAGATTGAGACTTGATGCGACATAGAATGTAGGAGCCTCTATTTCACTGCACAGGCAGAGACAGTCTCCAGAGAGGTTTACTAGATAAATGTCTCTTATGAGAAAGTGTATCATGATAGAACCATCTTCCTTTGAAAAATAATTGCACCAAAAAATTTGGGTTGACGCTATGGTAGAGGAGTATGACTCCATTTTCAAGAACAGTGCATGGGAATTTGTCCCAAGACTGGTCGGAAAATCAGTGGTTGGATCTAGATGGATCTATAAGGTGAAGCAAGTAGTGGATGCGAGTGTGGAGAAGTACAAGGCTAGATTTGTTGCCCGGGGATTCTCACAATTTGAGGGAATTGAATATGGGGATAATTTCGGACCAGTCACAAGGCACTCTTCCATTAGATCTATCCTTTCATTCTTAGTGCAAATGGGGTGGAAAATTCATCAGATGGATGTGAAAACTACGTTGACCAATGGATTTGTTGAGGAGAAAGTGTATATATAGCATCCAGAAGGTTTTGAGATATTTGAAATTGAGTCACGTGTGTGCCGACTCAAGAGAGCACTGTATAGAATAAAGCAAGCACCTCGTGCTTAGTACAGTCAAATTGACAACTATTTCACTGGGTTGGGCTTCATCAAAAGTGAAGCAGATGAAAACCTATACCAGATTTTGATTGATGGTAATATCTTGATTATGGTACTTTATGTTTATGATCTAATCTTGACAGGTGATGAGAAGTTCATAACTTCTTGCAAGGGAGTTCGAAATGAAGGACACGAGACTCCTTCACTATTTCCTTCCTTTGGAAATATGGCAGCGGGATGGTGAAATTTTTGTTTTTCAAGGAAAGTATGCCAAAGATATTATGGGTAAGTTTCACATGGAGAGATGTAAACCCATGGATACTCCTCTTCCAGGAACTTGGAGGAAAGAGGATGCTACTTCAGGAGAAGTAGTGGACGCTACTATCTACAAGCAGCTAGTGGGTTCACTAATGTACTTGGTCAGCACCAGAACAGACATTTTCTACGTAGCTAACCAACTAATTCAAGCTATGGTTAAGCCGACCAAGCTCTTTTGGAAGGCGGGGAAGCATGTCTTGAGATATATCAGGGGCACTACACATTATGGATTATGGTACAGATGGACAAAGGGAGTGGAGCTTCAAGGCTTCAAGGATGCAGATTGGGTAGGCAGTCCATCAGACAAAAAGAGCACATTAGGAGGGATCTTCAGCATAGGATTGGCATCAAATTCTTGGTACAACAAGAAACAATGATCTGTGGCACTCAATTTAGTGGAGGTGGAGTACATGGCAACAAGTTAGGCTGCATGTGAGGCCATTTGGGTGAGAAATATCATGGTTGGTTTGTTTGGTTCTCAGATGGATCCGACACTGATACATTGTGATAACCATAGTTGCATTAAACTCTCGCTTAATCCAATATTCCATGATAGGTCCAACCACATAGACATTTGGTACCACCATCTCAGATATTGTGTTTAGAGGCACATTAAATTACTTCTGTACATTCCCACGGAGGATCAAGACACAAATATTCTGAGGAAGGTGCTCGCCAGGAGAAAATTTGAATACCATAGAGGCAGGATCGGGGTGGCAGATAATCCCTTTCTTGTTGAGAGGGAGTGTTGAAGTCCAACAAGAAATTGCAGCACACACACTAGTGTCGGACCAACAGGTCCTAACGATACATTGGTGTGAAGGAAAATTTAATTAATTAAATTGGTGCAATGTCTAATTTAATTTTACCTTCATTAAATTGGATAATAAAATGTAATCTTATCTCATGATCACTTGTAATATTTAAATGAGTGTGATAAAATCAGTTAGCTTATGTATTTCGAGATGAGGGTGGTTGGTGAGGCATGGAGAGTAATTCTATTAGTTATGGAGTTCGAATTGCAGTTGGTGCAATAGTTTAATGCTTGAGTAATCAATTAACTCAGTTAGGTGAGTTAGAGTTACTTGAAATATTTGTAATTGTTTGTTGCAATAGTGAGAGATCAAGTGAGTTAAATATTATTTAACTCACAATCAGTGATCTGCCATGCAATTGATTATTTACTATTAATAGCTGCATGCATATCATTTCCAGTGGAGATCTAATTGAGACAAAGGTTAAAGGGATGTTAACTATCAGTTGTGTGATTATTAGGTTGCCCGCATGCAACTAGACATCCTTTGGATTTCCCATGATCCTTGCGCAGTTTTGGAATGCTGAAATTCCTAAATAATAGGGATTACATTCCACATGAATTGTGCACGCAAGGAAAGTTGCTTAGAGGCTAAGAATTGGCTACGTGTTGGTCAATTTTGTTCGAGATGGTGTGAGATAGTTGTGAGAGTGCATGAGACTCTTGTTATAAGAGTGCATTGTAATTCTTTCTTGATTCCATGGTGAATATAAAATAGAATATAGAGGGGTTTTGAGCAGTAAGCATTCCCCAAGAAATTATCAGTGTTGTGGTTTGAATTGATTCTCATAGAAGGTAACCCCTTCTATCCTTGTACACTAGTGTCTTTTCCTTTTATTTTTAATAAAATAAAAGTTTCTTAGTATTAATATTTGGCTTTTCAAAACATAATCTCAGATGATTTTCTTTTGATTTTTCTTTTCGCTTATATAAATGGAAAATTTTAAGCAAATAAATCGAAAGATTTAGAAAGACAAACTGATTTTATCTTTTTGAAAAAATGGAATTTCACTGAAATCATTTATTATTTGATGAACTCTCATCTTTGTATAACATGAATATTCTATTTTCAGTTAAGAAAAGAATATTTAACATAATAAATACTTGTTATAGAAAAGAAATCTGAAACTCAATATTATCATCCAAAATCTTAAAAAGACCAATGACTCATCCCATCTGGAAAACCTTATAAATTTTTGAAAGGAATTCCAATAAAAAATATTATGATTAGAAGAAAAAACTTAAAATATAATAACTCTCATCACGATCTTGTTTACCATGTTCATAAGGAAATAGTTAAACTGACATTACCAATACTGCCTACCAAAATAGGGTAATGACTTGAGATTATATCAAAAGGACAAGGGGTCTCATCAAGAGCCAGCTTGATCAACTTAATTACTACTAGTGAGTGGCATTGTCATCATTTGGTTACCAAGCCAAGATAATAGCTTTTAAGTAAATAAAATAATATATAAAAGGAAAATTCTCAAAGGTTAGAATTTACTTCTGAAAAATATAAGAAATACTAGATGGGACAATGAATCATTGCTGGATAAAAGATAACCCTGCCAAAACCTTAAATTGTCTATTTGGAACAGAGGCTCTATCTGTGATAAAAGAGTAAAATTTTATAAAGCTAATCTGTAAAGGCCACCTACTTTATCTTTTTAAACTGAGTAAGGACTGAAATATATTTTTATACTTGTATATTTGATAGAGGAATTCTTGTGAATATAGAATAAGAAAAATTTTCATTGCTTAGTAAGATATTATTTATTTAAAATTTCATTCCTATAACTATTTTTATTTTCTAAAAAGCTTATAAATTTCAAAAACTTTTATCAGAGACATCTAGTTCACCCAAGTGAATCAAAAATTGTTGTGCTATACAACAACCCCCCATTTATTTTTATAAATAGGGACCCTTTAGAAATAAATAGGAAATTATTTTAAATTTTCTAAAAAAAAAACTTAGGAAATAAGTATTTTCTTTTTTAGTTTTCCCCTTTATTTTCTTGAGTGCATCGCAAATCGCATATCTTAAAAATTTCAAAGACTCATAAACCTTAAAATGTGCGAGCTGTGATATGCACTCAAGATTTTCTGAATATATGTTTAAAACTTTGAAAAAACTTCAATCACCGTTATATTCACTTTATCGCACCACACCTCACTTAATCAATCAAAAAAATTAAAAGCAAATTGATATAAAGTTGCGACCCCATGGACCCGATGAGTAAATAAAGAAATGAATATAAAAACTTCGGCAATCATGGTCATTTAAGTTTTTCAAAAAAGCGCAATTCGCATCTCGCACACCTTATAACATACGCCGAATTGTTATCCTATAAAAAGTTGCGATCTGCAATTTGTGCAGATCGCATTTCGAAAACTTTAAAGGATAAGTATTACGAATGGTTATAAGTTATAACTTGTGATACGCTCACTGATTCCATTAAATGGATCAAGCATGTAAAATAAATTGTGTCATGTCAAAACGAAGTTCAAGGTATTAACGACTTTAAAGCAATTGATATATTTTACATGTGGAGGTATATGAAATATTAATTCAGAGATTATGAATGATGATTGATGTTATATCTTAAAATATTTATATCTGCTTGTGTGTATTTGAAATAAATGTTAGATTTGTCTCTTTGATACTCTATACTTGTAAAAATTCATTTTGTTTTCAAGAAACCAGTTAGCGGATTGAAGAAGAGGAAAATGAGCAAAAAGGGTAAGGAAATTTCTCAGACATCATCCACTGAAGATACAGAGATGTCTCCATTATTTTCAGATATCTTCTACAACAAATATTGCGGTAGTTCAAGATGGGAAGCAATGTATAAGCTTTTTGAAAGTGAAGCACGAAGGGTGATAACCAAAGTTTCTTTGACATGCATGACTTCTACCTCCGATGCAACTCTTTTTGACGTTGCAGGCTCATACATTCACAGGATAGCTGCAATACCAAAGATTCTTCCTTAAACAAACATGGTTAAGCAAGAAATTGACCACTTAAACATTGAAGATAGAATGTTCAAGAATTCAAAGGGAGAAACTATCGGTTCCTTCAGAGAAAAATATTTAGCAGAAATGTACCATCTACCACCCCCGCGGCAGAAATATGACAAAGACTATTTGCAGAATTTCAGAGGAGAACAACCAGATCTTATTAAATTCATCCAAGGATCGAAGGATAATCAGTGGAAATTGAAGCAAGATAAGTTTGGTACGTACCCAATTTCCCAAATTCCTAATCCTTACCGTTATGTTGCCGGTATGTTATGTAGATTATTTTCCAAACCTGATAGCACTAGATTCTCAAGAGAATGGGTTCCCCTGATTGACACAATCATCAATTCATCAATTTTGAATTGGGTAGACATCTTATCCAATAACCGAGCCAAGCACATTACTGAGTATAGGAATAGAAGAAGTATTTCATTCAGAGAAATACCTCCCTTTTATATGTCTGCCTATGTCATGGATGCTATCTGTTTTACTTCTAGTTTTTCTACCATGGGATGGAAATGGAATACCCAATACCCTACCCCAATTCACATTTATCACAGAGAACTCTGGGATTCAGACTTCCACCTACACTTCTATAAAATTTGTTATGGAGTCATATTGCCTATGCATCAGATGATTTTCAATAAAAGGGCTGCTAGGGTTTCTGAAGAAGCCAATGCAGACATTCTTTCTGTAGCTATATGGTTCGCAGAGGATAATTTTACATATATTAGAGTATTCGAGAGTTATGCTTATCCCCATTTTTTTCCCTATTATGTTCCAAATAAGTTACTTGTAAAAGAAATAGCCTATCAACTTGTTAATGGTGTTACGAAACAGTTGAAAGATGCTAAAAAGGCCATTTGGCCCAACTTCCCTGTACAATGTGGCACTTTTGTACTATCTAACATCGACCATACTTATAAGGAAGTTTCCAACATTCATTTATTGAAATTGGAAGTAATGCTGAAAATATGATATGACCCAAATGATGTGATTAAAAATTACATCGCATAGCTTAAGTTGAAGCCTTTTGTAAATGAAGAAGATGGATTTGATGATCTTTTCCAGGGCATGGAATAACTTTAAGATATTATCAAGTATGTATCTAGTCAAATAAGTCAAGATGATTTTGAAGCTTTCCAAGCATACAGAAATAAGAGACTGGAGAAAGTCCCTCTCAATCTGTTAACTATTGAAGATGAAAACAAACACACACCAAGTGTCAGCCTGGATGATGAAGAAAAAGATATGTCTGAAGACAAATCAGGTCAATCACAGAAGAAAGCTCATGATTCGGATCACTCTAAAAATGAATCCGAATCTAAAAAGGAAAACTCAGAAAAGATAATTTACCGAGTTATTCAGGAGATGGAAATTCTAGAGGAGACGAGAAATAATGGAACAGAAATATACTCTCAAATAGCTAAACACAGTCAAAATATGATAGATCAGTTCAGTTCACCACAAACAAAAGATCTCACAGATGAATGGAAGGAGTTTTCTAAAGCAATAAAAACTCCTAAAGAGAATCCTAATATTGATCAATCAACGAGTTTCCAGACACCTGAACACTCCCAAAATATAGTGGAAAATGTTAATCCACTGCAATGAATTCCAGCACAGCATGATAAAGAAATCATACCGGCCTACCCTACAGATCAGATAGTTCTACAAATTGAAGATATTCCTTCATTAGATATTTTCTACAGCCCTAGTTATAAGGTTGTAGTTAAAAGAAACAAAAGAAGGATAATTGATTAAACAACTTCAAAGCCTACAGATGAATCAGCTGATGTACTATGGAAATATTCCTTAGATGATCCTACTAAACATCTAATCAAATTATCACAATATGCAGGGGTATATGCTACTTCTACTGTTGATAAAGCTACTAAGGCTAGAGTGTTGTTAAAAAAAAATGAAGCTAGAGTACAAGAATTAGATAAGTTGTTGAATGAAGAGAAATCTAATTCCAATGAGCAAGCCAAAGTAATCACAGTTCAATTTCATAAAGATATTGAAAGCCTCAAATTGTAGCATCAGATAGAGGTCAATAAAAAACAAGCATAGCTGGAAATAGAAATGACTAAGTTACAAAGTCAACCACAATTAGAGCAATTTATCAAAGAAACATTGGATTTAAACAATAATTTAAAGAAAGAACAAGAAGTTTTTTGTCATAAAGATTCTATAATTGATTATTATTGTGATTTAAATAAGATAATGATCCAACAGACAGTGATCCAGAAACTTGAATGTGAAAGACTTGAGAAGAAAATTGAAGAACACATTCAATGGAAAGCTTCAGATTTGGGAAAGGAAGCTAATCTACCTTAAGTAGATAAGCTTCACAAAGAAATTCTATTTAGAGAATGGGAAGCGCAAATCAAACAGGGCAGAGAAAGTAGCAGCAAAGACATCCAAGATATCAAACAAGATTATTGAATCTATATGTGAGCAACTGTCCAGAGAATAAATTCTTATGAAAAACACGTCTAATGTGTTTTCAGAAACAAGACAGGTGGAAACACAGTGGAAGCACAGAGTAGATACAAAGGAGGAAATGATTATAGATACACAGGAGGAAATGATTAAAAGGGTGAATAATTTTAATCAAGAAAATTACTGGAATTTTCTGATCAAACCTTATCATCAGCATAAAACTCTGCAGTCTCTTACAGATTCAACAAAGAGATCCTAGTTAGCAATCTCAAATTCTATTTACAAGGGACAAATCCGATCAAGGATATCGCATCCAGCTCAACTCAAAGCAATGTTAGATATTTGTCAACTGTGTGACCATATTCAGAAAGAAGGGCAGGACTCATGAATCAGAATTGTTAGTTTAATTTCCTAGATTTTAGTTTAAGTTAGCTTTATGAGGAAGGTTGTTTTACACCTCCTCTGTATTTTTGTAATAAACTATTTTAGTTTATAGTTAGTTTAGTATTTAAACCCTTCTCATTCATTTAGAGAAGGGTCCAGAAATTTGTGAGAGCTTTATCTAATGTTGCACTATTGTACTCATTAAATTTCTTGAAAGTGAGAAGGAACAGATTCATTGTTGTCAGTTTACATGAGTAGAACTTCATACATATGGTACTTCTATTCACTTGTATTAATTCTTACTTCATAGATTGACAATCATCTTTCTATTGCATTATATGTTTGAAACGTTATCATATATAAATATTTCATGCACTTGTGTTCTAATATTTAGCTATGGTTTCTTATTGAATATGTAATCATACAGATAAATGTGATATTTCTTTCAAAATTATTCTATGCAAACTACTTTGTTAGAAGAATAATTTTACATAATTTTCATCTCTTTCAACTGTTAAATTATCTACATTACAGATAGTTGAAAGATATCATTTTAGATTGCATAAAGGAAAAACACCCCAGGTATAGATTAGATTAATAGTTTAGAAAGATACATATAGATTAAAATC
The DNA here is from genome assembly GCA_034641835.2 of Pinus albicaulis. Lineage (NCBI taxonomy): Eukaryota > Viridiplantae > Streptophyta > Pinopsida > Pinales > Pinaceae > Pinus > Pinus albicaulis. The sequence continues at coordinate 653,183,287 of CM076576.1, read as the reverse complement.
ATTATACATTTGCATGTTATATTCAAAACACCCTAAAATTCATCCTTATTGGGAAACTGTTCCCATTATCCCCAGTCAGAGCCACTACACCAAATGGAAAAGGAGCTTCTTTAATGTCTAGATTGGGTGGTTTTCCCCCATGTTTTGGTAGTGGAATTCCGAGGCCTCAATAGAAGGATCAAGATGCATATATTCTGAGAAAGGCGCTCGCCAGGAGAAAATTTGAATACCATAGAGGTAGGATCAGGGTGGAATATGATCCCTTTCTTGTTGAGAGGGAGTGTTTAATTCCAACAAGAAATTGCATCACGCACACTAGTGTGGGACCAGTAGGTCCTAACGATACATTAGTGTGAAGGCCAATTTAATTAATTATATTGGTGCAATGTCTCAATTAATTTTCTCTTAATTAAATTGGACAATAAAATGTAGTCTTATCTCATGATCACTTGCAATAGTTAACTGAGTGTTATAAATTCAGTTAGCTCATGTATTTCGAGATGAGGGTGGTTGGTGAGGCATGCAGAGTAATTCTATTATTTATGGAGTTCGATTTGCAGTTAGTGCATTAGTTTAATGCAAGAGTAATCAGTTAACTAAGTTAGGTGAGTTAGAGTCAATTGAACTAGTTGTAACTGTTTATTGCACTAGTGAGAGATAAAGTGAATTAAATATTTTTTAATTCACAATCAGTGATCTGCCATGCAACTGATTATTTACTATTAATTTCTGCATGCATATCAGTTCTATTGGAGACCCAGTTGAGATAAATGTTAAATGGATTTTAACTATAAGTTGTGTGATTATTGGGTTGCCCACATGCAACAAGACATCCATTGGGTTGCCCATGATCCTTGAGCAGTTTTGGAAGGCTGAAATTCCTAAACAATAGGGATTGCATTCCACATGAATTGCGCAAGAAAGGAAGGTTGTTTATAGGATAATAATTGGCTAAGTGTTGGTATATTTTGTCCAGGACAATGTGAGACAGTTGTGAGAGTGCAGGAGACTCTTGTGAGAAGATTGCATTGTAATTGTTTCATGATTCCATGGTGAATATACAATAGAAGATAAAGGGATTTTGAGTAGCAAGGTTTCCCTTGGAAATTATCTGTGTTATGGTTTGATTTGATTCTTTCTTTTCTTATTGTGATTGGTGATTGTGTTTAATTTCCGCAATTGATTTGTAGAAGGATTCAGTATCTAACTTTAGTACATTGCTTGATTGGATTGAATACATTGATATACATATATTTGTATAATTTCTACAAAATGACTTCTAGTGCATCCATGTGAGGATTGGATTGATTGGTAGAGAATTTTGCATGCAGCTGAAAATTTGAAAAATATTTGCAATTTCAAAATCAAATTCCATAGGAAACTTATACTTATAGGTAAACTTAGAAATTTTCCTCCTCTGTAGGGATCTGAGACGTATTACCACAATTGAGAGGAAGAAAAAATGATGTTGAATTCAACCATCATTGAGCATTGCAGAAGCACATCAATAAAAATGTCTGACATCTCAAACCAGTGGAATCGGTAACCCAATGGAATCGCCATATAGACAAAGTGGAGATGTCAGGTGAAAGAAATGCAACCAATATAAACTGTCTAGTATTTTTTCACCAGTAAAAAATAGATATAATCATGATCATGATCTCGTGAAAATTTTCTTCATCACTTCGTTCCCTGGCAACTAAATGTTATATTTATTTCTCATAGGCAGTTCTTGGCTGTGAAACTACGCTGAGAAAACAACTCGACCAGTATGTAGGTTAAAGTTGGCCTTTCCACCAGAGGGGGCTGCCTTAAGTCTTACGATTCCTTTTTTAATGTTGTTCACTGTCACTCGACAAAAAACTATGAAGCATAATGCCCAGATTTATGATTTATTGTGGATGGTTGTTGATGATTGTCCAAACCCTATTCATGAATAAATCCCTCTCTTGTAGAGTCCTTGGTCAAAGTGTCATCATCTAGTTTGACACAATAATATGATTTGTAAAGAATTTGGTAGAAAAATATAAGAGAATTCATGATAATTAAGCATTCAAAAAAAATAATTAATCAACCTGACATAGTGGATGCGTGTAGAATATTTCTATAGCCAAACATAATAGATTCAAAAGATGATAGAAAGAAAAAAATAAAATTTGTAGAGGAGTTATCTTAGACAAACTTTCCAATAAACTAATCTATTTAAATGATTATAACTTTGCAAGCAAGGAAAATTTTAGGGGCTAATGTTCGCAGGTGGGATAAATTTCCATGTTTTTTCCAAAAAAAGATTCACCAATTTCCATTTTTTTTTAAATTGATTCGCCCAAATTTTATATTATAAAAGTATTTCACCCTAAAAATCGCCAAAATTTTATATATACTAATATAAAACAATTAGAAACCTAAAATATTTTACAAAAATATCATAAAAAATTTACAATTTACATATTGGGGACTAGTAAGATTCGGCGAGGTTTCTAAACTTTAGGATAAACTTCCATCCTTAAAATTTTCCCTATTTGCAAGGGATTTTAGAGAGATTGATACTCAATATATTCTTACATAGGATTTCCTATGTTATTTTGAACATGTGAAAAAAATAAGGTATGAAAGCACTAGAAAATGATACAAGAAACACAAATTTTGTCCTGAACTAGAGGTAGAATACTTCAATTAATATTTATGTAATAAAAGTTTCACAAAGATGACAGGGTTTTGGCATCAAAAGCCAACCCCTTTACATTATAATTGAAAAAATATATAAAAAATTACATTAAGTTGATTGTGTCTAGATTTTTTGAATAAAAAACTAACAATAAACTAAAAAATAAAAAGAATCTCTGAAAAATTGCAGGAATTTTGCAATTGTTTGCAATTCTTCTACCTTGAACTCTTGAGTTGCTCAAACTGTCTACTGGAAAACTGCACTTTGATTCCAGTTTTTTGATCTTCTGATGCTAAGTGTTCTTTTAATGTTGATATCTCTGCCTCTAAATCTGAATAGGAATGACTGTTGATCTTTTTTCTAGGTGTCCTTCGAATCTCCAATGATTGAATTGACTAATGATTTTATGTCACTTTTAAATTGCTTCACCATTTTCATAAAATATTTTGGGAGACAATATTTTGATAAAAAAAATTCAAAATATTTCTTTGAATGATTTATAAACCATCCTCTTGTTATGAAAACCATGTCTTGTTTCCCCGAAAGAATATATTGATGAATAAATGGATTCATAAACAAATTTATAAAAACCATTGACTGATTGTTATGAAACCAACTCCAAATATAGAAGAAAAGAGATATCAATGCCTTAGAAATCAACCACTTCGAGGGGGAAACCTCCTTTCCTTTACATAAATGAATAGTTATTGGATGATTCAAATGAAAAAACCTCCTTTCTATATATAGGAGTCCATGGGGTCACAACATAATCCTAGCCGAACTAACAATAATAATGTAAGGGCACAACAATAACAATAGTGGGGTTTTATGGGGCATAATAATAACAATATGGGGACTACAGGGGTACAAAAATAACTATAAGGGGGCTACACTAACAATAATAATGGACTACACTAGTAATATAGGGACCTAACATTCCCCTCTCCTTCAAACAAGTGTTGTCCTCAACGCTTGATTATTTCTTGATGCTTTTGTATAAAATTCTCATCCACCCATGTGGAATCTTCAACGAGTAAGTTCTTCCACTTGCTGAGATACTCTGAAATTGTTGGATTTCTTAGTTTTCAATTTCTTGTTTATGTGACTGCTTCAGAACTTCTTTCATTGCGATGCTGATATTCTTGTTGTTTCATGCGATTCTGCACCAAAGTTGGGCTATCCTTTGCGAGTTGGAGAACTTGTTGTTAATGCTTGATGTGATATTCCACTACTTTATCATCCATATTATCTTTCATTTGATCCTTTAAATTGTCAAACTTAGCCTTCAATTTTTCTTTTAAACCATCTATTTCATCTTTGATTGCTCTTTGTAAGATTGAAATTTGTTGCACTTGGTACTGTAATTTTGATATATCATACTGCAATTCTTACTCTTCATGCACCATAGTAGAGCTTTTTGAGATATTAGTGGGTGTGGAATTATTTTTGAGAGGAATTATATAACTCAATAATGATATTATGCTTCAATATTCCCCTGGAATCACTTCAAACAAATTTTTCAAACAAATTTTATGCAAAATTGTTTAAAAAATACACACCTTTTTATTTCTTTTTAGGAGGTCTATATTGAACCTAATTTATTTCTCTTATTTTAGATCTTAGAGATCTAAATTTATATCATGTATTAGCCCTCTAAGTCCTCTTTCCAATGCCATAGGTCAGACCTGATTTGGATTCTTCAAGACAAAGTTATGTCTGATCTCCCGGAATGACCTAATTATGGACAAGTTCAGTAGAGAGAACTTGTATGGTGTGCCACAGGTCATTGTTTCCTCCTTTGGAACTGAAATTGATACACAGTAAACTCAAATCTGTGTTTTTTTGGCTATTTTTTACATAATTCCAATCCGATGCTTAGAGAGAGAGTTATGATGATTTTCCCAAGGTCACCTCTTTGATATGAAATTCGAGAGCCTGCAAAAACTTTAACTTCTAGAAATCATATCTCCAAAACTATTGCGAACCAAGATCTGAAATTTTTTGCTCGACGTTCATCTAGATTTCTTCGCATATGGTTTTTTATATATATTTTGAACCTGTTATCTCTCCACCGGATCTCTAAGGCTGAGAAAGAGTCCAAACATAGGTAACCATAGACCAATATTTTATCTTGGTAGCTAGCCCTACCAAACCGGAGAGGGTTCTCTCCACAATGTCACAGCCAAGAGGGCTGAATGAATTAGGGTTTTAGGCTATGTATGAGTGCAGGGATTTGTTTTTTTGAATTGATTTTTCTGGATGAGGATTAATTAGGTCAAAGAGGCTAGGTCAGGGCAAATAAGATTAAGATTGCAGTCCATTCAATAGGGAAAGGTAGGTAGGAAGGCTAACACTTTAGGCTTTTAGGGTGAGATGGATCAGACTGAGGAGGAGATGGAAAGAGCAAGACAGATCATGTATTCTTTCTAAACTGAAGAAAATGAACAAAATATGAATATTTTCCCAAAACAAAGCATGAGATATTTATTCCGCTTATCAACTTGAAAATCAGCATATAATAGAAATGAAATGGATCATGAAGACAAAAAATTCATACATAATGAGACATAAGAAGAAAAATGATAAATTTCCATACCACAGGTATCCCAAAGAAATAGCTGCAACCTTTTCATTAATTTCCTGCCAAATACTTATTACACTAGAGTCTTTGGTCAATGCAACAACATCCAACCTGGGAAATGAGTCCAAAAGTACAAGATATAGCCACAAAACAACTTCTCTCATCCTCGGGGTCTAATCCCTGAGTAGAGGCGCAGTTCCACCAAAAAATGAACTGATACCTAGAGTATAGGGAGGTCAAACTGACTCATCCCTCACTTTTTGGAATTCATTACATCATCATCAAAAGTTTTCATCTAATGTGTTTACCCTAGGTAAGTGTAAAAAAACCATAATTACGTTTACATCATTAATTTACACAGGTGAAAATTCCATTTTCCAAGTGAAACGGAGAAAAAGTAAAAAAAAAATGGAAAAATCAGCAAACTCAAAAAAAATTTCAAAAGCACAGCGCCAATATCAAAAGTGTCACACCATCTTCAGCTCCACTTATGGGGGGGGGTTCCAGGTGTCCAAATTGAGCTCATGATATCTCATTGGAAATTTTTTCTAGTATAGTTTCCATAGCTATGCTTGGTTTCAAAAATGGTGTTGATTTGACCCTCCAAAAACTTATTCTCCCAAGATTGGTCCAAAGCGTAGTGCTAGCCTCCAAAACAGGACAGAAAAGTCATTTTTGAGTGTTTTTTGACCTTTTGACTGCCTCTTTGACCCAAAAAATCTTAGAAAAGTTGTTTTCCTAACTATAAATTGCGTTTTGAATCTAATTTTACCTTCATTTTTTCCATTGGAGGTCCCTAGGAAAAGCGCAATGCCTAGGGCATTGCGCTTTTGCTAGTGCCACTGTGAAAAATTGGCAAAAACATTTCCAAAATTTTCAAAATTTGGTTTCTTCATATTTTCTACTGTGGGATGTTGATGAAGTGTATTAGACAATGAGTTATGCCTCAGTAATAATATCAATCTTTTCCCCTTAATTTTTCTTGGTTAGGGTTTCAAGTATTGATTTAACCTTTTTGAGCTTTGAGCTTTGAGCTTGCAATTTGATTTTTCTTGAAGTAGTGTTTGGCCCTCTTTTTCAATATGTAATTGTCCTTATTTTCCTTCTCTAGGAGCTTCACAAGATGTTGGTTGGCCCTGTCAAGCCATTTCTCTCAGTTCTCATTAACAATCATAGCAAACTATTCATTCAAACTAAGCTCATTAGCAAGCTCAACCTCCTTTTGCCTCTCTAGTTCTAGAGCTCTTTTCAGCCCTCTAGTCCTAGGTATTCTTCTTGGCACTTGTATTTCTGCCTCATTTGTTTCACCATAACTTTCATAAGCCTCATCAAGCAAGTCCTTTGCTTTTTTTTAATTCTCTATTTGACTTGAGAAGTTGAATCTCCATGATGACCTGCTTGGTCTTGAGTTGTTCATTTTCCGGCTCATAATATGCAATGACAAACTTAGATCTCTCTAAGTTGGTCTGAAGCTCCCTAATTTGGGCATCCTTCTTCTTGATAATAAATTTGGAGGCCTCATCATCATGCTCCTCATCTAAATCAATAAGGTCAAAATCTGTCTTTATCTTATGGAAGTCATCCTCCTCGTGTACATCTTCATTTACCATCTTTTGTTTGCCCTTTTTTAAATGCTTTTTTGGTGAAGAAGGAAGGGCCCCTCCCATAATATGTGGGGAAAATACTTGTCTATGCCCTCTCTGATATGTCTTTTCCAATGTGCTCATTTAACCCTCTTTAGGCTTGCTGACCTCAACTCTGTTAGGTGACTCATCCTACTCATAAAATGGTGATGATGGTGGTGATGGTGATGGAGTAGGTGAATTGGAGTGAGTTGGATGCATAGATGCAGCTGTTTGTGATGAATAAGGCACATATTCAACATGTGGAGCTTGTGGAGGAGTGAAGATGTCATTTTCAATGAAGGTGTCCCATGAGATGCCCACTTGATCAAGGTGATGGAGGACAATGATCTTGATCAATGAGTGGTGGAAAAGGCTATTCATCTGCTGGTCATAGTCTCCCTTTTGCACAATGTAAGCCATTTTATCTATTCTCCTGAATAAAAAGTATGGAATATTGAGAAATCTTACTCTTGTGAAGTGCATCAGCAGTCTAATGTGGTATGTGTAGAGCCTATAAAACCTCCCTTCACAAGAGAAGTACTTCATGCCGATTTTCATCATGGGTGCATACCTATCAAGAAGGTAGATGAAAGAGAACACCCTCATCCTTTCATTCCTATATCTGGGTTTAATGAATGGTTCATAGTACTAATCCTCCAAATATTTGGATTTAAACCATTTCTCTCTCATGTTTGGAATCCCTATAGCAGTAGCAATGACAGATGTAGATACACTGAAGGTTACACCTGCAAGGGTCACCTAATTGTCTCTAAGGTTTGAGATGAAGAATAATAGGATGATGTTGGCCCCTCTAAATCATGTTGTAAAAATCAAGGCAACCTACATACTCAAAACAACTAACATTCATGGGAGAGGTCCTGAGTTAATTTATGTTGCTAGGCTCCAGCCTTAGTTTTCTTCCTCCTTTGTGAGGCCTTCTCTATTTTCTATCATCCTCTCTTTGTCTACCCTCCTCTTCCTTATAATCTCTATCTTCCTCCATAGTGTTTTGGTGGCCTAGAAACCCTAGGGATAAGGTAGATGGGAATGGGGAGTGAAGATGGGTCTAGGAAATAGGGATAAATCTAGGAAAATTTAGGGAGATGGGGGAAGGGATTAGGGAAATTTACAAGGTGATGGGAGGCCAAATTGTGAAGGGAATTGGAAATGAGAACTTAATTACAGGTTTAGGGAAGGGGTTGCCTAGGAATGTAGAAACCTAGGACCTATGGTTTTTAGGAAAAGATACTTAGGGATTTAGGAATGATAGTGTAAGGGTAGGGATAGGGTTTTTAGATGTGTGGGAAAGGAATGTAGGGTATTAGGGCATAAAATTTTGGAATTAGGAGTAAAACTAGGGTTTCACTTAGGAACAAATGCTAATTTTTCATAAGAAACAAAAAAAACTATGAAATAATTCTTTAGGAGTGCGAGGAAAAAATTTTGTTTTACTTACTTGTCAAATTGTGTAACAAGAATTGGCTGAAATTTTGAGAGAATTTGGAGGTGATTTGGTGAGTTTTGACTCCTGTAGACTTCACTGAGAAAAAGCACAGCGCATCGGGAAAAATTGCAGCGCCTAGCCGAAAAGCGCAACGCCAGTGGAGAATAATCACAACGTTGCCTACTCTAAGCACGACGTCACCCTCTGAAAGCACAACGCTAGTGAAAAATTCAGCCTCTAACCTTGCAAACTGAATTTTCCGGCTATGGCAGTGCAAACACAATGGATGAAATGATAAATGAGATTATTTTTGATATCTTGGTGGTCTTTATACTTTATGATTTGAATGAATTGGGCCCTGGGATCCACTTTTTCCTTTCTTCAATTTCACCTTAAACTCTGAATTTTTACCTTTGCACTTGACTTTTTCCTTGACAAATTGATCATCTGATGACTTTGAGAACTCTTTGATTTGACATTTTTGATGCTTTGGCATGTTGGAAATCTGAGTTAGCAGTTTGGGAATCATGATACTTATTACATTTTGATGACAAAAAATTACATAATGAAAATTAATAATTACATCTTAAAACCAAAATTACATGCTGAAACATGAATTTTTCTTCACAAATCATCTTCATATGGTGAAGAGGTGTTATTATATCACCCTTTAATTTATGGTCTTATGGAGTGGAAATGAAGTTTTATTGGACCATGGAAACCCTAATGACCTAATGAAACCTTGAAAAACCCTAAAAGACCTAATGAGACCTTGAAAAATTGAATTTCAAGATGACATTATTGATATTGACTTTATGGATGGTGTATAGTCAACAAGGTATGAAACTATGCGAGTAAGTAATCGATTTTGAGGAAGAGTGATGTTTCTTGACTAAGGCTACCATCCATGACTAAAATTTTTCATGACCTTATGAAATGACTAAAATTTTCTAAGTGGGACCCCTACATGATATGAAAAGAGGATTTTTTATCAATATTGGCAGGATGCAAATGCTGATACTAACATAACCTTTGTAGAAAAAAAACTTATCGTGAAAATTCCACAATGACCTGTTTGAAGCAACGAAACCCTAGAATCCAAAGCTCTGATGCCAAATGTTATGAAACCAACTCCAAAAATAGAAGAAAAGAGAGATCAATGCCTTATAAATCGGCCACTTCGATGGGGCAACCTTCTTTACATTACATAAATGAACAATTCTTGGATGATTCAAATGAAAAAACCTCCTTTCTATATATAGGAGTCCATGGGTTCACAATATAATCCTAGCCAACCTAACAATAATAATGGAAGGGCACAACAATAACAATAGTGGGGTTTTATGGGGCACAATAATAACAATATGGGGACTACAAGGGTATAACAATAACAATAAGGGAGCTACACTAACAAAAATAAGGGACTACACTAGTAATATAGGGACCTAACACTAATTTCCTCCCCATAGATTTTAAAAACCATGTCTTGTTTTTCCATGATCGGTAAAATATTTTTTTAATTTCCCTTTTTACTCTTGTAAAATATTTGGATAAGTATTTATCCAAATTTATGTTCCCGTATATTTTTCGTTCATAATTTATTTTCCTCCTTATCTTTGTAAAATTTTGTTGGGTTTGCTCCCATGATTTTGATCTGTAAAAATAATTAAAATTATTTTCAATTTCAAAACTATGTTCATAATTTATAGAAAGTTTTTGAAAATAATTTTTTTTTAAATATTCCTTTGTGCCAACATATAGAAAATAAATGAACATAAGTGACTTTTCCTCTTGGCTCAATTCCTTCTGGAAAATTTTGTTTTTACTAAACATCCTTTTACTTTCACTTGTAACCTCATTTCACACCTATAAGACTATTTTTACCTTATTCATTTAGCTCAGTCTCATTTTTACTTATCCTCCCATCCATAAACTCATTTCATAAATATATGAAATTTCCTTTATCTCCTTTCCCGCAACATTTCATAAAATTTAAACTAGAAATTGACACTTGTAAAAATAAGTAAAGGTGAAACTACCATTCAGAGGGGAAGTAGGTGAAAAGTTGAAAAGACATGCCCCCTAAAATCCATCAATAACCATTGATTTAATTTTTCACATATCTCGAGGCATGAAGATTAAGGTGGTTTAATGATTAAGTACAGGGTGGGGACACAAATTTAATTTGATTTTTTTACTTGGCTGACATATATAATATGATAATAAATGTGGTTCCTATAGTTTAGAGTTTGGATTTTTTATTTTTAAACCGAGTTTTAATATTTTAAATAAATAATTTAAAAATATATATATAATTGAATTTCATTTAAAATAAAAATTATTTAAAAATAACTCAGAAACATTTATAAAAACCTCATATATTTCATGTTTTAGCAATGGAAAGGGTTAGATGGGAGGGTATTTGCCAATATAAGGATAAAATTGAAGGAAGGTGGAAAATATATTTTTTTTTATTTTATTTTTCAACTTCCAGGTTTTCAAAATAATTTAAAACATAGGCTCCAACGGGGGACTGTTTCCCATTGTGGGACGCAGAGAACCTAGTAGACCAACTACATTGAATCTGTTTGGCATGGAGTCAGTTTATAAACCTGTAATTTGCAAATTTTAAGCCTTACTGCCTTGACTAATCCAAAGACTCTTTCACACTGAAATATGAAAACTAAATTTTTTTAAAGTGAAACAACTCACACTATAAGTGGAAATAAGTACAACAATGCCTAATTCATTGGGATATGGAGTTAGTAATTAAATCAACAATAAATTTACTCCTTTCAATCCCCTGCAATTCATTTCACTCAACCAAACCAAACTTTATACTGGAAAGTTGAATGACAAGTTGAAATAATTGATGATCTACTACATTAATCTGTAAACTAGAAACTCACTAATCTACTCACTCTTAATATAGTCAATTGAAAGTATACCTATTAATTCTAATCTTTATTCTGTTGCAGCCATGTGAGGATTGGATTGATTGGAAGATCTCTTTGCATACAGTTGAAAATTTAAAAAATATTTGCAATTTGAAACTCAGATCCCATAGGAAACTTATACTTACAAGGGAAGTTAGAAAGTTTCCTCCTCTATAGGGATCTGAGATTTCTGATTACAATTGAGAGGAAGAAAAATATGATGATGAATTGAACCATCACTAAGCCTTTCACAAGCACAATAGTAAAAACATCTGACATCTCGAATTAGTGGAATTAGCAACCTCATGGAATTTCCATATAGACAAAGTGGAGCCGCCGTGTAAAAGCAACGCAACCAATATCAATTCTCTAGTATTTTTTCACCAGCAAAGAATATATATAATTGTGATCATGATCAAGGGAAATTTTTCCTCGTCACTTCATTCCCTGACAGCGATGCTAAATGTTGTATTTATTTCTCGTAGGAAGTTCTTAGCTACAAAACTACGCCGAGAAACCAGCTCAACCAACCTTTAGGTTTAAGCTCGCTCTTGAACCAGAGGGGGCTCCCTCTAGTGTTACAAGGGCTTTTTAATGTTGCTGATTATCACTCAACAACAGCTTATGAAGCACAATGGCTAGATTTATGATTTATTGTGGGTGGTTGTTGATGATTTTCCAATCTTTGTTCATGAATATATCCCTCTCTTGCAGATTCCTTGGTCAAAGTGTCAACATCTAGTTTGAAAGAATAACATGATTTTAGATAATTTGGCAGAAGAATATAAGAGAATTCATGATAATTAAGCAGAAAAACGAAATACTTAATCAACCTGACATAGGTGATGCATGTAGAAGATTTCTATAGACAAACAAAACAAATTCAAAAGATGACAGAAGGCAACAAATAAAAGTTATACATGAGCTATCTCAGACAGACTGTCCAATAAACTAATCTCTTTAAATCATTATAAATTTGCAAGGGATTTCAGAGAGATTGATACTCAATCTATTCTTACCCAAAATATCCTATGTTACTTTGAAGATGTGCAGAAATAAGGTATGAAAGAACTACAAAAACATACAAGAAACAAAATTATGTCATGAACTAGAACAAGAATAATTCAATTAGGATTTCTGTAATAAAAGTTTTACAAAGCTGACAGGGTTTTGGCATCAAAATCCAACCCCTTTACATTACAATTAAAAAAATATATACAACATTACATTAAGCTGACTGTGTCTAGCTTTTTCGAATAAAAATTTGAACAATAAACTAAAAAATAAAAAGAATATCTGAAAAATTGCAGGAAATTTGGAGATGTTTGCAATTATTCTGCCTTGAAATCTTGAGCTGCTCAAAATGTCTACTGGAAAACTGCATTTTGATCCGATTTTTTTCATCTTCTACTGCTAGGTGTTTTTTGAATTCTTATATCTTTACCCCTAAATATGAATAGGAATGACTGTTGATATTTTTTGCTAGGTGTCCTTTGAATCTCCAAAGCTTGAATTGACTAATTATTTCATGTCACTTTTAAAGTGATTCACCATTGTCGTAATAAATTTTGAGAGAATATTTTGATAAATGTTTTTCAAATATTATGTAAATGAATTTCATAAAATAAAATTTCAAATTATTTCTTTGAATGATTTATAAATCATCCTCTTGTTCTGAAATCCATCTATTATTTTTCTTTAAATCCATGTATTTTTTCCCTAAATTAATGTATTGATGAATAAATGGATTCATTAAAATATTAATAAAAACTATTCACTGATTTCCTCCCCATGGATTTTAAAAACTATGTCTTGTTTTGCCAATGGTTGGTAAAGTATTTTTTACTTTCCTCTTTTACTCCTATAAAATATTTGGATAATTATTTATCCAAATTATGTTCTCTTACATTTTTCCTTTATAATTTCCTTTCCTCCTTATCTCTATAATTTTTATTTTTGGTTTTTCTCCCATGGTTTTGATTTTTTAAAATAATTAAAATTATTTTTAATTTCAAAACTATGTGCATAATTTATATAAAGTCTTAGAAATTCAATTTTTTTTTAAATATTCTTCTGTGCCAACACACAAGAAAATAAATGAACATAACTGAATTTTCCTCCCGGCTCAATTCCTTCTGTCAAATTTCATTTTTACTTGGCCTCCTTTTACTTTTAGCTCATTTCACACCTGTAAGTCTCCTTTTACCTCAGTCTCATTTTTACTTAGCCTCCCATCCGTAAAATAATTTCATAAATATATGAAATTTTCTTTATCTCCTTTGCTGCCACATCTCATAAAATTTAAATCAATACGAATAATTATTTTTGGGGATAGGGGCCGAAATGAACTAGAAATTGATAGTTGTAAAAAGCAGTAAAGGTGAAATTGCTTTTCGGATAATTTGACTTTTTGACTAGGCTAACATATATAATATGATAATAAATGTTTTTCATATCGTTTAGAGTGTGGCTTTGTTATTTTTAAACTAAGTTTTAATATTTTAAATAAATAATTTTACAAAAAATATAATTATATATATTTTATAAAATTGAATTTCATTTAAAATAAAAACTATTTAAAAATAACTCGAAAACATTTATAAAAACCTCATAAATTCCATGCTTTAGTAATGGAAAGGGTTATATGGAAGGGTATTTGTCAAGGTAAGGATAAAATTTAATGAAGGTGACAAATAAGTTTTTTTTTTAAATTGTAACTTCTAGGGTGTCAAAATAATTTACAACAGATCCATCAACTAGAGGTGTAGTTGCAGTGATAGTGGGAATTGCAGGAGGAAAAAATGTATCAAGGGGTAATTTCCAATAAAAATGAGTATTCTATACAGAGGCCTATTTTTTTTTCAAGCATACTAGTGTTGCTTTACTTACGTCTTATTTATAAACTTGGAATTTTCTGATAATTTGTTTATTTTTCAGTACATTATACCATGATATTAACAAACTAAGGTTTCCATTTAATTGTAGTATGAAGTAAGAAACTATTTATTGCATAGGCGTCGACACTGGGATCCAAAAATAAGGTTTTTTCCTTAGTTGACAAGGTATTCTATTTATTTCTTTGCCTAATTCTTTTCATTCAAGAAATCCCATCAATGTGTGTATTTGTGCTTTTATTTCTCAATTATTATTGAAACCTTGAATTGCAGTTAAGTGCTCTTAAAATGGCCCATTGTGTGCCATCGGAAGGCAACTAAGGAGGAGTCGCATGGAAGTGATGATGAGTATTAAAGATAAAATGATTGGTAAGTGTGGTTAATGGAAATTTCCAACCCCTTGGAGGCAATTGGTAGTTGTGGATTTTCAATGTATTTTTTAATGATGATGTTGGAAATCATGAAACATTCTAATATCCTCTGTTTAAGAAACATTATTCTCATTGAGTCAGGTTCTAAATGTGGATCCAGTTTGTGTACATGTTTCTGCACGTTTTTTGTTATCATTTAAATTTGAAAATGAAATTCAGCTGTATTTTTTTCTCCTAAGATGAGATTTATATTTTCTTCCTCGTTCAAGTAATGAATTTGTGTTTGCAGAGGAAATATTTTTGGTATTACAATGGGTGTTGGAAAATACTATATTTCCATTCACCTATGTTACCAGGATTCAAATCCATATATAAATCCACTTGAATTTTCAATATATATATATATATATATATCTCAAAAATAAAAAATATAAATGTTTTTAATATGTAATACTTATATAAAATAACAAATATATTAGACTAACACACTTTACATTAATTATTTTATACAAGTTAAATTATAAATATTCTTAATTTTTATGGTTATTAAATATGAATGATTCGTAAACAGTTATTTGTTAATGTAAAATATAACATAAAATATTTAATAATCATTCATTTATAACATAAAATATTAGAATTGGATTCATGAATTTAATAACAAACTATCGCGGGCTTCTTACAACGAAACCTGGCACCTAGTACAAGGCTTCACTATGTGACCTAAACAATTTGCAACATATTCAAACGTTACCAACTTATCACTATCACATCAGAAACTACTCCCTTCTCTTTAGCGAAGGGCTTAGGGATCAGATAACCCAAGGATCTTAGCTAATTTCCGCTTAAGTATCTTACAATAAAAATAACCATTGTATTAGTGTATGACAAATTAGGGATTTCAGTGGATGGAGTGAAATCAAAAATTGTGTTCAAGGGGCCTATGGTTCAATCTAAAGGATAAATTTTAGCCTAAGGAATTTCAAATAGTTTACGTGAATACGCAAAATCAAGATAAAATCAAGGTTATTATAAACTAGGGTTTCAAGGCAATGAATTGCAACAAAACTAATGTTTACAACAACATATTTAGCTATAAAATGGTGAAAAATACATGAAAATTTTTAAATTAGTTTCTCTATTGAAACTTTTAAACAAAACCTGACCCTAAGACACACATCATGTTATGAAACTAGCTCACAAAAAATAAGAAAGTATAGATCAACGTCTTATAATTTGGCCTCTTCGAGGGGGGAACCTCCTTTACATTACATAAATGAACAATTATTAGATGATCCAAATGGAAAAAACTCCTTTATATATATAGGAGTCCATGGGGTCACAATATAATCCTAGCTGACCTAACAATAATAATTTAAGGGAATAATAATAACAATATGGGGACTACAAGGGTACAACAATAGCAATAAGGGGGCTACACTAACAACAATAAGGGATTACAATAGTAATATAGGGCCCTAACATGCCCCTCTCCTTTAAAAAAGTGTTTTCCTTAATTCTTGTGTAGTTCTAGATGCTTCTATATAAAATTCTCATCCTTCCATGTGGAATCTTTAGTGGGTAAGTTCTCCACTTTATGAGATACTCTGAAATTGATCGATTTCGTAGTTTTCGAGTTCTTGTTTCCATGACTGCTTTAGGTTCCAATATGATTTTTCCTTCCTCATCAAGTTTTGGCAATATTGTTTGAACTGGAAGTTTTTCACCTATAACCTTCTTTAAGCATGAAACATGGAAAACTGACTGCACTTAGGAAGATGCATGAAGCTCTAATTTGTATGCCATAGTACCAATCTTTTTCAACATCTTGTAAGGACCATTGTACTTTTGTGATAATTTATTATCCTTATCAGCTTTCTTGAGGGAATTTTTTTTTTTATGGTTGGAGCCATAAAAATACCGAGTCACCTACATCAAAACTTCTCTCACTACGATGTTGATCTCCCTATTGTTTCATTCGATTTTGTGCCAAATTTAGGTTATCCTTTAAGAGTTGGAGAAATTTTTGTTGATGCTCGATGTGATCTTCCACTACTTGAACCTTATAATTTTCTCTTAAATATGATGTGATGGATGGCGGGTGATATCCATAAAGTGCCATAAATGCAGTCATTTTTTTCTACAGTGTGGAAGGAAGTGTTATACCACCATTCAGCTAGAGGTAACCAATTGAACCAATTTGTTTGTTTATTAGATACAAAGAAAGGAAGATATCCTTCCAAAAATTTGTTCGCTATCTCAGTTTTCCGTCAGATTGAGGATGATAAAATGAGCTATGAGCTAGTTGAGTACCCAAACAAGAAAATAATTCCCTCAAAAAATTTCCAGTGAAAATGGGATCTCTATCACTTATAATAATCTTTTGGTTTCCATGTAGCTTTTGAATTGTTTCCATAAATGCAGTAGAAACTCTACTCACTTTAAATGGATGAGATAATCCATAAAAGTGTGCATACTTGGTAAACCTATCAACTACCACCATGATGACACTCTTTCCTTTGGACTTAGGTAAACCTGTGATAAAATCCATTGAAACCTCCTCCAACCGTTGATTTGGAATGGATAAACGTTGTAGCAAACCCGTGGTCTAAAATTGTCTCAAATTTATTTTGCTAGAAAACCAAAAATTCCACCACAAACTTTTGAATATCAGATTTAAGGCCGTCCCAAAAAAATTATTTCTTCGTCGTGTGGTATTTTTTTAAAAACCCTGAGTGTCCTCCTAAGGGAGAGGTGTGCAATTCCAACAAAATATTTTGTTTTAGCTGGGATTTATTACAAATATATAAGCAATCTTTGTACCACAAGGAATCATTTTTCCAACTAAATGTATCAAATGTACTTGGATATTGCTACAAATTTTTAATGAGTGTCCATAATTATTTTTCATTCTTCCATTCCTCTCTTTCTTTGGTTATCCAACCTATTTGGATAATAGAAATGGCACAAAGCAACTCTTCCACATCCTCATCCTTTCTTGAGAGTGCACTTGCAACAACATTTAGCTTCCCTTTTTTGTAGATGATTTCAAATTCATAACCCAACATATTTGTGACCCATTTTTTATGCTCTTATGAAGATGTTCTTGGTTCCAAAAATTAGTTAAGACTATCATGATCAATTTTTATCTTGAAGTTTCTTCCCATTAGGTAAGGTCACGATTTATTTAGTGCATGTAGTATTGCCAACATTTCCTTCTCATAAATAGCTCTATATAAATACTTTCCTTTGATTGGACGACTTTCAAAATAAATAGGTCATCCTTCTTGCATTAAAACAAAACCAATTCCTTTTCTTGAGGCATCACATTCCACAATAAAGGTTTTTGTGAAGTCTGGCCTAGCTAAGACCAGTGCTTGGCACATTGCCTCTTTAAGACATTAAAAGGCCTTAGTTTCTTCATGAGTCCATGAAAATGCAGCTTTCTTCAATAATGTTGTTACAGGTGTTGCTATTTTCCCATAATTATTAACAAAATTTAGATAATACCCTATTAACCCGATAAGTCTCCACAACTGCTTTATGGTTGTGGGGACTTTCCATTCCTTAATGGATTTAATTTTGTTAGGGTCTACCTTAACACCCTCCCGAGATACAATATTACCAATATATTCCACCTCTTGTACTCCAAAGAGAAATTTGGAGGTTTTTTCATATAATTTCTCCTCCTTCAATATTTTAAGCACCATGTCAACATGTTGAACATGATCCTTCCAAGACCTACTGTAGATTAGTATATCATCAAAAAATAATAACACAAATTTTCTAAGGAAGGGTTTGAAAATGGAATTCATCAACCCTTGAAATGTAGACGGTGGACTGGTAAGGCCAAAAGGCATGACCAAAAATTCCTAATTACCCTCGTGAGTTCGAAATGTTGTTTTTGGAATGTCTTACTTCATTCTAATTTGATGATATCCTGAATGGAGATCCAACTTGGTGAAATAAATTTCTCCATGTAATTCATCAAATAATTCATCAATCATAGGAATAGGAAATTTATCTTTAATAGTGGACTTATTTAGCTCCCTATAATCCATACACATGTGCCATGACCCATCCTTCTTGTGCACGAATACTACTTGAGCAAAGAAATAACTTTGACTAGGTTGAATTATACCAACCTCTAGCATTTTGCAGTCATACATTAAATTTCACCCTTTTGGAAATAAGGATATCGGTAAGGCCTGATGTTTGGAGGAACACTTCCTGGAATAAAATTAATAACATGATCATGATCACGAATAGGTGGGAGTCCTTTTGGAGTTTCAAACACCTTGAAATGATTGTCCAAGACTTTTTGGAGATCTGGAGAAATAGATTATTTTGATGTTGGAACTTCTAGTCAGCATAATTGTGCATTGACACCTTGTTGTTCTTTCCTCAGAATCTTTGTCATGACATTAGAGCTTATTATCTATCTCGGATTTCATGCGATACTTCGTAATTCAACTTCCTTTCATTCCGAAAAAAATTCAAGAAAATTTCTTGAAAATTAAAAGCTACCATTCCCAAAGGTTGTAACTATTGTACTCCTAGTACAACATCAACATCACTCATTTGAATGGAAAGAATTGGACTATTCAATACATATTCCCCCATGGTTAGCTTGATATTATGGCACTTTCCAGAGAAATTTATAGTTCCTCCATTTTCCACCATCACCTAACACTCTGGTTTTGGGTATAGGAAGAAATTCAATTTCTTGGCTACCTTACAATGAATAAAATTATGGGTACTACCTGAATCAATAAGCACTATCAAATTTTTCTTCTTGATATGTGCTTATATCTTGAGAGTTTGAGGAGTGGTAACTCATGCCAATGCATTACAGGATATGGTAAAATTCATTTCTTCTTCCTCTAGGGCTGGGTCTGGGTGTATATCCTCTTCTTTTGAAGTTTCTTGTTCCTTTTCTTCCTCCTCTTCACAATATAAGTAAAATAATTTATTCTCAGCACACTTATGACATTTAGTGTATTTTCTATCACAACTAAAGAAAAGGCCTTTTGCTTTTTTTTCTTCCAATTTTTGTGGTGTAAACCTTATAGGTTGTGGAAGTCTAAGAGTAGCAACACTTCCATCTTTATAGTTGTGAGTGGTAGGCTTCGTTGTTTCCATAATTTTTCTTTCAATTTTTCTTGCCAACCAGAATGCCTTCTCCAATGTATCAAGTTCCCAAATGTGAACCTCATTTTGGATGTTATCCTTCAAAGTTCCTATGAAGAAATTAATCCTATGTTCCTCTGGAATATTATTTACCCTTAAATTCAATTTTTGGATGTCCTCAATATGATCCATCAATGAACCCTTTTGTTTGATATTTATCAATTGGCTAAAGAAGGTGTTGCTCTTTGTATCCTCATAATGTGATATCATTTCCTTTGTAAAAATTGACCAAGTGACCAGTGGTTTATGGTAACGAAGCCATCAATACCATACAAACTGATTTTGTTCGAAATATAAAGTTGCAATGCATACTTTTTGTGTGTTTTGTGTATTATGGAGCTCAAATTATTGCTCCATTTGTAGTATTTAAGTTATCGGATCCTTGCCATTAAAATTATTCATATCTATATTTGGAATATGGTGGGTCCTAAATCTAAAGTTAGATTCTATGAAATCATGATTAACATTTCTTTTTTTTCTCATCATGAGTCCTCTACTACCTTTTCGCCATTAGGAAGCTTTTCTTGTAGAAAATTTTCCAAACCTTCCTTCAAACCTTCCATGTCATTCTTCAAATATTCCATGTTTCCTTCTATACCATCCATCTTAGTTTCCATTCCATGCATATTAGCTTCCATGCCATTCTTCAAACCATCCATCTTATCTTCCCCACCTTTATTCAAACCATCCATCTTAGCTTCCACGCCTTTCTTCATACCATCCATGTTGCCTTCTATACCATCCATATTAGCTTCCACGCCATCCATCTTAGCTTCCATGTCATTCTTCAAACCATCCATCTTAGCTTCCACCAGGGAAAATTTTAAGAATGAAAAATTATCTTGAAGTTTAAAAAATTGGCGAATCTCACTAGTCCCTAATATGCAAACTATAAAATTTTTATTGATTTATTTGTAAATTTATTAAAATTTATAATGATATTATATATACTCTCTATATAATTTTGGTGATTTTTAACGTAAAATAATTTTATATTGTAAAATTTGGGCGAATCACTCTTATAAAAAAATGGAAATTAGCGAATCTTTTTTTTGGGAAAATCATGGAAAATTAACCGACCTGCGAATATTAGCCCCTAAAATTTTCCATGGCTTCCATGCCTTTCTTCAAACCATCCATCCTAGCTTCCACACCTTTCTTTAAAACTTCCATTTCATTTTTTTTTACTCTTTGCGAGAGAAAAATTTGTTGCACTTGTTCTTGTAATTTTTATATATCATGTTTCACTTCTTCCTATTCATGAGTCATAGTAGAGGATTATGAGGGCTTAATGGGTGTTGAATTATTTTAAGGGGGAATTTTAGAACCCAATACTGATATATATTCTTCAATATGCCCTTTGAACCACTTTAAACTGATTTTTCAAACAAGACTTATGAACTTTTTAAAAAAATACACACCTTTTTCTTGCTTTTGAGGAGCTTGATATTGCAACTAATGTATCTCTGTAATTTTTATCTTTGGTCCTTTAGTATCCCTCTTTGTGCGTGAAGACCTAGCCCTGGCTATGTGCGAACTCCACTGGCTATGTGCGCAGAAGGGTTATGTGTAACAGAAAGTCTGATATGTATTGAAAGGATCTGAATTAATATAAAGGACATATTTTGGCAAACTTGTTGCGATTAATCTGATTTATTTACTATTTATATTCTGTTGAGATCACACAGTTTCATGTTGTTTATCTATCATTGAGCGCAAATATTTTTTATGGTTGTTTATGCATATTGATGGTTGAAAAATCTGCTTAAGTAATTACGCACTATTTAGATCTGATATGGTTCTATTATGCTTTATCTGTGCTGAGGAAATCTGCGACTCTGTCTTATTTTGCTATGTATTGCTCGCATATTTTAATCATCGATATAAGTCTGAATTTGATCTGCTTAGGGCCACTTCATTATTTTCTCCCTCAGGGTGCGGAAACTTGGTTCCAGCACCGCCCCCATACTTCTTCGGGTGAGACTTTGATCTGCGCAAGTAGGTCATTGCCAAAAGTGCCAGTAGTTAGAGGGTTTTTTGGTTTCTCCATAAACCCTGAACCTGGGTCAGGACCCCTCAAGCCAACAAATGGTTCCATTGCCAGGACCAGGATTATTTTGAGGGATATTTGATGTTGCAACATCCTTCGCAAAACAAATTGCAAGATTTCCTGGATAGAAAGATCCTTGAATTCACACTCCAAGAGAATAGAAGTACTAAGTTGTCTAAAGAACAATGGGTATAGGAATATATTTATAAAAAAGTTCATGAGATATTATTTTTCTCCTTCGCACACGAGTTTCAGGAGTGGTTGTCACGCTCAGTTGAATTCAATACCTGCATAAAGGATGGTGCATTCACTGAGTGGACTCCTGAATTGATCTAGCAAGTAGAGGAGTTAGACAATAAGGTCACCTGAGTGGTAGATCATTTGATCGATTCCCTCTTGGGAGGATTTGTGACCAAATTTTCCATTGATCAATTTGTATCATATTCTGAAGCAAAAATAAAATTTTTCAAAGGCCCTAGAGGTAATTTCCTGCGCACACTGAAATTATTGCTGAAAATTTTATTATGTGAATAGGGATATATATGCGAACATATTGCTTGAATTCCTCTAAGAGGCGCAACTACGCGCAATGGAAAATTTTACCGTGAAGATTCTAAAATTTTTATTTATAACCCTCTGAAGCCTAGATCTAATAGTGAAGTTGAACCAAAAACTAGTAGCTCAAGTGACTCTGAAGGAGAAAGTTCATCGCACCAGAAACACTTGAGTATGTTTCCAACCCCATCCACTCCAATTCTG
Source organism: Pinus albicaulis (assembly GCA_034641835.2). Taxonomy (NCBI): domain Eukaryota; kingdom Viridiplantae; phylum Streptophyta; class Pinopsida; order Pinales; family Pinaceae; genus Pinus; species Pinus albicaulis. The sequence continues at coordinate 653,160,769 of CM076576.1, read as the reverse complement.
CACTCACATCACATATCACCCACCCCACCGCATAGTCCATATCGACCCCCACCTACACCTCCCCTAGAAGTATATATGGCCGCATCAATGAAGTTACCGAATTTTAGAGGCATTGAAAATGAGGGTACTAACGACTTCTGGCTTGTGACTGAGGCCATATGGCAGGCTAAGCAGGTTAAAAATATTGATTTTATGAAGGTACAACTAGCTATTTCTTTCCAAGATCGCGCTTTAGATTGGTACATCAGGTATGCTCAGGAAAACCCTAATGCCACCTTGGACCAAATAAAAGATGCCCTAAAAGAGTAGTTTAAGAAGCCTAATTCATACACACAGCTGGTGACAGAAATGAAATAAATTCACTAGGAGGCTAATGAATCTGTATGGGACGTCGATCAGAGACTGAAGTGCACCATCAAAGATGGTGGATTTGACATTTATGATACTCAACATAGGGAATGGTTCATTGCCATGTTGCTCCCACATCTGCTGCAACCCTTATGTCAGCAAAATATTGCCACAGAAGCTGAGGTTGTGGGGGTTGAAATTAAACTAGAGGATACTCCAACACCTATTGCGTTGGGAAATCAACAGATTCAAAATCAGTTGGAAGCCATGTGTATAGATGTTCAAAGCCTGTGCAAGGACAACGACAAGGAGGTTTGCGTAGAGGTTTGGTGCATAAAATGTAAATATTCTAGGCACCATAAATATCAATTTCTTTTCCTCAACAATTATCTGAATGTTGGAGGTCCTAGTCCATTGAAAAGTCCTATATGGTGCACAATCTATGAAATTTTCGGATTACATGACACATATTCCTGCCCAAGGATCAGAAAGTATCAACCTGACTTGAAGCAGTTGTTTTGGAGATTTTGTTCGTCATTAGGGCATGATGAGCATCATTGGCACACTTATGATATGATGTTATATAAATCTGAAATATAGAATGCAGGCTGAGCCTACATCACCAACATCCCCTTCTGGGCGTGGAGGATTTTAGGGCAGAGGAAGAGGTCGAGGAGGTGGATCAGCTAGTCGAGGAAGAGGAAAAGTCATTTTATATAACTGTGGATATGTTGGTCATTATGCACATGATTTTCCTAATCCAACATGACAATATTGCAGTTATTGTAGGAAATTTTATCATGTAATATAATATTTTCCTATCTTGATTGCTAAAATGTAGGAGAAGAGGACACATACTCCAACACAAAATTTTCATATGGTTAGTGAAGAAACCCGTGAAGAAGATCCCAGTGTGAATGTGGTTACTAGGAGCGGTGTGGCCACCAATGAAGAAAGAAGCCACTAACGTGTGGATCCGTAAAGCACCTGAAAACAAGGAAGGATTTAATCTTCAACTCGCAAAGGAGACATTTGTTGAAGCGCAGAGAGAATTTGTTGAAGGAAGCGTGTCAAAAATAGGAATACCGATGAAGGAAGCAAGAGGAGATGAAGAGATAAAACCATTCCTACCAGCTTGTATAAAGTTACTGTGCAAAAAAAAAGGCTGTAGATAATCTTCAAGCTCTAATAGATAATTGCGTAGAGAAGGAGCAACCGATGGTAGAAGAACGAACGGTCAAAAAAATATACAATAATAATAAGGGAACAGGTAGGGAGATGCACATGACCACACATATTGGTGCTTATGAGATGGACCAGGTTATCCTTGATCTGGGATCATATGCTAATTTTCTACCTAAGTATACGTGGCAGCACATGGAAGAGCCAAAGCTAGAGTGGTCTACCATTCAATTGCGCATGGCCAATCAATAGAAGATCATTCCTTTAGGGAGGTTTTCGCATGTTTTGGTCAGTATACAAGGTGTTAAGGTGATGGTTGACTTTAAATTCATCCAAATTGTAAATGATACAGATCCTTATCCTATGCTACTAGGGTTGGACTGGGCCATTGACATGGATGGTGTCATAAATTTGAAGAGAAGGAGAATGGAGTTTGAAAGCAATGTAATTAGGGTAATCATTCCTCTAGATCCTGCAGAAGGGAAAATATACGCTGAACCGGTGTGCACTGATGATGATATCGATCACATCTATAAGCTGACGTTGTGTGAGGTAGATTGGATTAATCCAACATCAGATGGAAATCTTAAGTGGGAGAAGGATAACTCTTGTTTTTCATACTTTGATGAATAATTAGAAAACTGGCAGAACCAACTACATGAGGTATCTACACTGCGTTGTAAATGCATTACCCGAGCTCTGTGATTATAACATCTCAGGTATGTGATTTTTCGCACTTTGATGGATTAATTGATATAAACACATTTATCGGAGAGCTTGAAAGGACTATGCCTGAAAGACAAAGGTTCGATGCTTTGGATCTCGAGTTGTGCGCAACCCCACCAAGATGGTGGGAAACTCATAGGGATAATATGGGCAATTATGATGAATGTGCACACATGATGAGGCTACAGTTTGAATTTCCAGTCATTAAAGTGCAAGATGTGTGCTATGGAAAAAAGGATCCGCGTAGTCATTTAAAAATATGGAATCAGGTATGGGGTGTAGAGATAAGACCTGAATGGGTCCATATGTTTATTCACACATTGGGGAAGCTGCCTACTGAATGGTACTTGGAGACAGAGCTGCGTTGAGGCACTAGTGACTAGTCTGCGTTGACAGAGAATTTTATCCTTACATTCAACTTTGAGAGTGGATTTGATCATATTTTCTAGGCCTTGCATAATATTCAAGAAGTCATCTTTGATACAATAAAGCTTGAAATTGAATGTGCCCCACTAGCATGGGATGTGTAGATGAAAGCTATTGTGAATTGCAGGAACCTGACAGTTGAAGAGAGTGAAGAGAATCCAAGGAATATCATGATCCCTAAATCTGAGGGACAATGCGCAGTGGCAAGGCCCTCAATCACCTCGCTAGGTGTGACCAATCCCTTAAAATTGAGGCAGGTGAACATTGGATCTGAAGAACAACGTAAGTTAACAAATATTGGGGACTACTAGGATGATTATATGGTAGGAAAGGTTGTTTATTTTCTAAAATAATATCAATATTTGTTCCCTACAAAGTTTTCAGAGCTGAAAGGAATCATTGGGGACCTTGGAGCAATGAAAATCATAGTGAACCCAGATGCACACCTACTGAAACAATTCCCATACATTAGCACATTTGGCCCAATTTCCAATGGCCAAAATTTCGCTCTTGCGACACATAGGAGTCCCAAGAGAGACACTTTGAGGTGGGGAAAAATGTTGTTTCCTGTCCCGTCACAATTCCAAAGCTTCTAATAAATGTTGGTAGAGAGACACTAATTCCGAAATTTTTTTGGCAGTGTCACAATTTCAACGTTTACAAATTGTCGTCGCTCTTATGAAGTTTAGAATTTTCTGTTTTCTCTTCTGACATTTGCAAATTTCCATCACTCTTCTAACGTTTACAAATTTTTGTCCATATTCTAGCGTTTACAAATGGTCGTCGCTCTTCTGAAATTTGCAAATTTTTGTCGCTCTTCCGATGGTTACAAATGGTCGTCGCTCTTCAGACGTTTACAAAATTTTCGTCACTCTTCGGACATTGAAATATTGATGTCGCTCTTCCGATGTTTACAAATGGTTTTCGCTCTTCTGACATTTATAAATTTTTGTCGCTCTTCTGACGTTGACAAATTTCAGTCTCTCTTCCAGCGGTTACATATTTTCGTCGCTCTTCCAATGGTTTTAAGTGGACAATATTGTCGGAATACCGACAACAAAAAACAAATATGAAAAAAAAAACATTAGAGAATGCATGTGTTGGTTGATATATTCGAGCCATATGTTGGGTTATTGCACTGGCATAGTCTCTGGTTGACACTACAAGAAAAAAGGACATTGGTGAGGGGTGATAATAGTCACCATAAGCTCATTGGTGAGGGTCAAAAGAGCCTTTGTCACCAAAAATTGAACGTCACCAAAGGTGGCATCACCAAAAGTATAGGTGTTGTCGTGACATTCAAGGTTCGTCACCAATAATTATTTATAGTGAGGGACAATGACCATCACCATTTCATATGAGCAATGGTGACGAACAATAGCCTCTGTCACCAAAAAACTGAACATCGCCAAAAGTATGTGTTGTGGTGACATTCAAGGTCCGTCACAAATATTGATTATAATTACGGATAGTGACCGTCACGATTTCATATGAACAATGACGATTTTTTGTGATGGACCTTTCATGGACATCACTATTGGTGCATATATATTGCGACGTTCATTGACCGTCACCATAAACTCATTGGTGACATCAAGGTCCGTCACGAATAATGACTATAATGACAAACAATGACCCTCGCCATTTCATATCAACAACAAAGATTTATGGTGACGGACCTTTAATGGTCATCACTATTGATGCATATATATGGTGGTGTTCGTTGACCGTCACCATTTCATATTTTGGTGAGGGTTGAAAAATGTCACCATAAGCTTATTGGTGATGGTCAAAAGAGCATCCGTCACCAAAAACTTATCGTTGTCATTCCCTATGAATATCAGGGCACGATGGAATCGAACCACCCACCTCCTTATTGTAAAGCAGGTGCTCTTCCATTGAGCTAGCACCCTTTAAAGAATTAGACTTTAAACTAGAAATTGCCTCTAAAGGTGCAAAGATACACCAAAGGAATAGAAAATATAGGAAGATCAAAAGTTGCTGGAAATAATATGTTCAATATACATAATAAAAATACAACAAGAATAAATTTTGAATAATCTAAAAAAGTATGTACTACATAGGAGAATAATTGCAAAGCATAACTATAAATTTGAATCACAACATAACAATATAAAAGAACATGCAATAGGAAAGGAACAACTCCAAAATTTGAGAAATATGAACAATCCATGGGCATGTTCTTATATATTGATATAGATAACGAAATAGAAAGCTAGATTTATGAAATTCAAGTATCACACAAGAATTTTTTGAACAAATATGAATATGTAAAACAATATTTTTTTCATTTGGATTTACCTTACAGACCTCGGGAAAAAATTTCCACAGAAATAGGCACTAAACATCACAATATGGACCTCAAGAGCAATTGTGCAGGGATAAAATATGAAGGTAAAGCACTAGAGAAGTATTCAAAGAAAATTATGAAAAGCGTATCTAGAAATGACTGAGAACCCTCTGAAGTAAACCACACATTTATCATCATGACTGGTACACTTGCAAAAAAAGATCAGAATAAATTATGAAATATTCCACCAAAAAACAGTGAATTTTTCCACTAAAATATAGTTCCAGATTAATCACTAGCATGAAGCTAACTTCTCTGCAAAAATAGGGAAGTTTCAAGACAACGTATAATAGCTTGCATGGCAATCGTGTTGATAAAACCTTCCAAGGAATAAGACCACAACAGTCAACAAGAGTGCCATAATACTTAATACTATCAAAGAGTGGTCAATAGAAAAAGTGAATTGACAGACCTTCATAACTTGCATTGGTTCCTTATCCTTCATCCAACCCTCAAATTTTAGACCAAGGTTAACATTTTGAAGGAAAATTAAGAAAAGTCACATTATCTTGTGAAATAAGATTTTTATCAGTACCATTAACTATAATGCAACAATTTTGCACAAACAAAGCATCCTTGTGTAAAGTGAAGACGTAAGTCATGATTAAGACTAATTGTGGGCCTAGAATTGTTTTTCCATTTTTTTTTGAATTGTTAGAATTATCGTACTTAGTAGCAGAGGCATTCCCACCATGGATTGGGAAGTCCACAACAACCACTTTTGTAACTGGGATTGTTGACTATAATCATTTTAACCTTATCCTTCCTTTTGCTCAGCCATTGAAATATGTGTTGAGAACTCTTTGCTTAAGACATCCCTCATTAGAATGGGCAGACCATTAGTGATAATAACAATATTCTCGTAACATTTCCACTATCATTACAATTGCTTTTGGGCTGAAACTTCGACTTATGGGCATCTTTTTCATGCCTTGTAAACAAATTAAGATGACAAGGGGAAGGATCAGAAGAAGAGGGATTAGAAAACATCCAATGAAAGGAGATTAAATTGTTTTCAATGATGCTCCATCTTTAGGGATCACTTCTATAACTTGTTTTCAATATTCAAGGTAAGCCAGAAATCCTTGCTCCAAGGAACTGAGTGCATGCAAATTCCATCTTGTGTTGAATATGAAATAAGAGACACTTGATAAAATTGAAACATTAATCCCCGGTGATGAATTTTCCAATATACTAATGAACAATCAATACCATCAACTGTCAGAGAGGTAGCCACCGCTAAGTAGCTCCTTCCTAAGAAGTACGATACAAGAGAAATGAAGGCAATTTTGAATGGGTTACCAAATTATGTGAAGGAAAATTTTGAAAAATGTTTGTCAGCAAAAGTCATATGGGACAAACTTCATGATCTTCACTCAAAAGGAGCATTGACAATGATCTCTAGTCAAAATGATGATGGAAAACAAGAAAGAAGTCCAAAATCCATCAAGGAAGTTGAAGAAAAGAGAGATGTAAACAAGGCTAAAGAAGACATAGAAGATGAAGAGAACAAAGAATACTTTGACGAAGATCTTCTGAATAAACTTATGGCTTCCATGGAAGAGATTAACAGGTTGAAAAAGGAAAATGGGGAACTTAAGAAGAAAGCACTAGTTGGTGACCAAAACAAGACAAGGAAGGAAGTTGACCCTGTCAAGCTTCAAGTTCAAGAAAGAGATGAAGAGCTCGCTAAACTTAAGGAGGAATTTCATCAAAACAAAAGAAAGCATCATGAAGAAGTCATATCCATGACAAATCAATTGGATAAGGCCAAAAAAAAGGGAAGAAACTTTGTCAATCCACCTTGAACAAAGACTTAAGAGCTTGAACAATCTTGAAGCAGAGATTGGTCAATACAAGGAAGAGGTCTCCTCTCTTAGATCTCAACTAGAAGAAGCAAGGAAACAAGCACAAGGAGCCGAGAAGGTGATGGAAACTTTCGCATTCATAGAAGGACAAGTTGATGAAGAAGAAAATGAGAGAAACACCATGATATGCCAACTAGAAGAAAAGGATGAAGAAATATTCAAACTAAAATCAAACATCAATCTTTTCAAGGCTGAAACATGTGAAGCTACAAGAATAAAAGAATAAATGGAGAGCAGTCTAGCAAAGAAGAATGAATAAGTCTTCATAATGAAATCAAATATCATCTCCCTTAAAAATGAAGCACACAAAGCAACAAGGATGATGGAAGAAATGAAGAAGCAACTAGTTATGAAAGATGAAGATTTTGAAAAGTTGAAAGGAGAAATTGTCTCTCTTAAAACGGAAGTTGACTTGTTGAATAAGAACTTGAAAAGCTCTCAAACCCTAGATGACATTCTAAGGCATCAAAGGTCCCCCCTTGATAAATCAGGGCTTGGCTAAGAAAATGAATCCTCAAGCAAGGATGATAATGCTTGAAAAAACAAGGATGTGAGGAAGGCAGGAAGAAATGATACTCCCAATTCCAACAAAGGTAAGAGTCAAGATGACATTAAAATAAACCCTACTCCAAGGAGACTTATAGATGGTGTCAAGAATACAAAAGGCAATGAATATCATCAAAGAATTCAAAAATAAAAAGACTTCAGAAGTACTTCAAGGAACTCTTCATCTCCCAGGTACTAAATTATATTTCTTGGATGTTGTTATTCTTGTACAAACTCTGGCACATGGAAAAATATTGTAGGGCATATCACAAAGACAAATATAATGGTCCCTATCAATCTCCTATAAGAAATTTTGCAAGAAGTCATGATTTCTTATTCATGAACAAGACAAAGTGCTTCAATTGCCATAGCATTGGACATATGGCACGTGATTGTAACTTGACTTGGATTCCTAAACAAGCTAAAACCATGACAAACAAGCCAGAGAAGAAAGTTACACAAGTATGGAGAAGGAAGCAAGTTGAATCCAGAAGTCTCTTGAACACTACAGCCAACAACTCATGTTGTTGACTTGATGAATTCATCCTTGATATTCCATGTTTTTGAAGATGATAGTATGCCAAAAAGGAGACCATGCATACTATTAGGGGGGGCTGGTGACTCGTGACTATTCTTGCAGAAACAATCCATGAAGAGTCTTATGAAATCGTTGATGGATCACAAATGGACAATATATAAAGATCATATCCATTAAAGAAACATGATATTTTATGCACCCAATCTACCATTTTTTAATATGTCTTCTACTTGATCACAAGGATGCAATATTTCTTTTCGAAGGAAAAAAGAAGAGCTAGCGGAGGTTATGTAGACAGGGGGAGTCGATTGACTATTTACATGAATATATGCAAAGGATTAGGGGGAGAAGGTTAATTGAAGAGCGCCATGACAATGAGAGCAACGTATCTACCTATGAATAATTATTATTGATGAAGAAAATATGATAAAAGAAGCAGCTTGATTGTGGGAGCACTTGGGCAACCCATTTTCCATTGATGTCAAAAGGGGAGAGAATGTTGAAGGGAAATAATATTTCCATCAATGAAAAAGGGGGATATTGTTGGTCTATGGTTGTCATTAATGTCAATAGAATGATGTCCTTGTTGAAGATAATGAAAACCCTAAATCTATACTAATACCTGTGTTGTTGCGGAAACCGTAAATCCTAAACACATAAAACCTTAAAAGCCCTATCTTATAAAATCCTAAATTCTAAACCTTCCTATAAAATCCCTAAAACCCTAACCATAAATTTACACTACCATACATTACCTTATGCTACCATACATTTACACTACCAAACATTACCTTATTCTACGATACACACTACCATACATATTTAATAAACATAATCCTTGGTTCCAAATATGTTTTGAAACAACATAAAAATTCCTTACTAACAACAATGAACTAACTTTGATTAATGGTAGACAAACAGACATACATATTCCCTATGACCATACATGGAGAGATAACACTGGCAGCATAGTTTAATACATCACTCATGTGATACAACACTTGCATGGCAGACAAGGTCTTATATGATCCATGTAGATAGATGTAATGCATACATCACATGGCAGAAAAATCTTGTTTTTAAATAATATACTAAAGATATGTCGGCTACTAAAAATATTACTGTTGGCTCCCAAACATATGTATATATATAAATGATGCGTTGAATTCAATATGGAAACAACAATCTTAGTGGTCTCCACATACCCCTACAGTCGTTAAACAACATCAGAAAAATACGTACGCAGAGGATAAATAAGCAAGGAGCAGAACTCGGGAAAAATCAAGATGGTGGCAGTTCGGTTTTTGAAACAAAGACGTCTGACAGTCTTAGACCACAGAAACCCACAATCTCTTTATTAAATAAACATTTCAGCAGAATTAAAATCTTCTAACTTGTTTCAAGAACATACTCGTAATAATGTTGTTGTAATTTGACAACTAGATTTGGACGTGTAGATTATGTTCAGTGATAAGTGATTTATGTTGTGGGTTTATCCATTTAAGATTCATTCAAAAATTGTCTTCGCATTAATCATTGGTCTCGACATTGTGCCATACCCTTGCAATGTGATGTATATATGTGACATCGATTCTTTGCAGCATATGCATATATGAGATTGAGGCAAAAGGTCACATTTGGAGTAATACGGCCTCTTCCTTGGACATGTGGTGGCATAATTCACACTTGTATGGAGCTCGAATCCTCTTGAAGTGCATAACTCAGATCCACAAAGAATAAAAAGAGCTCAAACCTATTGGACAAGAAGCTCGGAGTACAACAATCTCGTGGAGGCTCATAGAAAGGTGGATTGGCCACCTGTTTGCTGACTTGTGGTTACACTTCCCTCGGATCTGCAAGCTTGGGTGTGTCCGTGTGGAAGCACAAACCTACAGTTCTATTTGGCTAGTCCTTCAAATAGTGATAAAACTTGACAAGCCTTGAACTATTCAAATAGTCCGCAAGATAAAAGGATCACTAGGAGGTTGGAGAAAAATGGGGGGAGAGAACACTTCATCAGAATAGGAATCATCATTCTGGGGGGTGAGGAAGGAATTTTGGAAGGATATGTTTTTGTATTTGAACAAGTATAAGAAGATCCTTGGCAGGGACAAACCTCTGCCCAAGTGGACTAATGCGGATGTGGAGGAGTTCATCCAATCGGATCCCATCTATGGCCCTCAGCTAAAGCTCACACGAGTATGTTAATTATTGAGTGAATATGTCCAAGTATAATTGATATATAAAAATACAATATAATTAAATTGTTTATCTGCTTACAATATCTAGGCAACAACAAGACTCATTAATGCCTAACTTTAACATAAGCATTCATCAGCAAGAAAAGGTGATTGAGTAAGAAGTTCAACTACAATGCATGATGGATTTTTGTTAAAATTGGCAACCAAGTTCGGCCTCCCTTATAAGTTGGCTCAATAAGCTCAAAAGTCATGTCCTTCGACTCCATCGATTAGTATATAAAGGGGTGATTTCTCCCTCATTCGACACATTGAAGGGCTCATCTTCTCCTCTGAAATAGGACGACATATAAGGCTGGACACAGGTGGCAAGGTTGAGGTTATTATCAGACCCATCTCTGTTTAGGGCTTGGTTTTCAAGCAATTTGAATTATTTACCACCTATGGGATCCAAGCATCGTATACATCTGTGGGTGACTGATCTTATGTTGCCCTTCTGATAAAGAATTCAAACTGATGGAAAGCCCTCCTAAGGCCTTGTTGGGTGCCTCATAGTGAAGTTACAAAAGGAGTTGAGTCCCTCTCAAACTCATGGCATTTGTATCTTTCAAAGGCATGCCTTAATGCTTATGCATCCAAGAAAAAAAGCCAAGGTTCCTACTTTAGGCATATCCTTGATCAAGTCAAACAAAGGTACAAAAGCAGTCATTTTGTTTTAAAATATGCTTTGCAGACTTATGTATTTGCAGACTCATGTAGTACCATAGCATTCAGTTCTAAGAATATATATATGGTTTAAAAGAGTCGATCTGTGGAGATACCTAAAATGATTATCATCGTTAGATTCATAATCCCAGTATGATGTGACTCAATTTATTCATTATCTCAGCAGTAACGTTTTTTTTTGGCTGGTTGATCCAAGTATCTGGAGCTTATTTCTCATGGCCAATTCTAGAATCTAAGGTTGGTCGATAATGTCCCGATTAAATACAAATGCTCTAAGTCATATCTGTGGACATATTTTTTCTCATTTCTGCAATATTACCTTGATGCAATTTTACCAGCTCTCCAGGTCTGTGACATAATGCATGGAGGATGGAAGGTCTGGCTGGGCGGCGTATCTCTATTTTTGGTGTAGATTTTGTGTTGGATAAGAGCCACAGTTGGAGGATAGGAAGTCTGTGCAAGGAAACATATCTTTAGTTGATTTTTTATGCATTTTTGTGAGGTTTATCTCTGCTACAGACCGCATGAAGAAATCCACTACAACAGCCTGTTGTTAAATTGTTTGGAGGGTTTGAAAGCATGGTCAAACCCTCCTCTGCTTTCATGAGTTTGGGGTTGTTTATCTTGCCACTCATTCAGGATTTTTGAAGGGAAGGGATTGCTGAGGAGGAGCCTCAAAGCTCTATATCAGAGATTAGACTATGGTACATCACTGTAATGGAAAAGAAAGTTGAATCAAGCAACCCTAACTAGTGACCCAGATTGCTGACATTAGTCCTTGAAGCTATCTATGTTCATACCCTAACCAGTATTCATAATAGCAGTTTCATTGAGCCTAAGAGCTTAGAAGTCAGATCTTCTATTTGGCAAGTCAGTATTGACTTTAAATCATTGTGCTCTCTCTCTCTGTTGAAAATTAGATTATGAATAATAAGAACTGATCAATGGTTTTTTCTGTCTTGGGGATTTTCCCTGGCTTGAGCCATATTCATGTGTCCTCTTGTCTTGGCTTATCCTCTGCATTATTTTCTTACTTTTATCAGTTACACTCATCATGATTTTAATTTATGTGGTTGCTATGGATTGATAATTGGGATATATATAAAAATTCATGTGACTGTCCTATGCTAAGAACATGTTAAGCTTAATTTAACATGGTATTAGAGCTAGGCTGAGGGCAAGCCCAAGAAAGAGGGAAAGTAATCACTAGAAATGTTGTCAAATCTTCATGGCCTCTTTCACCCTCAAAGGATCAGATAGTATGAAATTATGATATAAATCTGGTGCATCACAGTGACCAACCCACATTTTTGTGGATAAAGAGCGAAATTCCTTTTTGAAGATCATACACGACCTGGTTCAAATATCATGATTAGAAGAGTCCAGTTCCGGGCACATAATATGAGGTCTGAGATTTCCAATCCACTGATCCACCTCAAAATTCAATGAACTTGAATGGCTAATCAAACTATTGACAAAGTCAACAAAGGGACCCATCATTTAGGGAGTTTTTCAAGCAATTTGAATTATGTACCACCTATGGGATCCAAGCATCGTATACATTTGTGGGTGACCGATCTTATGTTGCCCTTCTGATAAAGAATTCAAATTGATTGAAAGTCCTCCTAAGGCCTTGTTGGGTGCCTCATAGTGAAGTTACAAAAGGAGTTGAGTCCCTCTCAAACTCATGGCATTTGTATCTTTCAAAGGCATGCCTTAATGCTTCTGCATCCAAGAAAAGAAGCCGAGGTTCCTACTTCAGGCATATCCTTGATCAAGTCAAACAAAGGTACAAAAGCAGTCATTTTGTTTTAAAATATGCTTTGCAAACTTATTTATTTGAAGACTCATGTAGCACCATAGCATCTTAGTTCTAAGAATATATATATGGTTTAAAAGAGCTGACCTGTGGAGATACCTAAAATGATTATCACTCTTAGAGTCATAATCCCAGTATGATGTGACTCAATTTTTGGACACTTTTATTTATTCATTATCTCAGCAGTAAAGTTTTGTTTTGGCTGGTTGATCCAAGTATCTGGAGCTTATTCCTCATGGCCAATTCTAGAATCTAAGGTTGGTCGATAATGTCCTGATTAGATACAAATGCTCTAATTCATATCTGTGGACATATTGTTTCTCATTTCTGCAATATTACCTTGATGCAATTTTACCAGCTCTCCAGGTCTGTGACATAATGCATGGAGGATGGAAGGTTTGTCTGGGAAGCGTATCTCTGTTTTGGGTGCAGATTTTGTGTTGGATAAGAGCCACAGTTGGAGGATAGGAAGTCTGTGCAAGGCAATGTATCTTTAGTTGATTTTTCTGTGCATTTTTGTGAGGTTTATCTCTGCTATAGACCGTAGGAAGAAAACCACTACTGCAGCCTGTTTTTAAGTTGTTTGGAGGGTTTGAAAGCATGGTCAAACCCTCCTCTACTTTCATTAGTTTAGGGTTGTTTATATTGCCACTTATTCAGGATTGTTGAAAGGAAGGGATTGTTGAGGAGGAGCCCCAAAGCTCTATATCAAAGATTAGATTATGGTACATCACTGTAATGGAAAATAAAGTTGAATCAAGTAGCCCTAATCAGTGACCCAGATTGTCGACATCAGTCCTTGAAGCTATTTGTGTTCATACCCTAACCAATATTCATAATAGCAGTTTCATTGAGCCTAAGAGCTTAGAGGTCAGATCTTCTATTTGGCAAGTCAGTATTGACTTTAAATCATTGTACAGTCTCTCTCTCTATTGAACATTAGATTATGAATAATAATAACTGATCAAGGGTTTTTGCCGTCTTGGGGATTTTCCCTGGCTTGAGCCATATTCATGTGTCCTCTTGTGTTGGCTTATCCTCTACATTATTTTCTTATGTTCTTTTATCAGTTACAGTCATCATGATTTTAATTGATGTGGTTACTATGGATTGATAATTGGGCTATATATAAAAATTGATGTGACTGTCCTATGCTAAGAACATGTTAAGCTAAATTTAACATGGTATTAGAGCTAGGCTGAGGACAAGCCCAGGAAAGAGGGAAATAAATCACTATAAATGTTGTCAAATCTTCATGGCCTCTTTTGCCCTCAAAGGATCAGATAGTATGAAATTATGATATAAATTTGTTGCATCACAGTGACTAGGCCACAGTTTTGTGGATAAAGAGCGAAATTCCTTTTTGAAGATCATACAAAACCTGGTTCAAATATCATGATTAGAAGAGTCCAGTTCTGGGCACATAATATAAGGTCTGAGATTTCCAATCCACTGATCCACCTCAGAATTTGATGAAATTGAATGGCTAATCAAACTCTTGACAAAGTCAACAAAGGGACCCATCATTTAAGGAGTTTTTCAAGCAATTTGAATTATGTACCACCTATGGGATCCAAGCATCGTATACATTTGTGGGTGACCGATATTATGTTGCCCTTTTGATAAAGAATTCAAATTGATTGAAAGACCTCCCAAGGCCTTGTTGGGTGCCTCATAGTGAAGTTACAGAAGGAGTTGAGTCCCTCTCAAACTCATGGAATTTGTATCTTTCAAAGGCATGCCTTAATTCTTATGCATCCAAGAAAATAATTCGAGGTTCCTACTTCAGGCATATCCTTGATCAAGTCAAACAAAGGTACAAAAGTAGTCATTTTGTTTTAAAATATGCTTTACAGACTTATGTATTTGCAGACTCATGTAGTACCATAGCATCTCAGTTCTAAGAATATATATATGGTTTAAAAGAGTCGACCTATGGAGATACCTAAAATTATTATCACTCTTAGAGTCATAATCCCAGTATGATGTGACTCAATTTTTGGACACTTTTATTTATTCATTATCTCAACAATAAAGTTTTTTTTTTGGATGGTTGATCCAAGTATCTGAAGCTTATTCCTCATGGCCAATTCTAGAATCTAAGTTTGGTCGATAATGTCCTGATTAAATACAAATGCTCTAAGTCATATCTGTTGACATATTGTTTCTCATTTCTGCAATATTACCTTGATGCAATTTTACTAGCTCTCCTCTATTAGATTGTTCATAAGAGGCTTTTACAAGGACCCGTCCATGAGTTTAAAGATTGACTGAATGAGAATGATGGCTTAATAGCATGTAAGTCAATTTTGTACATTCTGTCATCCACATAAGGGTGTTTAAAGATTCAACTTCAACTTAGGTAGAGGTATCAAAATGAAGTCATAAAACCTGAAGCAATGTTAAAGACACATCCTCACTTTTCTAGTTACTTCAGATGATGTATAATGTTTGAATGAGGTAAGGATGGCTTCAAACTTACAGTCCAACATACAATCAGTATTGATATGATAGTCCAGAAATCATGGTGCTTTGGAAAGTCCCTGATATATTGTAAATCTAAGTTGATCTCATCCATCTATCTCTCTTCTCTTTTCAAAATCAATCAAAGAAAGAG
The DNA here is from genome assembly GCA_034641835.2 of Pinus albicaulis. NCBI lineage: Eukaryota > Viridiplantae > Streptophyta > Pinopsida > Pinales > Pinaceae > Pinus > Pinus albicaulis. The sequence goes on along the minus strand of CM076576.1, from coordinate 653,145,404 downwards.
GCAGTCTAGAAGACCCAGGATTAATGATTATTACAAGTGAAAGCATCTGATTCCATAATCAATCCTTATGACATAACATTTCTGACCTTTATATAGGTCTGTATATTATCTTCACATGGCCTTGTTGGATAACTATGCATATTATCCTGGCATAGTTCAGATGGTACAGTTTTTTTATTTCAATTTGTCTATGGACTGTATAAATTCATCTCTCCCTCTATTTGGATAGGGATACTAACCTCTGATTTCAGTACATCTATGAACCTCAGTCTCTGTTATATATATGGCCATGAACATTGCTCTTATGACTTGGCATAATTATGATATTCTGCTATGCTTGATATCACAGTGGTTGTAGTATCTCAGTGGCAGCTTATTGGCATCACAATGGTATGGTTGATCTTTGGCTTATTTATCTTTGCTTACAATAACATGGTTGACCTCTCATATATGTAATATGGCTTCACGGTTGTGTGTATGAAAGATCAGTTACTTCATTGACACAACAGATGAATGCTTGGCATCAATCTGTATTGCATCATTACTTTCAATCAGCACATCAAGCATGAAAGGTCATCGGTAACAGAATCATTAACAATGGATCCTGTTCACAAAAGAAGTTGTGAACAAGATGTGTAAAGTTCCAGACAGACTGATAGGACATAAAATAATATCCTTGTACTTGTACGGGGGCAGGGGCTTAGGATTAGGGAACTCATTCCCAAAATCGCCTAAGGGGCTGTGTCTTCTAAATTCTTCTCCTAGCACCTGAAGAGAACATAGAATTCTGAGTGGATTTGTCCTTTTAATATTCTAGTGGAAAATTTTAAGAGATGAGATGAAAATCAGGGAGTATTTTCAAGATAATTTCCTCCATGTGATGCCTTTATTGAGTTTGTTAAAGAAGTAGTTCCCAAGAAGGATTAAAATTACAGAAGGTTTTGTCTTTGTTGACAGCTAGTTGGATACGGAAAATCAGAGTCGATTGAAAGGGCATGTTTATGCTTGATAATATTATAGCTATAAGGTGGTTTTTAATGGGCTTAGGGGATTGGTAAAAAAAATTCTCTATAAAAATTGATTTTGAGAAACCTTAATCCTTGATTTTGAAAAGAAATAAAAAATAAAATCATCTAAAAAAGTGTTGATTTGAAACAGGTTACATTGTAACCCGTCGTCTAACTCATCTAAATAGTAGTTTGGCTCTCTAGAAGATCACCACATAGTATACTATTTCAGTAAATCCAGAAACCCAAAATCCGAAAAGGGGAATTTATCGGTTATGATATATACACTAGAAATAACAAAGATTTCAGCAAAGGCATTACGAGTTTGGAAAAATTTAAAGAATAAAAATCGTCATCAACATTTTAACTAATGGTAATAAGAAGTCAAGCTCGTAATCCAGTATGTTGTTTTTGTTTTTTCAGTTATGTAATTAATTTTTGCTAATTTATGCATATCAAAGTTTTTGGAATGTAGTTTTTGTAGCCTAGTTCTTACGCACTATTCAACAATGAATTTATTGGCTGCAGAGGAAATCCTTGTATAAAATAAGATTCCCTTAAGGGGATGAAAGTCTACTCCTTGCAATTATGAAACCAAAACATATACTAATAAATACACAGGAAATGGATGCAGAGATAAAGAAGTTGCTTCAAAAATATTAAACAGGTTGTTAATGCTCGAAACTTACATAGATCAAGACCCTTTCTGCTGTAGATGGAAGCAGAAATTACTGCACGCGCAGAGAGAGACGAAATTGTTTCCATTTTGACTGGTAGATTTCCCCCATGCCTGATAGAATAAGACCCACAACAAAGCCCTAATCACTAAGGTAGCGGGGGATGAGTAAGAGATGTGTTTTGGGTGGGAGATGTGTTATTTTAATTTGATGTCTAAAATTTAAACGAAAAATGAATACTCCATCCTTCTATTTTTCCAAACATTATTTTTAATATTATGCTCTCCAAATATTATTTTTAATATCATATCTATTGTTGTTTTGATGGATGGTGAGGGTAGTTCTTATTTTTTGTAATGTTAACAATTGTTTAAAAGGAAGTTTCAAAAATCAATTCAATTTCATTCTAATAAATTTATTTTAAAAACATTGATGATGAACCACATAGAAAGGTATCAACTTTATAAAATATGTGATTTATCTAAAAGAGTTTTAAGGAAATTAATTAATTAATTATTAAAATAAAATTGAGACAAAATAGCAAATTTAGGAGAGGTTTTTTCCACCCATGGTTTTTCTCATGGTATTCCACCATGCCAACAAGGGGGAATTAATTTGATCATAGGTCCCAACTAGACCTGCTCTCATTTGGAATGGCTAATCCCATGGGTTTTAAGGATTGTTATAAGGGTTAGGGGAATAATGAGTTAGTGGTTAAGGGATTAATGATTAGGGGCTTACGGGTTAGGGGAATAAGGGCTTAGGAGTTAGAGGTTTAGGGTTTAGGGGTTAGGGGAATAATGAGTTAGTGGTAAAGGTGTTAGGGATTGGGGGGTTAGGGGTTAAGGGATTAGGGATTGGGAGCTTAGGGGTTAGGGGATTTAGGCGCATTTAGGGATTAAGGGAATAATGAGTTATTGGTTAAGGGATTATGGATTCGGGTTGGGGGAAATGAGTTAGTGGTTAAACTGTTAGGGATTTGGGGGTTAGGGGATTTAAGTGCATTTAGGGGTTATGGGAATAATGAGTTAGTGATTAAGGGATTAGGGATTGGGGGCTTAGGGGTTAGGTGATTTAGGCATAGTTAGGGGTTAGGTGAATAATGATTTAGTGGTTAAGGGATTAGGGATTAGGGGCTTAGCGGTTAGGGGATTTGGAAATTAAGGATTTGAGGGGTTAGGGGTGAGGGGTTAATGGGTTATGGGTTAAGCATTAACAGTTTAGGTGTTTAGGGGTTAAGGGGTTAAGGGGTTAGGGTTTTAGGCGTTAGTGGTTTAGCGGTTTAAGGGTACAACAAGGATAATGATTATAGGGTACAACAACACTATAAGGTTTATAGGTTGATTGATATTGACACTGATAGGGTAAGCTTCAATAGTGAAGTTGTTTTTTATGAGGAGGTTGGACCTTTCCAAACTTCTTCTAAGTTTTAAATTACTTAGAAGCTGGAAGGAGTTGAGGATTCAGGTGTCAAGCTTCAGGTAGCTGCACTTGAAGGGGGATGGAATATTTTGAGCATGATGAGTCTCCTAGACTAGTAATTTATGATCTAGATATAGGTGGTCTAGGTCATGGTGACAATAATGACTTCCGAACATTTTATAGAAGATCCACAGAGTTTGTAGAGCTTGTCAGGCAAGGAAGCTACATTGAATACCATTTTATGAAGGACAAGCTTGGAGAGCACAGAGGGTCCTTCAATTGGTACTTTCAGACATATGTGGACCAATGAACATGACATCAACCACTGGTTCTAGGTATTTCCTTCCGTTTGTTGATTATTTCAGTAGAAAATGTGGGTATATTTTCTATAATTAAAATATGATGTGTTTAATGAATTTCAAAAGTTCAAAGCATTAATGAAGTAGAAGGTCACATAGAACCATGGTTTGAAAGAAAGTCCAAGTAAGTCATCTTAAATTTTTGGTTCTACTGCCTACACTTGGATTCTAGCTAAGAAGATAACCAAATTAGATCCAAAGAGAAAAGCTAATGATTATATGGTACAACAAAAGTATAAGGTTTATAGGTTGATTGATATTGACACTGATAGGGTAAGCTTCAATAGTGAAGTTGTTGTTGATGAGGAGGTTGGACCCTTCCAAACTTCTCCTAAGTTTTGAATTACTTAGAAGCCAAGTGCCAATGTGTGTCAGGGAGTGTTGTGCATGTTATGAAGTGGCAGGGCATGTCTAAAAGTGCTAAGTTGAGAGTGCCAATGCATGTTGAGGAGTGTTAAGGAGTACATGGAAGATAATGAATATGAGGGTATGTAGGGAGTGGCAATGAGTGATAGTTGTCATGCCAAGGAGGGAGTGTGAAGGTATTCTAAGCAATCACACACCTTATTGACCACTCAATTCTTACCATTCTCACACCATAAAAATTTCCATTCTTAAAATCTATTGTGTAGTTTCCTAATGTCATTCAAGTAGAATCTCTCAATTACCTATGTCAATAATGGTGAGATCATTTTTTAATTCTCTTAAAGGAACTCTTTTTATACATGCACCCCATCAAGCATAAATCATGGAGTCAAAAAGAATGGAAATGAATGAATAAGAGAGTGTGTTGGGGGTGTTAGTGAGTGTCAAGCGTGGCAAGGGGGGGTGACAAGGCATACTAGGAAATGATATGGAATTTCAAGAAGTGTCAGGGTGTGCTAATATGTTCCAGATAGTGTCAAGGCATGCTAGGCATGCCAAGACATGCCATGTGTTAAGGAGGGAGTGTTCGAAAGTTCTAGGTGTGCTAAGAAGGGACTGACAAGGTATGTTAGGCAATTCCAATGCATGATAAAGTGCTAGGAAAGCATGCCAAGTTTTTCCAAGTTCCAAGGTGTGTGAATGTGTGCCAAGGTGTTTTAGGGAGTGCTAGAGAAACACAGGGTAGCACTATGTCACAATGCATGGAAATGAATGAATAATAGTGTGTGACAAGGATTTTCAATGAGTTCCATGTGTGATAAGGAGGAGTGACAAGGCATGCTTGGAAGTGATAAGGAATGATAGAGTGCTAGGTCAGGATGCATCCAAGATGTGCCAACGTGTGCAAGGAAGTGTTAACTAGGAGTGCCTAAGAAACAAAAGGGAACATTGCGTCAAAATGCATGGAAAGAAACAAATAAGAGTTTGTGATTGTTAGTGTCAGTGACTTCCAGCTGTGCTAAGGAGGGATTGACAACTTATGCTAGGCAATGTTAAGGCATGCTAGAGGCCAAGGCAACATGACAAGATGTCCTAGGTGTTAGGGTGTACCAACACGTGCCAAGGAGTGTTAAGGAATGATATGGAAACACAAGTGAGCACTTGGTAAAAATGTATGAAAATGAATGAATACGAGTTTGTGACTGGGATTTTCAATGAGCTCTAGGTGTGCTAAGGAGAGAGTGAAAAGGTATGCTAGGTAGTGCCAATGAATGCTAGAGGGCTAGGTTGGCATGCCAAGATGTGTCAGGTGTTAGGGTGTGCTAATGCATGCTAGGGAGTGTTAGGGAGCATGGGAGCGTCAGGTAAACACAAGGAAGCACTAGATCAAAATGCATGGAAATGAACGAATAAGAGTGTGTGATATGGAGTGTCAATGAGTTATAGGTGTGTTAAGGAGGAAGTTACAAGGTTATATGCTAGGCAATGCCAAGGTGTGTTAAACTACCAAGGTGTGTCAATAAGTGCTACAGTGTGTTAGGGAGTGTAAAATCATGTCAAGGAATGTAGGGGATGCTAACACATGCCACACAATTCCAAGGAATTTAGGACATATCAGGTGTTATGGCATGTAAAGATGTAAACTATGTTTCTTAGTTGTTTTACGACCATAGTTGTGTGTGATGAGCCTTGTCTTGGTAACTTGTTAAGTGGGATCAATTGAGATTGGACATGAGTAGTCTAATATGAGTTACATGCAGTTCTTAGGTGAACAAGGCATATGTTGAATTTCCATGACACATGAGAATTTGGGTTTGGTCTTAGAATCTTTGATGCAAACACACTCAAGTGACACAACACATCAACTTTTCACAATGAAATCTACACACATCAGGGAATCAATTAGTGCACATGAAAATTTGTAACTTTTCCAAACCTTTCTTCGTTAAATTACAAACTGTAATAGAATAAGCTACAGCTCTCGTACCAGGGATGATGGCCCTTTACAGTCACACTGATACAAGGAATACAACTAGGGCCTGGTGTTAGTCCTTTGACAACCAATATACCTTGAACAAGACAACACTTGACCCAATTTTTTATGGTGGACACACATAGCCCTTTCAATCCACATGTCTTAAACACATTTGGTAGGACCTCTTTCCTCCCATTATGAAACTCCTCATTCTAGCTCTATCAATGAACTAAATTCCTTTATGTTACTGAACTCGGCTCAAAAAAAAATTTCCTGTATCTACCTCTTTTTCCCTTTAAGGTCTCCAACACTTAAAATTTTTGATTAGCTGTTCACAACTCTATTGTGAACAACTCTTTGGTCTACCCACTTTTGCCATACTGCTGCTCCAAGATGACAAGTCTAGGGATATGAAGGTTTCCCTTCTTCTCAATGACACAATACTCTACAATACAGTGAAATGGGGCTAGTTGGCTAGCCCATTTGGCTGCTACATTAGTCCTTCAAATTCTACACGTCCTTAGGCACAATACACCTACCCTTCTACCAGTCTTGTTTTCCTTCACAAGTACAGGACTTAGAGCTCTTCTTTGACAGTCACCTAACAAACCTCCAATTGTACTTGGACTGCCATCAATTTTCCCAACCACAATAAATTGTTTTACTGATCTAGTTCCCACAACATTGCCCTCATCTAGGGCTCTTCAAATATGCCACCTAATAGTGATTTGAGTCCTCTCAAAATCACTATTCTTGTGTGCCAATTTTTTGTTGTCCAATCTATGAACAAATCTGAACTACTCATCTTATCATCCTTCTAACAATTTGTAGATGACTGAACTCGGGTCACAAGTCATCCATTAACAGTCCATTCACTAACTGTTTATAGGCTTCTTCAGATCTCTATCCAAAACTCCATGGACAGTCCAAAAAAATGAACTCCTCTTCATGTCAATCCATTCCTCATATGGCACATTTATTCTGCTCCATCTTCTACTCAGGTTCCACCTTCCTTTGGATTTTCTATCTCCGCACATACTTATGCAAACCATTTCCGAAATTTGTGGTATAAATTGCAAAGATAAACCTCTCTCTAAGGGTCACAACCCCTCTTCTTCGATGCAAATTTGTTACAGTATTAATTACATACCTTATGGATTGAACATGCTAGGGAACCTCCCTAAATAGGGAATTATACCCTGACTGTCAAAGAGCATCAAATGAATAAATTTTCCTTATAGTTCATTGGAAAGGAGAAAACTGTTGCTGGCAAGGTGTGATGGGGATCAAACTTCATTTCTGACCTCGTTCCATTTCATTTCATTCACCCTCTTTTCCCCCCTCATTTCCTCCATATTCTCCCATGCTTTGAAACCCATTCCCTACCATACTTCTCTTCCATTTCATCTTCCATTTTGAAATATACGTTACCTTACCTTTCTTCCGCCTTTCGTGATCAAAGTTGGGCCCTCATCACATTTCGCAGACTTTATGTATTTGGCATTGGAGCTAAACTTTAAATAATGCGATTGCTGATTTGCGATATCACATCGCATTGTTTTACCTTGTGAGTGCCTGCAATCTATTTTATTTAGTTAGCGATGCGGTAAGTCGGCCGCACCTTAGCAACTCCGCCCCATTACATAGCCATTGCAATACACTGTTATATCATATAAAAATTCATAACACTGACCGCTTAAAAACCTTCTGCCGATTCATAACACTCCCCCAAATGCCAGTGGGCCCCTCTTCCCCGCACTTCGTAAATTTAAGGAGTTAACCCCGCAGCTTATAAATAAAACTTAAGAATTGCGATGTATGCCTGTGATCTGGTCCCACTTCTCCCCTGCCACATCATTCATCTCCTCCCCCACGCATCGCACTTCACAGATTTTAGAGTTTACATATTCAACACTTATAACTAAACACTACGAATTGCGATGTGCACTGCGGTCCCATCCCACTTACCCTCCATGTGGACACCCCATCGCATCGAATCGTTGATCGTATTATTTATAAACTAATTAACTATAAAGGTTGTGAAGTGCGTGGATGCAATGCCACTTCAGAATTAAATTCTACATAATTTCAGGTCTGGGTGAACGATAGCTCATTTCATGAATAAATAGGAAAAATTGTCCGGCAATAAGAAAAGGATTTCCACCTCATCGCTCCATCGTCATCTTTAAATTTGACGACCTATGTTTCATTCCGACCCCCCTTTACAATCCTTACTTTATCATTGAAGGGGGGGTCCGGAACGAATGGTTTAGAAGAAAGGGACCCCCTTATGTGTCAATATCTCATGAATTCGCACCCCCCCCCCTTTTATATTACCACTTACCACTTCATAAGGGTCTGAAATACCACTTTTCTCCTGCAAAACTGTTTTCCCCAAATGAAAAACCATTTTTCAGCCAGTTTTACCAGTCCGTTTTCGAGGGTGATTCTGGGTAGATGGGAATGAATTTTGACAAAAAGAGAGAATTTTTTATTCACCATGGGCTGAAGAAAAAAATCCTCTCCCAGATTTTTCACAGGTGCCTTCAGTTGGGATAGTCAAAAGCCATCTCTCAGCCCTATTTTTCGGATTTCCGTTTTTTCTATGTTGGTCATGATTTTGCGGCGACTATTGTGGAGTGCTGGAGATGAATTTTGAAAATTTGAGAGAGGTTTTTGACTAGAACGAGGCAAAGAAAAATAAAATATCTCATATTTTTCATAGGTGTCACCGTTGGGGACAAAAAAATGTCTAATTTGACCTCTATTTTCAGCAATTTCGCCCATTTTTCACGGCATGACAAACATCCCAACATTTTCAGGAATTTGTTTTTTCATGATGGTTCTTAGATGTGAACAAGGATAATACATTTCAGCAACTATTTTCCATAAAAATAGTGCCAGACAGTATGAAATTAGGACAATAAAGAAATCAGTGCCGCACTGGAGTTAATGATCCAGCCAAGGGAGTGCAAGAAAGGCTGGGACAGACATCAATTTTTCCTCACTTTGTCTTTTTGGAATTTTAAAAGCCCAATTGTGTTCACCTTATACTTCAAGAAGGGTCATCGAAGTTAATACAACCAACGGTGGCTAACAAATTCACCTCATCATAGCCTTGCATGGCCATACTTGTCCATTTTCTGCTTAAATTGTGATCAATGAAAGTTTTCCAGGGTAGATTAGGGCAAACCAACTTAGTTGTTAGTTAAATACCACTAGAATTATCATTATAAAAGGTTGGATATTTTAGCACCTGTATTGTAAGAAATACTATTGAAGCACTTTAATTTTTGGAGTTGGACATCAATAATCAAAGACCGTTTACAGGATTCTTGAGTTGTGTGAAAATGGTGATGTGTTTCATCTTTGTTTAAATGCTTCCATTGTTTTCTATGCTATGTATCTACTCATCTAATTGTAAACCATTGCAGACATTTCTAACATGTGCCAGATAGTTCGAAGGCATGTAAAATATGCTAAGATGTGTCAAGTGTTAAGGCATGCGAATATCTGCAATGGTGTGACAATACATGCCAGGGACTATCAAGGAAACAAAAAGGAGAAACAAGTTAAAATACAAGGAAATGAGCACCTCATAGGGTTAATAAGTCATCAATTTACAATTTCCAAGAGGGGCATGCTATGCACACCAACACTAGGTGGAAATGAGTGTCAAGTGCCAAGTGTTAGTGCATTCTAAGTTCCAAATCATCCTTTGTTACTTCTCTTCTACTTTCCAATAACTGATCTCAAATTAATTTAATATTAGACCATGCCAAAGCATATTGAGGCATCTTAATGAATGTTATGCATGACAATGGTCATGGCCTCTTTAGGACTACATGTCTCTTCGCCCCCTTATCAAATGAGCTCCTTCTCACTTGATGTTATTTCCTTCATCCTAAGGACTCCTTAAATAGTTTTTCCTAGACCTCTTACGAACCCTCTAGAACTTACGGGTTTTATCTAGTTAGACCTTAGGAAATATTAATTTTCCTTTTTAATTTTCTTTTATATTTTAAAGTCTGTCTTGGGTCCAAAATCCCTTTTCTTTGCTTCTATTTCCACAAAGCCTTTTGTGACCAAAATCACACAAAGCCATCTCACTAGGCTTGTGGAGTACCTCCCAAGCTACACAATTCAACAATATAGTCTAGTTGTAGTAACTATAACTTGGTCAAGCTCTTGTAGTCAAGCGATGGCTTGGTTGGGTTCCCAAGTCGAAAATTAAGTAAGGGTAGTTGTGAGGGCATGATATATAGGGAGGGTCAGGGCATGCAAAGGAATGAAAAAGCATGCTAACACATGTCAGACAATGTCAATGCACGTTGAACTAGAGTTTTAGGGAGTGTTGGGGCATATAGAGGGATAACTAGGTCAAAATGCATGGAAAGGAACAAATAAGAGTGTGTGCAAGGGAGTGTTAGCAAATTCAAATGTGCTAAGAACGAAGTGTGTTAGGAGAAGTTTAGAATAGGATTTACAGGAGGCAAGCCTACGGTTGTTATAAGGGGTTAGACATAGCAATTTTAGACAAAGGGAGATCATTTTGTGCTAGGCACAACATTGTTTTTCCTTTAGTTACTTTTTTTATATGAGATGTGCCACACTTTGGATACATGCTCATGTTTTAAACTATTTTAGATAATTGCATATTGTACATTGTTTTGTATAAGTTTTGGGGCACTCAGCTTGTGTCATCTTATATCTTGTGTGCCTTGTGAATCTTGTGGTTCTTGCAAACTCTCAGTTAATGTTCTATTGTTTATATGAACTAAACATACATGTGAAATATTTCTTGTGTAAAATATGTTTCTTAGTTGTTTTATAGCCATGGCTAGATCATGTGATCCTTGTCTTTGTAAATAGTTAAGTGGGACAAGTTGAGATTGGACATGAGTGGCATAAGATGAGTTATAGGAAGTTCTTAGGTGAACAAAGCACAATCTACTTGTAGTAGGTGCAATTGGTCAAGTTGTTGGGCTTGAAGCAGGCCAATGTTTTCACATGAACTATAGTAGTCAAGGACTTGATTGGGTTCCCAAGTATTGAAAAAATGTAAAGGCTTGTTGTGAGGACATGAGTGCCAAGGCGTGCTAGGGAATGCTAAGATGTTCTAGATAGTGCGAAGGCATGTCAAACATGATAAGATGTGCCAAGTGATAAGGCATGCCAAGATGTGCAAGGGTGTGTTAATTCCAGGGACTGTCAAGGCAACAAGAGGGAGAAACAAGTTAAACTACAAGGAAATGAACACATAAGAGGGTTAATTAGTCATCAATTTACCTTTTCTAAGAGGGGTATGCTAGGCACACCAACATGACTATGCGCCAATAGGTGCCAAGTGCAAAGTCTTAGTGCATTCTAAGTGCCAAGTCTTCCTTTGTTGCTTCTCATATACTTTCCAAAAATTGATCTAAAATAAATTTAATATTAAACTGTGCCAAATCATACCAAGGCATCTCAACGTGTTCCATACATTTTAAGACTTTCCAAGCACCAACACGTACCAAGCGCCAATATGTGTCAGGGACTGTTATGCATGCTATGAAGTAGAATGGCATGTTGAAGACTGCTAAGGTGTGCTAGAGAGTGCTAATGCATGTTTAGGAGTGTTAAGGAGCAATAATATAGAACATTAAGGGAGCACTAGGTCAAAATTCATGGAAGTTAATGAATATGAGGAACGTGTGCCAAGGACTAGTGTTAATGAGTGCTAGCTGTCATGCCAAGGAGGGAGTGATAAGGTATGCTAATCATTGGTAAGGCATGCTAGGGAATATCAAGGCATGTAAAGAAGTGCCAAAGTGTGCTAGGGAGTTCCAGGGTGTGCTAATTATATGTTCCAAATAGTTCCAAGATATTCCAATACATGTCAGGTGCTAAGGATGTGTAGGGTGTCGGGTATGTCACTATCTGTAAAGAAGTTTCAAGGCAACAAAAGGAAGAACCAATCCAAAATGTAAGGAAATTAACACATAAGAGGGTCAATAAGTCAGGACTTTATCTTTTTAAAAAGGGAAATGCTAGTCACACTAATAATAGGTCCCAACACATGCCAAGTGTCATTGTATGCCAAGTACTAATGTATGTCAATGTGTTCAACCAAGGTGTTCCAGGGCATGTTAGGGACTACATGCATGCTAACACATGCTAGGAGAGTTCCATGTTGTGCTAGCGCATGCCACCATGTGCTTTGGCATCAGTTTCATGACAAGATGTTCTAGGTACAAAGATGTTCCAAGACATGCGAGGTGCTAAGAAATGTTATTGTGTGACAAAGAATTAATTTAAGGTGTGCCCGGATTGTTGAGGAGTGTTAGGTCTTTCTCATTAATAGAATTGGCAGAGCTTGATTATGTATTAAATAATATATTTCCTATACACTCTATTGGAAATTTATCCAAAGGGAATTTTATAGATAATAAACTTAATAGATATGAATAATGTGTTGACTCATAGGAAAACTCTATTCAACTAGTGATTACTTGAGGGAAATGATACACACTAATTACTTCTTAAAAAATTGACTGATTATAACCAATATGGCCTTGGAAATATCATAAAAAATACTCCACAATAATGGCCTTAAATCGTTATCTTTTGAAAAAATATATATTAAGAGGCATATAGCATCATCAAAAACTCATTGGATTAATCAATGGTGATGAACATTTTTTGACCGTCACCAAAAGTAACAAAAAGAGCATTGGTGAGGGTCATTAAAAGTTCGTCACTAGAAGTGTCACCAAAGAGAGAATTAGTGATGGGCCTTTAACGAACCTCACCAAAATTGTCATTGAAAATTGCTTTGGTGACGAACCTTAAAGGACCATCACTATATACACTTACAGTGACGTTTTTTTAAGGACCGTCACCATATGTGACATTGGTGACGGACCTTAAAGGTCTATCACAAGCATGACCCTCACCAATGTCCTTTTTTCTTGTAGTGTGAACCAAACCAGGGCTGGCATTCGACATCGACTCTACATTTTCTATGTTGCAATTTTTGTCTCAAAGAGCTACCCTTTACATCTTTAATTAAGTGTAATATATGACAGCGACATCCAAACATCTTCAACCTTGGAAGGCTAATATATATAGATTGAATGGTATATCTTATAACATATTAAAAATTACTATGATGCAATATGTAAAGAAGACCTCCTGGAGTTTCTTGTTGGGTTGCGTGTTGCATTATGCAGCCAAGATGCTCATGAAAGTAGTTCATCCTCATATCCAGAGTATGAGAAATAGAATGGGCAGACTCCAGATATGGAACTTGATGCCTCTAGGGTAGAATTATCTTCTCAGAACAACAATGACAACATTATTTTGATTATCCATGGAAAATTTCATGATGTTCACAGGAATTTAATTTTTAATAACACTACAGGAAGTCCAAGAATGTACAAGAAATATGTCTCTTCCTAATGTTATATTTCACAGTCCAATGCATGAAAAAACAAAACTATGATAATGAGAACTGAAATAAAATTAACTGTCTATTAACACCTAGCTCAAGTTTTTGAATATCTCTGGCACCTCACTAAAAATAAGTTCTAGTTCTATATAGTCCTATTTATAAGGCAAATAAGAATACAAACACCTATGCACATTGCGAATATTAAGGATAGAACAGAGAAAAAGCATTACTGAAAAGAAATAAAATGGAATGTGATATTTTCCTTGAAGATTTATGGGACAAAGATATAATACTTTCTTCTTTTAACTGACACGAAGAAAATCTGATAAACCAAAGAGCTTATTAAAAATTAAGCATGTATGCATCTATATACCATGGCCTCCAGGGAATGTTGTAAATAATGTGAAGACAAAATGACAGTAGTAATATAACACATGAAAGGAACGACTGCATACATGCTGAGAAAACCCATATGACAGAGTAGAGTCTCTTCTTCAAGTCATACTTTGACTGTCAGGGAGCTTTCCTGAGCGATGGCCTTTATAGAAAAGTATGGATTTGTAGAGAGCATCTTCATAGTTATGGGAAGCTCCATGGAACTTGGGATTTGGCTGCTTGGAGTGTTGATAGCTCTCTTGGAGTGTTGATAGCTCTCTAGAATAGAAAAAACAACCCAAACACCAAGGAAACATCACAAAATTCCCTCATTGTCAAAAGGGTAGACCCGCAAACTAAGACCACTGTCTCTTCAAGCCAAAGCTCTGAACTGAGTGCAGTGTTGTTGCTCAGCCATCAAGAACATTAATTTATAGGCTGTGGGGTTAAAGAGAGTGTAAAGCTCCTTGGGCATGGAACCCACCACACATTCCTTGGACTTTTATATCTTGAATTGCATGTCGAAGGATAAAAGAATTGCATATCTTGAATGGTATTAACAGACTGTGTAATAAAATTTATAATTGTTCAAAGGAGATATTGTACATATAAATGATGAAAAGGCATTAAAGGGTATCCCTCTACAAATCACATGATGCAACATGGCAGTTGAATTGTGTAAGCATTCTGAAACAGTTCATGTAAGTTAAATACAGGACTATCCAAGTTTACAACTTTAACTCTGCTTGCGTAGTTTTCAATTATTATTCAAGCTATATCCAACTAATAAAACCAAATAGAGGGAAGCAGATGTTTCAATAATATCTCTCATGCAAATCTACACAAGTAAATATGCCTCACAAGTGTAGACAAACCAACCCTCGTCATAGGTGGAAGGCCTCTCCATTTGGATTGGTAACATTCCATTCTTGGGGTGGTGTTCTTGATGATTGTATTTTGCTACCTAATAATCAAATCTACATGTATTTTTAGGTGGTGAACAAACTAAATAATCAAAGAGATTTTAATACAAGATAATAAATATGAATGATTGAAAATTACTGCCACTTAAAGAGATTACAATGATGACAAAGATATAGCCAAGTGATCAATACAAACAATAATAATTGAAAAATTCCAATGCTTCAAATAAGATGAGAGAGAGTTGGCTGCAAGGGTTATTCTTGAAAAAATTTAAAACAAGAAGCAAACACCAATCCTCTATCGATTTTTCTTTCCAAATGCTAATGATTAGCTTTGCCAAATATGTGTCAAAATTTAAAATTCAAATGAGATATTCCTCAGATATACGAGCAATCCCAAAGAAGAGCCTATCTCACAATCAATGAATCAAATCACTATTAATGAAAATATCCACAACAGCCTCTGGCCAAGTATATGTCAGTAAGAGAGATCAATACTCAAATCATTCACCAAACCCAAATGCAACCCTAAATTAAGGAAAATGAATGTCAACGGTACCTGCTTGAAACTATGAGAGATCTCCTAAGATAAAAAGAAAAAAATGAATTGAATTTGAATTATTCAATTAAGGCAAAATATTCTTCAATGAAGAATACCTAGGGTCAACACTAGATTACCATTCACAAATTGACAATTATATTTGTCAAATTTCTTATGCCAATTTTGAGGAAGGCAGGAGAACACTTAAGAATTTAACTCTTTATAATAACTTCAATGAACACTTAGCTTGTAAAGAAGTTACTAATGCTTTAGAGAATGAGGCTATTAACACAAAACAATTAGATTCTAAATAAGTCACAAGGCACAACAAAGTTAGCACTTTTCTTAAGATATTTCACCAATTGTCAAATCAACTCAACTGTAAACAATATATATGTAATTCCTTTATATTCCAATTATTTCCAATGAGTAGTGATCAAACCTTTGGGCTAGCAACAAACCTCTTATGTTCTAAAGTAGTCAACAACAAAATTTTAACAAGTTGACTCCCCTAGGCTTATTCAATGAGATTTCGTACATTACCTATGATTCAAAACTTATTAGATGACCTTTAGTGGGTAAACAGAACAACAGTAAATAATCTCATGAGAATAGAAAGCTAGCAGTGAAAATTTGCATGAGACAGTTTTGAAAATTCAAGTTATAAAGAAAATAAAAAATAAAAGAACAACTTGAAATCCAACATGTAAACTATGAAAATATAGTCATGCTACTGAGATGCCACTACTATATTGGATCATACCTCTGCAAGTTTAAGAGCAGTCAACAGTAGTAATAGGATCAATCCTCCAACAAACCAAATTTGTAATCGAGATAGCAAGGAAATAAATCCAAACACTTGTGACTATTATATTTTGATTCCTTATTTTTTTAAGGATTTCTATCGTGTATTATCTTTGTGATTAAGGTCAGAAGTGAAATGCTTCGAATCTGGTGTATAATTTATAGTGTGTTGTAGCTTACAATGAGAGAGGAAGAATGCCACAATATGATGTGGCCTTAATCCTAAGGGAAGTATGTCAAATAAAAAGGCCAAATGAAAATGCTTGGTCCTCAAATAGGTGATGAAACCTCTCCAATTATCACATTATATACGCATTCACCAAAAATTAGCCCAAAACTGATATTTAACAAAAAATTCTTGCACCCAGATTAAGAAAACCAATTATATCCGAGTTAAATTTTCAATTTTAAGGGAATTTTTGCAATGTTTCAAGATTCACAAAACCATTTCTATGTTATTTTCACTACATCTCAAGGGATTCAACTTTCTCTTGGACTTGAGTAAGAAATCCCTAAAAAAAAAAAAAAAATCTATGCTCAGGCCTTCAAAAATAAATTCCTTGCAATTTCCTGTAAGAAAACACAGTTTTAAACCTTACCTTCTTTAATTCTTGCTAATAGAAAGCACACTAATAAATTTATCCTACTATTTTAATGTGAATGATTTTCATACTACTTTGTCCTTTTTATTATGCATCCATCTGTAGAATTGAGAAACACTCTATTTTAGAATGATCTACATTATTGAGAAGATATTAGTTTGAATTGAATCATCTATATTTCTTGGGAGATGCCATATTTTAAACTAGGCTCTATTAGAAGCATCATCAATTTTCCTCACCAAGCTTCTATAACTAAGAGCCATAATCAGAAGCAATTTCCAAAACCTAGAATTAGAAAATATCTTTGAATTAATGGTTACTTGAGGGATATTACATAAAATTTCCAAGTAATTTCTTAGCAAACAACTGGCAGGAGCAATAAGTATCTAACAGTCGAAATGTACAGAAGACTTGTAGACTAGAAATTTTCATATACAAAAATTTGAACCATCTGTATCTAAAAGTGGATAGTATCGTACCACACCAATGACAAGTAGGCTTTGATATTGAAATGGTACAACAAATCATCTTTTCTCAAAGCATATAAGAATATCGAACATAGACGACTCACTGTTGCAACATGTCCAAATAAAGGAGATGAAGGCACATGCATGTAGCTATGAGGATAAGACTAGAACTAAGTAATAAAATAATATAATAATATCTTCATTAATTAAAGAAGAAATTTACATGCAGATAGTTCAAAACATGCAAAAGAATGAGAAATTTTCTCATACATAGACACCCAAATAGAAGACCTTAACTTCAAAATCTGCATAGGGTATAAGTCAAATTTATTTATCTCAAGTCATTTTTTCTATTGATCCCCACTACCCTAATTAATGATAAGAGGAAGGGTACCATACTCTACATCACATTCCATGGGAGATTCAATAGACATATCTCATATTCATAGCAACTATCAAAGGGCACTCTGTCTTTAAGGAGGTCACTACTATATATAATGCTCTTAGCCTACCTTCAAAACATCAAAGTAGCAGGAGGTTGCATCCCTTAGAAATTTGTTCAAAACTATTGTTGCTAGTAAGGATAGTGTTATAAATTTGTTAATACATAATTATAAACCTATCTAAGTAATAGAAAAAGTGGACAATATCAGAAACAAAATTTCTTCCAACATCTAACACACAATAATGTGAATTATGGTCCAAATATTTCAAACCTATTGTTGCTAGCAAGAATAGAGTTACAAAGTTGTTAATACATAGTTACAAAACTATCTAAGGAATCAACAGAGTGGACAGTATCATAAAAAAATTTTCTTCCAGCATCTAACATACAACAAGTTGAATTATGGTCTAGATGTTTCTAAGAGAACACCTTACCTTTTACATTGAAGGATGTTTAGGGGGTTTATTGCGCACTATGAATGAAGACATTTGCAATTATCCATAGCGCATACAATAGAGATGGATATCTCTATTATATAATTACTTGTAGTGAAAATTTAATAAAACCAAGTGGATACTAAAACATTCAGATTAGCATGCTTAGGAACTTGATGCCTCTTGTGCTAAAAAATGGATTTTCACTACCTATTATATACCATGGGTTTTTGCATTTACAATATATTACAAATAATCATGGTGAATATATTCAACATATTTTTGAAACAATAATCAGCTTACATTGGTGATATGCACTTTTCATTTGTAGCATGTTGACAGTTGGATAAAGGTGCAGTAATGGAGAATGGCTTCAATATCATTAAGCAGTTCTTTTCTTGTGAATTTGGTGACAAATCCTATATGAAATCGATTGAGGAATTTCTCCATGGACATGCAAGAAAATCCATTGGATTGAAAGGAGTTTCAAGAATTGGATTCAATAGCATAGTATTGGGACTAGAAAAGCACATTGCAGGTATACCCTCTTCTATGTTTCTTAGCGTCTGTACAAAGTTTACCTTCTGATATAATTTGAATTTTCCATGATAAAAACCTACAAGAGAAATGAGAGCATAGACATGTAATCAGAAACAATGTAAAATGAACATAGATTTAGTGAAATATGAACCAATTCTTATGAAGGGAATATTAGTGCTTGCAACTATGCCAAACGTGAAATATTTTTGTTGTTAAATATAACTATTGGCCATCTACAATATGAGCTTATGCATGCTAGAAAATATATGAAAACAAAGAGTGAAACCACAGAGCCATCAATTATGCTAATAATTCATCATGTAAGGTGCCTAATTTAACCATGACCTAACCCAACCAGAACTCGACCTGAATGTGTTTCCTTTGGCGCCCTCACACAGCACGAATCAACACACCTGAACTAAGGCACAAGGGAGAAAACGACAAACGGGTCGCACGAATGTGCACATTAAGGGACAAAGGTGATCACAACTTAGAATGTTTGATATGACCTCCCTCACACGACCCGACCGGACTCGACCCGACCTAACCTGACCCGACCCGACCTAACCTGACCCGACCCGAACGCGTTTCCTTGGGTGCCCTCACATGACACAACCTAACTTGCCGAAACAAAGGCACCAAGGAGCGCCAAATGGAAAACGGGTTGCACGAACGTGCACAAGGCACACGGGTGGTCACAACTTAGCATTTTTTATACGACCGCCCTCACACGACCCAACCCAATTCGACCCGAATGCGTTTCCTTGGGTGCCATGACATGACATGACCAAACCTGCCCAAACAAAGGCACAAGGGAGCTAACGGAAAACGGGTCACACGAACGTGCACAAGGCACACAGGAAGGTCACAACTTAGCATTTTTTATACAGCCGCGCTCAAACGACCCAACCTAACCCGACCTGAACGCGTTTCCTTGGGCACCCTCACATGACACGACACGACCCGACCCGACCTGAACGCGTTTCCTTGGGCACCCTCACATGACACGACATGACTCGAACGTGTTTTCTTGGGTGCCCTCACACGACCCTACCCGACCCGACCTACCCGAATGAAGGCACATGGGAGCAAACGACAAATGGGTCACACAAACTTGCACAATGTACACGGGTGGTCACAACTTAGCATTTTTTACATGACCTCACTCACACGACCTGACCCAAACGTGTTTCCTTGGGTGCCCTCACACGATATGAACTAACCCAACCCAACCCGAACGTGTTTCCTTGGGCACCATCACATGACCCGACCTGACCTGAATGCATTTCCTTGGGTGTCCTCACAAGACCCTACATCCCGACCCGCCCAAACGAAGGCACAAGTGAGAAAAAGCCAAAAATCTCACATTAATGTGTGCCATAAGAAACACGCATGGTCACAACTTAGCATTTTTTATACAGACTCCCTCCCATGACCCAACCCGACCCAACTCGATCCGAACGCATTTCCTTGGGTGCCCTCACACGACACAACCTAACCTGCCAGAACAAAGGCACAAGGGAGAAAATGGAAAATGGGTCACACGAATGTACAGAAGGCACACAGGTGGTCACAACATAGCATTTTTTATACGGCCACCCTCACTCGACTTGACCCCATGACCTGCTTGAATGTGTTTCGTTGGGTGCCCTCGCATGACCTGACCAAACCTGACTCGCCCGAAGTCGTTTCCCTAGGTGCCCTCACGCATCTTGACCCAACCCGACCTACCCAAACGCATTTCCTTAGGCACCCTCACATGACACGACCCGACCTGACCCACCTAAATGTGTTTCCTTAGGCTCCCTCACATGGTACCACCCGACCCGACTTGCCTGAACACATTTCCTTGGGCACCTCACACGACTCGACCTGAACTGACCTGAACCGACCTGAATAAAATGATAGGGTTGTAGTTGGTATCGAAGCTTGGAAATTATATTGGTTGGTATCATTGAAACATTGGCAGGGGCAAGACATTGATGAGGGTTGAAGATGTGAAACAAGACATGGAAAGTTGGGAAGAATGTCAAGGGAGGATTTTTCATACCTTGTACAAGTTGAGGCATATGAAAGAAGAGCACCCACATATTCGCGTTGAAATTGAAGTCTTTGAGGATAATGTTGAAGTAGACTTTCTTCGACTTGGTTGGGAAATGGAGCAGGATGGAGCTGCATATTGCGATGAAGAAGTAGTCGAGACATGTGAAGAAGATGATGTTGAAGATGTGTCAATGATAGAGGAATAAATTGATTAACACATTGGACTGGGATCATGCACTTTGCAGACATTGATGATGGAGGACACTTATATTTTTTATGGGTTAGGGGTTAATGGGGTTAGGGTTTAGGGGGTTCCACATCTTGGATACAACAATAGATGATTCATAAGTAGCTTTACTCCATAAGGAAAAATAAAAATTATTTGCGATATATTTTCGAGTTGAAATCTTAAAAGAAATTTTACTAACAATATTAGGTTTTGGCTTCAGAACTTCAACAAGATCTCTACCATAGTTCTCTTATAAACTTGAATAAAATCTCACTGTTGAAATGAAAGTTTAGATTAGGGCTTACCTTAGAGGGCCTTTCCACAGGGGCTGAATACTGAACAATTTACTTCAGATTGATATTGTGTATTCATCCTCAATACACAATTCACAAAAAGGTTTGTAGATGTCAAAGAAGCTAGGCTAAATCAAGTCACATATGTTGTAGGTTTGTGCCTCTATTATATTTCCTTGGATTGGCTAGATGATGCACCTATGCTAATTCATTGATAGAATTATGTGATGCACCGTACCTAATTAACATAGGAAAAAGGAAGATGGGTACAAATCGACCATAAGGGAGGTTCAATATTCATGAATATCACATATAGATGTCTTATTTCATTGAGTGACCATCCATTAGTGTCAATTTTTTAAGCCTTGTTTGTTGATGGTCCTCAAGTTCCTCATGGTCTCCACACTTGTTATTTCTGAAATAGAGATAAAATAGGTAGTTACGACCTGGGTTTTTTTATTTGTGACAATGATGAAATGAAGGTTGATTCCTTATCCGTGTTGTTGCTAATGGTTCTTATAAGCTAATGAAAGAGAAAAAACAATGTTGCTACTCCAGGATTTTTTTGTTCTTTATGTGATTGATGATTTCATGATTAAGCTGGGTATTGGTTATCCTATTTGTAATCACTCTATGTAATAGCTAGTAATTTGATGTGTTATCCTAATGGAATGAATAATATTAAATACCTAATGGTTTCCTAAGACTAGCAGTGATTGTACTATCTACAGAAGGTGTAAGCCAAGCTGATTTTTGGGGTTTTGTGTGATTTCTGTGTTTCCTATTGTTCTGATACTATAGTGGTTGTTTCTAAAATTCTATCTATTTTTATTCAAAAAGAGTTTGGTATCCTCCTTAAAAGAGTGGGGGTGCAGGGGCTCTTCCTTGGTGGCAAATTTATATTGAATTCATACAAATAATACTAGTAACAAGGATAGAGAGTTGGGGAGGGTGGGAAGAAATATGGCTTGCTTGACAGTAGCCATCACAATACATCAATTAATAAATAATAAAACAACTGAAACATTAGAAAATGATAAAATGACTGAAATCCAAATCAAAGCTTTGGTTTACTTACCATATATGATGGTAAGAATGTTGAGGATGAAAATTCCTATAACCGTCCTAGATGGAAACTGAAATCACTTCCACAACAATTTGCACTCCTAAATGGAAGATTTCTCTTATGTCTTGGAATCAAACCCTCCATCCACATTTTCAGTAACCTTTTTATCATCATCATAATCGTTAGTAAAACCCTTGCTCTTCAAAAATTCCTCCACAATGGCTTTACTAACATATTGCATGGCCTATATAGGCTTGTAGGTATTCAAATCCCGAACAATGTGTGAGGACTTCTTCCATCTCCCATTGGGTTATTTATCCTACGCAATTACGAGAAGTATGAATACTTGACTTTGATTATCAAAGCACAAGGAAATGGGTGTTTCTGTATAGCCTCCAGCATGGTAATTAAGTGTTGCAGAGTACGATTTCTGTCCAACCCACGTTGAATCCAATGGTGTTATCAGAGAAGTGGGGAAGAACTAAAGAAACAACAAGGTGTTCTAAGGAATGGGAATTCAATGTTCAGCGTTCAGGGGAGTCAGGTTTTGTAGGGTTGAGTCGAGTTCAAATCGACTCCATGTGTAGAATAGTGACAACACGTTCATAACAGTGATTCGAAGGGTGTATTTTTTGCAGGTAGGAATAGGGAGGTTGGGTGAAAGGTGAATTTTTTTTGAGGCGGGGATTGGAATTAAAATAATTAAAATTAAAAATTAAATGTAAATAATAATCTTTAAAAAAATACATATAAAGTATAAAATTAAAAATTGAATATAAATAAATAAGATATTAAGGTTTCGATAAATTATTTAATATGTAAAACTTACAAATTTTCACACACATGACCTGGACCCGACCCAGACCCAACCTGAACGCGTTTCCTTGGGCACCCTCACACGGCACGACCCAACTCCCCTGAACTAAGGCACAAGGGAGCAAACGGAAACGGGTCGCACAAATGTGCACATTAAGGGACACAGGCGGTCACAACTTATCATTTTTGGTACGGACTCCCTCACACGACCCGACCCGACCTGACCCGAACACGTTTCCTTGGCCTCTCTAACACGACATGACTGACCCGCCCGAACGAAGGCACAGAGGAGTGCCAAGTGGAAACTGGGTCACATGAACTTGCACAAGGCACAAGAGCGGTCACAACTTAGCATTTCTTATATGGCCACCTTCACACAACTTGACCCGTCCTGACCCAAATCCTTTTCCTTGGGCACCCTCACACAACACGACCCGACCCGCCCGAACGAAGGCACAAGGGAGCTAATAACAAATGAGTCGCATGAACGTGCAAAAGGCACACATGCTGTCACAACTTAGTATTTTTGATACGGCCGCCCTCAAATGGCCTGACCTAACCCGACCCTAACGCATTTCCTTGGGTGCCCTCACATGACACGACCCAACCTGACCCAACCCGAATGCATTTCCTTTGACACCCTCACACGACCCAACCCGACCCAACCCGCTCGAACAAAGGCACAGGGGGGGAAATGGAAAATGGGTCACACGAACATGCACAAGACACATGGGTGGTCACAACTTAGAATTTTTTATATAGCCTCCCTCACATGACCCGTCTCGAACGTGTTTCCTTGGGCACCCTCACACGGCACGACCAGACTCAACCCAATCCAAACGCGTTTCCTTGGGCACCCTCACACGACCCAACCTAGCCTGAACCGCCTTGAATGTGTTTCCTTGGGCGCCCTCACACGACCCGACCTGACTCGAACATGTTTGCTTCGGTTCCCTCACACGATCCTACTCGACTTGCTTGAACAAAGCCACAAGGGAGAAAAAGGAAAACGGGTCACACGAACGTCCACAACAAGGCACACAGGCAGTTACAACTTAGCATTTTTGATACGACCTCCCTCACATGACCTGACCTGACCCGAATGCATTTCCTTGGGCGTCATCACACGACATGACCCAACTCACCCGAACAAAGGCACAAGGGAGCAAATGAAAAATAGGTTGTGCAAACGTGCACAAGGCACACAGGCACTCACAAATTAGCATTTTTGATACGGTCACACTCACATGAACCAACCCCGCGACCCACTCAAACACGTTTGGTTGGGCACCCTTGCACGACCTGACCCGATCCGACCCACCCGAACACGTTTCCCTGGGCGCTCTCACATGACCCGACCCGACCCAAACTACCCGAACATGTTTCCTTGTGTGCCCTGACATGACATGACCCAACCCAAACCTCCCGAATGGGTTTCTTTGGGCACCCTCACACGACCCGACCTGGCCCGACCCAACCCAACCCAAATACAATGACCGTGCTGCAGTTGGTATCGAATCTTGGAAATTATATTGGTTGGTAATAATGAAACATTGGAAGGGGAAAGACATTTGTTAAGGTTGAAATTGTATTACAAGACATATAAAGCTGGGAAGAATGTCAAGGGAGGATTTTTCAAACCTTGTATAGGTTGAGGCATATGAAAGAAGAGCACCCATGAATTCTTGTTGAACTTGAAGTCTTGGAGGAGAATGTTGAAGTTGAGCTTCTTCTACTTGGTTAGGAAATGGAGCATAATAGAGCTGGAGATTGCAATGAAGAAGAAGCAGTCAAGACATGTGAAGAAGAGGATGTTGCAGATATGTCAATTAAAGAGGAATAACTTGATGAACACGTTGGACCGGGATCGTGCACTTTGCAGACATTGATGATGGAGGACACTTATAGGGGTTAGGGGTTAGGGGTTTATGGGGTCAGGGTTTATGGGGTTAAATGGGTTAGGGTTTTAGGGGTTTAGGGGGTTAAAAGGGTTAGGGGTTGTGAATTAGGGTTTAAGGGGTTAAGGGTTTCGAGTTTAGATTTTTAGGGTTTATGGGGTTAAATGGGTTAGGGTTTTAGGGGTTTATGGGGTTAAATGGGTTAGGGGTTAAAGGTTTAGGTGTTAGGGGTTAATTGTTTAGAGGTTTAGGGTTTAGGGGTTTAGGAGTTTAGGGGGTTAAATGGGTTAAGAGTTAAGGGTTTAGGTGTTAGGGGTTAAGGTTTTAGGGGTTAAATGGGTTAGGGGTTTAGAGGTTTAGGGGGTTAAATGGGCTAGGGGTTGGGAATTGTGGCTAAGGATTCAATCTCCATGGAAAAATCTAAAGTCATAAAAAACCTTAATGGTTTGGAAATTTTTTCTAAAATAGCTTTCCTAATAGAAAAACACCATTGGATATAGGATTCCAAAGTTGTATTTGTATGAAGTAGCTCATCTTGAAAGGTGGAGAGAACTAAACACAAAATGGAAGGAAAAAATCTATTGATTAAAAATTAAGACTAATTGTGGAAAACTCTCAAAAGGAATATTTTGGGATAGAGGGAAAAAGAAGTATGACTATGAAATGGAGCCTTAGAAAAATAGGGAGGGTCAAATATAGTTCCTTGCATTGATAAATTTTGTTTCTTGGCTTACAATTCAGAGTAAGTAATGGTTCATTTTGTTCATACTTCATTCTGAATGTTGGAGGTGTTTTCTTTTATAGATTATATTCAGTTACCTAGTGCCCCAACATGACTTGATAAGAATGGAGACTTGTTTGCTTCAGTTTTGAGTTGTTTTTGGAAGGCATTTATGTTGGTTGTTTCATAAAGGAAAGAAATATTGATGCAAGTTGTTTATCATTGTTTGTAATCAAGAAAAATCCAACCAAACTCTAATTTTGTCCACCAGACAAAATGTTTACCGTATAACCTTAATTTTGTAGGTCTGTGTGTGCTTGATAAATTTGAAATCACACACTTATGTACTAGAAATTCACCATTGGCTAACCCACAACCTTGTAATAGTTCTAACTCGAAAAAGATAAAAATATCCCAGGGCATAAAGATCCTCATCAAGAAAGGGTGATGACCCATTTTAGATCTTATGGAGCAGCTAAGGATAACCCCAAGCAATGCAGACCCTTGGATATGACACGACCCAACCCGACCCGCTTAAACACATTTCCTTTGGCACTCTCACATGACATGACCCGACCCACCTGAATGTGTTTCCTTGGGCATCCTCACACGACCTGACACGACCTGACCCAGACGCGTTCCTTGGGCACCCTCACATGACCCGACCCGCCGGAATGTGTTTCCTTAGATACCCTCACATGGCATGACGCAACCCAACCCGAACGCATTTCCTTCGACGCCATCACACCACCCGACCCGACCCACCTGAACGTTAAAGGTGTGAGGGAGAAAGTGGAAAACGGATCGCAACACCATCCTTCTTCATAGCAACTACGTAGTGGACATAGTATGCATTGTATTTTGAGCAGTTGTTTTCTTCCCACTAAGTTGTCCCTCTTTATTTCACTCTTATGATATTGTGTATTGTAAAATTTATTTCATGATTACTTGACATGGCTGCAAATTATTGGGACTCATTGATTGTTTTTTTGTTGTACGAGAGTACTTAACATGGCTGAGAGTTTCTAGGACTCGTTCAATAGAATACTCCCTAGTTAGGTTGTGGGGTGGTGTTGGGATACATTACACACATTAGTTCATTAAGGCACACACTCTGGCCATCATTATACCCTCTTCCATACATTATTAGGGGCACATATGACCACTTTCATTCACTATTGGGCATTCCCTGTCATTTTTCAAATTCTCTATTTTTAGGGTTTTCTATTTTAATGGGGGCTGCCACCTACGATAACATGTGGCACTAAATAGAATCTAGTTGGAGGATTAAATGGATAATTCCACTCCATTTATTCCTTCTACCTAATTCAAATACCTTCCTAGAGTGAGTATGCACTTCCTCCCTATTTTGCAGCAGTTAGCCGTCATTTTTTTCTCTCCTCTCCTTGTTAAGTTGACTTTTATTCCTATTTTGGAGTTCAACTAAGTTTAGCTAGTTATTATTTTGCATGCGAGAGTCATTAAATAGTTCTAATTTATTTCTAACTCCACTTACTTCTAGGTCACTCTATTTTAGAATATTTTGCTAATTTTGGGTCTCCCAATCTAATTTGACTTATTTGCAAACTAGGGAAAGTGATTTTTAGATATACCAAGGGTATGCACATGGAATCCCAACCCAATTTGAATAAGTTTGGATCCTAGAGAGCCTCCTTGGTTTATTACTCAATTTCCCAACAATTTTATTCTCTTTTATTTCTTGTTTTGCAAGTATCTAGTTGTGTATTTTTTCACATTTAGATCATGTGATTGTGCTTACAATCCAACACACCCCTCTTGGGGATGTTAGATGATGCTCACACGACCCAACCCACCCTCACACAAAAATCCAACACATCCCTGGGTGTTCTCACACGACCCGACCCGACATGCCACAACCTGCCCGAATGTGTTTCCTTGGGTGCCCTCACACAACATGATCTGACCTGACCTGCCCGAACACGTTTCCTTAGGTGCCCTCACATGACCCAGCTAGACCCGCATGAATGTGTTTCCTTGGGCGCCCTCACACTAGCCAATCCGAACTGACTCGACCCACCCGAATGCATTTCCTTGGGTGCCCTCACACGACACAATTTAAGGATGGAAGTTTATATTAAAGTTTAGAAAGCTTGGCGAATCTTACTAGTCCCCAATATGTAAATTGTAAATTTTTTATTATATTTTTGTTAAAAAAAATAGGTTTCTAATTATTTTATATTAGTATTTATAAAATTTTGGCGATTTTTAGGGTAAAATAATTTTATAATATAAATTTTGGGCGAATAAATTTTCAAAAAAATGGAAAATGGTGAATATTTTTTTTTTTGGAAAAAACATGGAAAATTAGACCACCTGCGAATATTAGCCCCTAAATTTTTCCCTTGCCCTCACACGTCCCAACACGACGCGACCCGACACGACACGACCCACCCGAATGTTGAAGACACGAGGGAGAAAATGACAAATGGGTATCACGAACATGCACAAGGCACACGGGTAGTCACAACTTGACATTTTTGATACAGCAACCCTCACATCACCTGACCCAACCTGACCCGACCCGACCCGCCAGAATATGTTTCCTTAGGCACCCTCACATGACCTGACCTGACCTGGCCTACCCGAATGCATTTCCTCAGGCACCCTCACACGGCATGACCCGATCCAACCCAACTCGCACGAATGTGTTTCCTTGGGTGACCTCACACGACCTGAACCAAACCAACTCGACCCGCCCTAACGCGTATGTTGGGCGCCATCACATGACCTGACCCGAGCCGACCTACCTGAACATGTTTCCTCGAGTGCCCTCACATGTCATGACCTGAACTAACCCAACCTGCCCAAACGCTTTTCCTTGGGCAGCCTCACACAACATGACCCGATCAGACCCAACCGGAGCCAACCTGACATGCCCCAACGTGTTTCCTTGGGCGCCCTCACATGACCCTACACAATTTGACTCAGAAGCGTTCCTTGGGCACCCTCACATGACCCGACCTGACCTGACCCACCCGAATGTGTTTTCTTGGGTGCCCTCACAGTATGACACGAACTGACCTGACCCGACCTGGACGTGTTTCCTTAGGCGCCATCACATGATCCGACCTGACTCAACCCACCCGAATGTCGAAGGCACAAGGGAGAAAACAGAAAATGGGTCACACAAACATGCAAAAGGCACACGGGTAGTCACAACTTAGCATTTTTCATATGGCCACCCTCACTCGACCCGACCCAACTCGATCGAATACGTTTCCTTGGGCGCCCTCACATGACCTGTCCCGACCTGACCCACCCGAACGCATTTCCCTAGCCGCCCTCACACGACCCAAGCAGACCCGTACCGACCCGGTTGAACACGTTTTGTTGGGCTCCTCAAACGGCACAGCCCAACCTAACCCGCCCGAACGTGTTTCCTTAGGTGCCCTCACACGACCCGACCCAAACCGCATGAAAGTGTTTCCTTGGGCGCCCTCACACAACCCGACCTGAACCGACCCGGCCCACCCAAACACATTTCCTTGGGCGCCCTCACATGAATTGACCTGACCCGCCTACCTGAATGCCTTTCCTCAGGCGCCCTCACACGACACGACCTGACCTGACTTGACCCGCACGAACACATTTCCTTGGGCGCCCTCACATGACTCGACTTGAACCGACCCAACCCACTCGAACAAGTTTCCTTGGGTGCCCTCACACGACCTCACCCAACCCGACCCGCTCGAATGTGTTTCCTTGGGTGCCCTCACATGGCATGACCCAAACCAACCCAGCCTACCCGAACGTGTTTTCGTTGGCGGCCTCACATGGCACGACCCAACCAGACCCGACCTGATCTGCCCAAACGTGTTCCCTTGGGTGCCCTCACACGAACTTACATGACCCTACCCAGAAGCGTTCCTTGGGAAACCTCACACTACCCGGCCCAACCCAACCTGATAGAACACATTCTCTTGGGCACCCTCAAAGCAAGGCATGACCCAACCCGACTCGACTCGAACATGTTTCCTTGGGCGCCATCACCCGACCCGACCTGACCCAACCTACCTGAACATCGAGGGCACGAGGGAGAAAATGAAAAACGGGTTGCAAGAACATGCACAAGGTGCATGGGTGGTCACAAATTATCATTTTTTATATGATCACCCTCACACAACCTGACTCGACTCGCCCGAACGTGTTCCCTGAGTGCCCTCACATGACCCGACCCAACTCGACCTACCCAAATACGTTTCCTTGGGCACCCACACATGATCCAACCCAACCTGCACCAACCTACCCAAACACATTTCCTTGTGCACCCTTGTTGGCTCGAGGGGTCCTGACCCAGGTTCGGATGTTCAAGATTTACCAACAAACCCCTATACTACTAGCCCTTTCGGCAGGGACCTGCTTGCGCAGGCCAAAGTCTCACCTAAAGTAGTATGGGTGGGTGGTGGAACCATGTTTCCGCACCCTGAGAGAGGGTGGTTAAGTCAAGCAGAGCTATGTTCACCCTGATTGTGACTTGATTCGGTATCATAGAGCCTAGATTCCCTTTGCATCCACGTGCGTAGCAAAAATATTACTCACAGAAATAAACAGATCAAGAATTCATAAAAAAATACATAACTATTTCAGATATTCTTGGATGAAGCAAGTAGAACAAACCCAGATCGCAGCATAAATAAGTACACAAGTATGTTCGCAACTTAAACCAATAACATAGCAGCATATACTAAGTAATCAAGATGTCACAGATTCATATCATAGTAATTCCAGTGGATTTAGATAGGCAACAATACTTCCACATTCATTCTTTCCGATCTACTTACAAAACCCCAAAAACCCAGCCTGCGCACACAGCAGCAGGGTTCACACACAGCAGGACAGAGGCCCTCTGCACACAGAGCAATAGGATTCCTTACCCAAAAACCCTGACCAGATCTATCGATTCACACTTAGCAGCAATCTCTTATCATTCTTAGCTTGTCCTACAACTCAAAAAGGTTCAACTACTTACACTATTTTAGCCTATGCAACCAATGGTTCGCAAACCATGGTTTGCAGACTCTTGGTCTACCCTTGACCCATTTACAATTCTTTAGGGGCTTTGACCCACCCCAAAACCCCTTCGTTAGACTAAATATAATAAAAAATATACAAAATGGACCAGTTTCGCAGCTTTGTAGGAGACCCTATTCCAACAGTTCCCCAACACAATCTTGTGATTCGTCTCAAGTCACAGAGATGTTAGGTTCTCCACCTACTCGCGTAGTGCAGTGAGGGCAGTGATTAGTGGAGGCAGCACCTCTTGACTCTGGGATGTGGCACTCTGCGCAAGGTCCACTAGCTTTTGGGATGTTGGCCCTTCGGTGGCAGTAGTGACGTTCTTCAATGTCCGATTGAGTTGTGTGACCGTGCCATCAGCATCGTGTGAGAGATAGAGTGTTGTGGAAACCCATGGCTTTAATCATTCCTCAAGGACGTGCTTTTGGTACCGGAGTTTCTCAATCGTGTCTAGGAGAGTGCTACTGGTCCGCAAATATGTTAAACGTTGCGTAGGTACCAAGGTGGGCAAGGTAGCCTCGACCTGTGTGAAAGCTTCTTCCTGCTGTCATAAGTCCTGATTGATCTTTCAGAGGACTGGGTTGAACTGGACCAGGGTCCAGAGTTGTATGGCTCATTCGAGCAACTGGGAAACTTGAGAAATTTTCTCTAAGATGGAGTTCGTAGCTTTGGCCACCAGCACAGTGCACTGGGCTCGAACCTTCGGCGGCATGGCGGGCTGTAATGTAGCCTGTAAGTCAGAGATTTTCTTTTTCAGTTATGCCTTGATGGTCTGCATTTCCATCCAAAACACTTTTATTGCTACAACCATACTTTCTACCTTGGCCCGAGGTGTAGCTGCGACATGGGATCTGTCCAGAACCCCTGTGCAGAGCTGGTGGATCATCATTTCAAGCTCCACTTGATGCGATATAACAAGGGATTTTTCTACTTCTTTCCATTTGAGGGCCCACTTGGCCATACCGAGTTGTTGATGTACCTCCAAGTCTCACCGGTGGGTCTCCCGGATTACGGCGGCATGGAGACCTTTTAATGCCTCAGTGGGAAACTTAGCCAGGTCCAAGTGGACCCTTGTATCAACTTGAATTTGGGTTCTTATAATGGCATTGCTAGGTAAGGAGAAGAGGTGGCTTCCTCTCAGTGCGAGCACGGTACTGCTGATTACCAAGGGAGCCCGTTTCTAAGTTACATTGGTCTGCAGCATATCTACCTTCCCCTGGAGGGCGCAGAGCTCGTTCTGGAAGGTCTCAATTGTAGCCTTCTGTTGTATCTCTATGGTTTCCCATATTTCCTCTGTGGCCAATGTAATTATGTCCGTGATCTATTCGAGGTCACTGTCAGTCAGTGTGACCGTCGTATCATATTCCTGGCGCTGGGTGCACTGCTTCTTTCGGGGCCCGATACCAGGCTCCCCTGGCTGCTTTGTATTCTGGAGAGAGGTGGTAGCTGGGTTATTTTCCCTAGCACACTTATTGCCAGCTGCGACTCAGCCCCGACATCCTTATTGGCAACCTGTAGCAGCTGTGCGTTCCTTTCCGCGGCTATGCCCGAGCTCCTCACGCTTGGTTCTGGGGTTTTCTTGGGGTTGATAGTGGAGGGTACTACTGTGGCGCAGGTCCCTTTGGTGCTTTTTTTGACAAGACTAAGGCCACTTCTACACTCAGGGAGCCAGAGTGCAATTATCCTATCGATTTCTTCATCTTGTGACCCAATAATGACTGCCACTTTTTTGGTCTTTGTAGGTACCGAAGCTTCCGCGGGCTTCAGAGCTGTTATCTTAGTGGGAACAGGGAGACTTGGTTCTGGGGGCCTATCGGCAGCGAGAGTGGGTCGCTTTTCCATGAGCAGGATGCAATAGGCCCAAAAAATCACGCAGCATAGAAAAACTACATACAGGTCATAGACATAATACGGAAATGTTGTCTGATCTAGTTGTCCTACTTTATAGTTCTTATGGTCATCCAATGGTAGGGTAAGTGTCATTCAGAGCTTACCATCAAGTAAATGATAAAAAATCTCAAGGAATCACTTCATTAATTTCCAACTGCCCACTCCGCTTAGCGGTAACTTCTCCTCTTTACCTGATTTTACTATTCCCCCTGTCACTTTTGGCTCCCTATGTGCACTCTGTATACCTGTTGAGCTTCGACTAAACATCCATGCCTCTTGTGCATCCCCTCCCAACACGGTCTTGTTCCTAAAGTGCTCTACAACCAAAGACATGTTTTCCGCACAGGTGTCCTCCCAACCGCACCAGATCACTTGCGGGAACGAGTCTTTCAAAGGTGTTATAAGTATCATGCATTCCCAAACAAACTTTCTGCAATACCCCGCATTGCCAAGGAGTGACCGCAACTGTTTCGTTGTTGTAAGAGTTACCACAGATATGATAACTCTACCTTCTATGTTCCTATTCAACATAAGATACGTCCTATTGCATCCCTCTCGCAGCCTTAGCAGCTCGGTAGTCATGCACACCCCTTCCAATTATGAGTTAAACACATCTCGCAGATCATCCTTACTATTTGTTGGCCCTAGGCTACTGTAGTTGATCATGCTTGATACCCTCGATTCCCATGTGGGTAATTCTGGTGCGAGGAATAGGTGCGATTCACCCCACTCCCTAGTGTCAATGTCTCGCAGAGCTTCATCAAGCGCCATGGTTCAGCCTACTAACCCAAATGTTCCCAGGAACTTTTCTTTTAACATCCCCCAGTGCGCATCTAAGTACCATGTAGATGGAATTGGCCCTAGGTCATGAATCAATAGGTGAACCCATTCCTTAGCCATCTTGTCGCACCACTTTTTTTCCCATACCGATAGATATTCATGTGGATCTTCCGATCCAAGGAACGTCTTGACCCATAGGCTGGTCTAGGCTTCAAATCAAAGGATCATCATATCCCAACATGCCTCCCAATTCTGGAATGCCTCCTCATGTGTTTCCCACCACTGCGCAAGTATTCCATGTAGGGCTAGCTTAAGGGCCCATAGCCTTCATCCCTTGGGAACCTCTACTTCGAATACTGACAAAAATTCCTTAATTCTACCAGAACCATCAAAGTAGGGTAGGTGTCTTACCTCTGAGGAAATGCAGCGGAAGTCCCTGGTGACTCAAAGACATCATGCAACCGGTTTTTCCAATTCTCCATCTCCCCATCAGATCAGATAAGCATTCACTGTCCTTTTCCCAACAGAGTATGCCTTCCGCTGTGGGGTTGACCAAATCCTCATCCCGCATAGTCAACTTGTAAATGTGGTTCATCTCCTCTTCATCACGCACCGGCTCCGTATATTGTTCACCTTCCGTAGGATCTAATGGTACTATCACCCTTGTGCCATTATTCTCAAACACCATGCTTCTATTTTTGAGGTTGATGATACTGCCCATATCTATGGCCCAGTCCAATCCCAAGAGCGCAGGGTAGCGGTCCGCATCTTCTACAATTTCTATCACTTCAAATTCTGCTCGAGCTTTTACTCTTGCAATATCCACTATAATTTTAGACAACCTTCCTAGTGGGATTATTTTCTGTTGATTTTCCATGCACAGCTGAATTTTGGACCATTCTAACTTAGGCTCTTCCATTCATTTCCAAGTCTGCTTAGGTTGCACGTTCGCGTCTGACCCTAGGTCCAAAATAACCTAGCACATTTCGTAGTCACCGATCTGCGCAGACAACTGCATTTCTCTTCTGTTGTGTTTCTTATACCTGTATAGCTTATGCATAGCCTTGACTTCCGGGGTTAGATTGGGTCATGATGCGCAGCTATCTATTATTTCATAAAGTTCTCCATAGCCTTTGGGTTGCGCAGCAGTTTCATACATGCCTGCCAAAAGGGCTTAACCTCCTCATCTACCTTGAGGTTCGCAGGTGACCGAGCAGTAGTTGCCTCTGTCTCAGCAAAGTCCTTGCAAGCTATGATAGATGTTTCTTTCCCCCTTTTTAGGTCCAGGCCTTCTTGTTTGATAGCGACTTGATGAATCAGAGGTTCCATCATAGCCTCCTCCTCAGGCCCCCTGGTGGCCATCCCACTGCGTGTCACCACATTCACACTTGGATTTTTATTTTTCAGCTCATCCTTAACTCTCTTCACATTTTGCGTAGGTGTTGACTTCCTTTCCTGCATTTTCGCTATCAAGATCAGGCAATCTTCAATCGCATAGTCCAGTTGTCTGCAATATAGGCAGGATTTCCTAGTGGGGTTTGGGCAGTCCCTTGCAAAGTGTCCTGCTTCTCCACAGTTATAGCAGATTAGCTGACCTTGTCCCCGTCCTACATTTCCACCGCGTCCTCCTCCCCTTCCCCTTGATGGGGAGCCACCTATACCTATGGGGGTCCTTAGTGATGCAGGGTCTGATTGTACTCTGTATAAATTTCCTCAATCAATCATCAAATCATATGTCTGGTAGTTTTGTTCGTCATGTCCCACCGATCTTCAGAACCTACACCATTACTGCTTTACCTCTGGAACGTATCCAGTAAGGCGGGGATAGTGGTTAGTATCATGCAACCCTGCGACGCGACAATCATCGCACCAGAGCGCTGGCCCACTAGGTCCCGCAGCTTCCCTAGGGCGCAATGGGCTAGGTCCCCCAACCTACACATAATCTAATAATAGAGGACAGTTATCCTTGGTATGGCCATTCACCCGACATCGTATGCCCCATCTTTCGGGGCTAGCCTTTGCCCCTCATTCCTTTTGTAGGTTCTAGATCTCTACATGCATTGCTTCCAACTGTCCCTGTATCTGTTGGATGCCTAGTTGGTTCTCGTCCTAAGGTGTAGCTTCTAACTTCATGGCACCTTCCAAGGCCTTCTCTTGTGATTCGAAAGTTTGGTGCCCCATAGGTACACGTAGGTGAGGCAACAACATAGCAATAAACCATTCTGTGTGTTGTCTATCATCATATTGGAATACCCCTTCTCTGATCACCTTCTTTAGTCGTTGATCGGCCTCCCACATAGATTCAGAAGGTCCTTGCTTGAAATTCTTTAGATCAACCACGATTTGGGAGTAGGACTTAGGTTTTTTGAACTGTTGTTTCAGGGTGATTCTTAATCTCTTCAATGGTTTCATTTTCATTTTGGCTGATGTATCCCATGTACTAGTCCAAAGCTCTTCCTTCGAAAGAAAGGGGCAACTGTTCTCTTTTCATTGCATCACTAGCCACGTTGTACGTGGTCCATACCGGTCCTACGACAAACCAGAACTGATCCATGTCTTCATCTCCCACACCCATAAAGTTTGGCAATTTTATGTGTGCAACCATGTTGTCTTCTGGTAACGGAGGGGTCGGTGAATTCTTACCTCTACACTGATTTGAAAGCGGTGTGGTTGGAGGACTCCGCGAAGCTGAGTCCCTTACTGGACTGTAGACTAATCGATCTCCCTGTAGGTTGGCCCTATAGTGCTTGCCACTCCGTGTTGTGATCCCATCTAGATCAGAGGTCATTCACTCGGTATGGCTACATAGAATACTCTTTTCGCATAATAATATCTTGATAAGCAATGGAAACGTCTTCAGAAACTTACCTCGGAACCCCATGAAGAATCTTCACTCTACTTCAGAGTAGGAGACGAAATGATCAATGGAAAATTATGTCACAAATCCACCTAACACGCTGTCCACCCAATGGTCCACTATGCGAGTGATGGTGTTATCAGTATTTTCTAGCTATTGGATTAGTTCGGGGGTCCACTTTGTGATCCTCTCTTCCTTCCAACATTTCTGGAACTCTACCAGTCTTCCGAGCCACTCCTGGAGCTCGAACACAATCGTTACAAAGAAGATCTCGTAGATCTCTGTGAAAAT
This sequence comes from Pinus albicaulis, assembly GCA_034641835.2. Taxonomy (NCBI): domain Eukaryota; kingdom Viridiplantae; phylum Streptophyta; class Pinopsida; order Pinales; family Pinaceae; genus Pinus; species Pinus albicaulis. The sequence goes on along the minus strand of CM076576.1, from coordinate 653,109,093 downwards.
GTATTTCATTAGGGGAATTTTGAGGTCTAAAGTGGGCCTCCTAATAAAAATGTACAAACAAAATAAAATTTATAAGAATCAATAGGATTCAAGATGATGATGTCAACTATGGGGGATGATTCACTATTTTTTGAGTAAAAGGGTAAAACTATTATAAAATAATAAAATAATAAAACTACTTTTTCAACTCGTATTTTCAACTTATATCCAAAAAATTTTACTCCAATTTCAAGTGGGAGTACTCGTTGGATGCAAAAATTAATTCCTCATCCAAGGATTACCCATGTTGCATACTTTCGATGTACCCTGCTAAGCGAAAAAATGAGAAATACATGAAAAAACATGATTGCAATCACGTTTTTCACGTATTTCTCATTTTTCTCGTAGCAGGGTCCATCGAAAGTATGCAACATGGGTACTCGTTGGATGAGGAGTTAAATTTTTCATCCAAGAAGTACTCCCTCTCAAAATTTTAGTAAAAACTTTGGGAGATAAGTTGAAAATACGAGTTGAAAGAGTAGTTTTTTTCTTTTTTCCCTCTAAAATTTGATGATGTCATCAAATCTTACTTTATTATTTCCACTATTATTTTATAATTTCCTTAGGAGGCCCATTTTATACCTGAAAATTTCCCTAATGTATTATTCCACTCTTCGGTGGTCAACCTCTTACTGTGGTTTTCTTTTATGACAAATTCCTGAACTTGCTGTTCAAACCATTCATCAATTTCCTTTCTCTCTGGCTTCTAGTACGGCCTGGCATTACCTGATACCTCTCTCAAAATGCTCCAGGTCCCAGCAACGGAACCATTTTTTAGCTCGCGGGGTCCTGACCCCGACTCGGATGTTCAAGGTTTTCCAACAAACCCGTATACTACTGGCCTTTTCGGCAGTGACCTACTTGCGCAGGCCAAAGTCTCACCCGAAGTAGTATGGGTGGGTGCTGGAACCAGGTTTCTACACCCTGGGAGAAGGTAGGTAAGTCAAGCAGAGCTACTTTCACCCTGATTGTGACTCAATTCGGTATCACAGAATCTAGATTCCCCTTGCATCGACGTACATAATAGCAATATTACTCACATAAATCAACAGATCAAGAATTCATATAACAATACACAACTATTTTAGATATTCTTGTATGAATCAAGTATAACAAACCCAGATCGCATCATAAATAAGTACACAAGTATGTTCGCAAATTAAACCAATAACACAGTAGCATATACTAAGTAATCAAGATGTCACAGATTCATATCACATTAATTCCAGTGGATTAAGATAGGAAACAATACTTCTGCGTTCATTAATCTTTCCAATCTACTTACAAAACCCCAAAAACCCAACCTGCACACACAACAATAGGGTTTGAACATAGTAGGACAGAGGCCCTCTGCACACACAACAATAGGAGTCCTTACCCAAAAACCCTAACCAGATCTATCGATTCGCACTTAGTAGCAATCTCTTATCATTCTTAGCTTGTCCTACAACTCAAAAAGGTTCAACTACTTATACTATTTTATCCTATGCATCCAATGGTCCGCAAACCATGGTTTGCAGACTCTTGGTCTACCCTTGACCCATTTACAATGCTTTAGGGCTTTGACCCACCCCAAAACCCCTGTGTTAGACTAAATATAATAAAAAAATATACAAAATAGACTAGTTTCGTAGCTTTGTAGGAGACCTTGTTCCAACAATCCTCACATGGCACGACCCAACCTGACCTGCCCGAATGCGTTTCCTTAGGTGCCCTAAAATGACCCGACCTGACTCGCACAAAGGAAATTCCTTGGGCGCCCTCAAACGATCCATCCCAAACCGACCCTACCTACCCGAACATGTTTCCTTAGGCGCCCTCACGCAACCTAACTAGACCCGACCCTTGAACGCATTTCCTTAGGTGCCCTCACATGACACAACCCGACCAGGCCCAACTTGCATGAACACATTTCCTTGGGCACCCTCACATGACCCGACCTGGCCTGCTCAAACTCATTTCCTTAGGCATCCTCACATGACCTGACCCGACCTGACTTGCCTGAACATTTTTCCTCGGGTGCCCTCACATGGCACGGCCTGACCCGAGCCTCCCGAACATGTTTCCTTGGGCACCATCACATGACGACTCAAACTGACCTGACCCACCTGAAAGTGTTTCTATGGGTGCCCTCACATGACTCGACCTAACATGACCTGACCTGACATGACCCGACCTAACACGACCCAACCTCACATGACCTGACTTAACCCAACCTAACACAACCTGACCTCACCCAACATGACCTGACTCGACCTGACACAACCCGACCTGAAACTCACACGGCATGACCTGACCCGACCTGACATGACCCAACCTGACCCTCACATGGCACGACCTCACCTGACCTCACCCTCACAAGGTTGTCGTAATTCCGACGTGGGGAATTTTTCGTCGCAATTTCGACATTGTGAATCTTTCATCACAATTCCGACGTTAGGGACCTCTCGTCGCAATTTTGACGTTGTGAACCTTTTTTCACTATCATGACGTGTGGGGCACTTTCGTCATTATTTTGAAGTTTGAAAAGTTTCATCGCAAGTGTGACGTGTGGAAGTTTCATTGCTATTTCGACGTTGGGAGCGTTTCGTCACTTTTCTGATGCTTTTTGGCAGGATTAAAAAAATTGAGAAAAGGTTGGAAATTTCTGAAAATACGTCAAAACTGCCAGAAAATTGACCATACATAGTAGTGATACAGGTTGAACCTAAGATATAAGAAGAAGGTAAAATAAGAGTTAGACAAAATGGTTTCTCCAAGCATCATTGAACCTATAGAAGAGATTGACTGGGTAATTCCAATGGTTGTGCAAGATAAGAATACCAAGGGAGAAATTAGGATCTGTGTAGACCTATGCAAACTGAATGATGCTTGTGTGCATGATCCATTCCCAACTCCATTCTCTAATGAAATATTGGATAATGTTGGAGGCCAAGAAGCACATTCGTTCACAAATGGGTTTTAAGGATATCATCAGATTAGGAATGGGGTTACTTCCAATATACAGCCATGCCCTTTGGATTGGAGAATGCTCCTACCATTCTCTCTCTCATAGTAGTTGTTTCTTTCAAAGAATTTATCCACAAGTGTTTGGATGTATATTTTGATGATTGGACTATCTCTGGGTCATTGAAGAAGCATGTGTCAAATCTGCACTTAATCCTGGATACGTGTAGGAAGTATTATATCTCCTTGAATTTGAGGAAGTGTATATTATGTGTACCATTTGGGATACTATTGGGACACATTTTCTGCCAGCAGGGGTTATTAAGAACACTCTTTGCACAGGAATAACATAAAAATGATAATTGAATTACAGTCCACACCAGATTACATACGTACATATAGATGAAGCTAATTCTAATCTTAGAGAGAGAAGTTGAGAGAATATCTCAACTTCCTCAACAACTCAATCCAAACTAAGTAAGCATAATAATTGACGCATCATCTCAAACACCCCCCCTTAATGCCTACATTATAGAAATGGAGAACACACTAATTTAATACAAACATTTGTCTGCCCTGGTCTTCATTAACATTTGTACCCACTCTGATATCTCATAGAGAACGATCTTTTCTCCACCATTTTCGAGCTACCATTCAACCCATTTAAAAATACATTTGTTTCTGACCAGCAATAATGAACTTTTCAAGATCAACAGTATTGAAAACTTGGCTCGTCGGGGCTTCCACGATAAGAGCTGAAAAGTGATGAACCATCCTATGGACCAATCACCATTTGTCAGATATTTCACTTTCGGCTATCCATCATTGACTAGGAAAATGGTCTGAATACTGAATGTGTTCAAGAGCTAATCTAACAACTTGACCTGCTTCACACAAATGGATCTCATACTGTAACCTATAGTTGACTCTCTTGAAGCCCTAAGCACAACAAGACCCATCAACGTATAACAGATTCACATAATCAAATTAGTCAATTGTTCTCTTGTCCCTGAAGAACGTAGAGAACGACTAATTTAAATAATGCTAATTTGTTCAATAATTGGTTCTCTACTACACAAATCTCATAGCAATAAATATAAGCTCAAAATCCACACTATATTCCACACACTTGCAAATCACTTTACAAAACATGCTTTAGAAAAGTTTAAAAGATGGATCAGGAGGTTCATCCTCACTTGAAGAATCTTCAAATATTGCATCGGGTGAATCATCTGAAAATGTTGCATAGGCTGATTTTTTCAATTTTCCATTCGAAATATCTCGAGCCCGAATTTTGCAATTGAATGTTGTATGTCCATATTTATGACAATAGAAACATTCAGTCTTATTTTTATTCACCCTTCCCTTGGAGTATAGTGCAAGTTCATTATGTGAACTAGCCTCTGTGCCACCTATCCTCTTTTCTTCTGCCATAAGAGCTGCTATCATTTCATCAAGTGATTGATGTGGCATTTGAATTAGAGTAAATATGACATTATCATATTTTGAGGACAAGCTATTTAATAAAATTGCCTTTTCATCATCATCATCTACTTTAGAATTAATTTCTGACAACTATCTCATCAAAGCTCTTAACTCATTTATGTGTGTTGACAATGATGTCTCACTATCCATTTGGAGTTTAAACAATTTTAACTTTAAGAAAATTTTTGCATTAACAACTTTTTCCCCAAATACCTTATTCATTTCTTCCCATATTGCTGCAGAAGATTTCTTTAAGTCAATAAGATGTAGCTAGGAATCTGCAAGTGATAGTCCAAGGATAGACTTGGCTCTTTCCTCTCTTTTTTCCCATGCAATTAACTGTTGAGCATCTGTAGTTGCTTTTTCTGAGCCTTCTACAATATTCCATAAATTTCTACTCATCATTTGCAACTAAACTTTTACCTTCCAAGTGTAGAAATTAAAGCCATTAAACTTTTCTAATACAATAGGCTGCTCCATGTTGAAAAGAAAAGCTAATTTTAGAACTTTGCAATTCTAAAAAAGATTGCAATTTAAACTTAATAAAAAAAATGAGCTCACGCTGCTTCACGCTGGCAGATTGTCTTCACGTTGGCGGATTGTCTTCTAGAGTCTTTAACCAATTTAAAATGAATCTTGAATTACAAGGAATTTTGGTTACTAGCCAGAATGCACAACGATTAAAAATGTAAATTTATTTGAGGCAAACAGATTCGGCTGAAATCGGCTGAAATCATAAAACAGAGTCAGCGTCATGACATAACTCCAGCTCCAGCGATTGAATGAATCCACTCGAATGACTCCACTCTAGCAAAGCATGCGTTTCGAATGCGAATTGAAAGAAAGGTCTTAAAAATTGGCATGTATGGAGCTGCTATCATAAGTTCATCGAGTATAGAGAAGAAACTTTGCCATGGATCATGGCTCTCGACGTCGTCTTCCTTCTCGAGTGTTTGAACTTGTATGATACACACGACGACCAAAGCTCTGATTCGGAGGTCAAGCAGTTGGCACGTGTATTAGATCTAAGAGGCACCAGTGCAGTGTACCATTCCGTTCTCAGAGATTTGATGATGCTCTAAAATCAGATGCCGATTTTCCTGATGAAACAACTTCTGGAGTTTAGTTGGGTCTATGATTTGTCGATGGCCGCACTAGGTATTCAAGCATATCAACAGCGAGTCACTCCAGGCCGCTCTGATACCATATTAAGAACACTCTTTGCACAGGAATAACATAAAAATGATAATTGAATTACAGTCCACACCAGATTACATACGTACATATAGATGAAGCTAATTCTAATATTAGAGAGAGAATTTGAGAGAATCTCTCAACTTCCTCAACAACTCAATCCAAACTAAGTAAGCATAATAATTGAGGCATTATCTCAAACAGGGGTTGATGGTAGATCCTGCAAATATCGCAATCATAGTTAATCAGGAAGTACCTGAGAATGTTAAGTAATTGCACTCAATATTGTGGCATACTAGGTATTATAGGAATTTTATTCAAGGTTATGCATTGATAACTACACCCATTGAAAAGCTTCCCAAGAAGGATGCAACATTTTGCTGGGATGAGGATTTTCAAAATATTTTTGAGATGATGAAGGAAAATATGATAATTGCACCCATCCTGGTCTTCCCTGATTGGTAAAAGGTATTTCATGTACATGTCGATTCCTCCTATACTTTTCTTGGAGCTATATTAGCATACTAGGAGTAGGAGAGATTGATCACCCCATTTCCTATGCAAGCCTAAAACTCTAAAGCGTAGATAGGAATTACTCAACCACCAAAAGAGAGGGTTAGAAATGGTGTACGTGCTACAGAAATTCTTCCACTACTTGTTATGGGGCCATTTTAAGGTGTTCACTGATCATTCTTCTTTGAATTACCTAGCATATAAGCCTATTTTGGGGCAGGAAGATCTACAAGTGGTTTTTGTTATTCCAAGAATATGATTTTGAGATTATGGTAAAACTAGGAAGATTGAATGTCGGGCCAGACCATCTATCGCACATTGAGACTAGGGAGGAACCTACAAACTTAGAAGATGGATTTCCAGACTTGTAGTTGTTTGTGATAAATGTGGTTGATGAGAATTTCCCCGATATCATTCAGTTTCTGACTACTAGATGCGTGCCTTACGAATATAGGGTTTAGCATAAGAAAGAACTCATGGCGCGCATAGTGGACTTCACCATTATTGCTGAACAGTTGTATAAAATGGGTGTGGATGAGGTTCTCCGAAGATATGTCCTAGAGTATGAGAGATGAGAAAACCTAAATGAAGCTCATGGAGGTGTTTTCAGTGGTCATTATGGAGGAAAACCCATTCCGCAGAATATTTTGAGGGCTGGCTTATCGTGGCCCACGCAGCACAATGATGCCTATGCGCATTGTCACACATTTGATGTATTCAAGAGGATAGGAAAACCAACACACAGAGAGGAGATTCCCTTGAATTTGTAGATGGAGCTATAAGCTTTTGAGAAATGGGCTATGGAGTTTGTGGGACCTATCAATCCTCCAGGAAAGGAGAGTGGTAAACGCTACATTATCACTGCGACAGATTATGTAACCAAATGGGCTGAAGCCAAACCTATGAAGGATTGTACTATTGATACAGTTGCACAGTTTATATTTGAGAATATTGTGACTCGGTTTGGTTGTCCTAAGATTCTAATAAGCGATCAGGGTATGCATTTTGTAAATGACACAATTGAAGCATTAACATAATAATTCAAGATGTGTCACCAGAAGATCTCTCCCTATCATCCTCAAGCGAATGGCGTAGTTGAAGCATTTAATAAGATCTTGGAGACCGGGATCACTAAGGTGTGCAATGCTAACCAAAATGATCGGGATGAGCAAGTGCTAGCATTTTTCTGGTGTTGTGGAGGTAAATCCCCTCTGCGAACAGAGGCAATCCCTACTAGCCCAGACCGGGTCTAGCAACAATTGTTCACGCTATGGTGCAGGTTCCTAATTTCAAATAAACCAACTAGCGATGAAGGCTTACCTGGAATCCAACGTTGTTGCTTGTAGAAGAGGTAGCGCTCCTGTTCCTTAGACCTGGCAGATCACGATCCCCACGATCTCCGTGATGGACACCTGCACATGCGAGAAACAAAACAAACGCAAGCGTAAAATCCAGTAGATGCAACTATATGTCAGTCAGAAAGGACATGACTCATCATTATAAACAACAACAAGAGTGGAACCATAACCAATAGTCGCTTATTATTAATCAATCAAAGGAAGAATACAACCATATTTCTGATGCTGAATTCTCCTTCGGAGGGTCGCCAGCAGAACACGTCTTGAAAAACCTGTCAAGGCTGGGACAAACCTCTCTCTTCAAATCTTGAAAATAGTCTCCTTGCTTGGATTTGGCCTTAAGGGAGTTATGGAGGCTCTTGCAGCATAAGGCTCTTGAGAATTTGGGAACTTGAAGACTAGCTTGCAAAGGAGATGAGCAAGGTTTTATAGATGGAGGAAGGGGAGTTGGGATCCCTATAATCATGGGATTGGCCCTATCATCAAGGAAGCTTTCATGAGAGGTGGCAAACCACTTCCTCTCTATGGAAATCCGTAGCCAAACCTCCCAACTCAAGATAGATATCAGTTCCTGGATCAGTTAGGACGAAACTTCCGCCATTTATTTTTTAAAAACACTCCTTAAATTGGCTGGCGCGAGTGCGAATCTGGGACAGAGCGCCAATTGGCGCGACCTATTTGAAGGATTTTCCCCATTGGCGCGGGTACTGAACTGGCTGCCCATGCCAATGAAAAAAGGGGTGTTTTTAGGGTTTTCAGCAGGAGATGTCTTCAGGGGGATGAAAGTACATGTTCAGGGGGATGCCATGAAAGTATTTTCAAGTTATATCACTGCTCACAGGTCACAAAATAAGCCCTCCAATGTGCGAGACGGGGAATGGTAGGGATGATGACAAATTGCTGTGTAACATCTGGGCATATAGGACCAACTGTAAGAAGGTTATTGGAAGGAGACCTTTCAGGATGGTATATGGGCAAGAAGTTGTGTTGCCAATGGAGTTCATTATTCCTAGTCTGTGCATTGCAACATTCACCAATATGGCTGAATAATATGCTCTAGAAGATCAATTTTCTCAGTTGGTTTCTCTAGAAGAAGATCACTTTATTGTAAATTATCACCAGCAAGTTAAAAAAGCACATGAAAACGAATGGCATCCTAGAGTCTCTATTTCTTGTTTTACAAGTATCTAGTTGTGTATTTGTTCACATTTAGATCCTGTGATTGTGCTTAAAATCCAACACACCCCTCTTGGAGATGTTAGGTGATGGTCACACGACCCGACCCACCCTCACACAAAAATCCAAGAAATCCCTGGATGCTCTCACTCGACCAGACCCAAACCGCCCTAACCCACCTAAACGCATTTTCTTGGATGCCCTCACATGACATGACCTGACCTAACCCGCTCGAACGCATTTCCTTAGGTGCCCTCACATGACCCGACCCAACCCGCACGAACACATTTCGTTGGACACCATCACATGACTCGACCCACCCGAATGCATTTCCTTGGGCACCCTCACATGACATGACATGACTGGCCCCAAATTGAACTTCTTGAACACATTTCCTTGGGGGTCCCAGCCCCTCACACGTTCCTACATGACCCAACCCGACCTGACCCACCCGAATGTGTTTCCTTGGGCACCCTCACAGGATAGCACGACCTGAATCGACCCGACCTGAACGCGTTTCCTTGGGCACCATCGATCACACGACCTGACCCAACACGACCCACCCGAACGTTCAAGGCATGAGGGAGAAAATGACAAATGGGTCACACAAACATGAACAAGGCACACAGACAGTCACAACTTGACATTTTTTATACAGAAACCCTCACACAATTTGACCCGACCCGAACCGACCCGCTCGAATGCATTTCCCTGGGCACCCTCACACGACCCGACCCGACCCACCTTAACATGTTTCGCTCGGCGCCCTCACATGATCTGACTCAGCCCATCCCAAGCCTACCACATTTCCTCGAGCACCCAAACATGTTTCATTGGGTGCCCTCACACGACCTGACCCGATCCAACCTGCCCGAATTCATTTCCTCAGGCGCCCTCACACGGCACAACCGAACCCAACCCGACTTGCACAAACGTGTTTCCTTGGGCACCCTCACACGACTTGACCTGAATCGACTCGGCCTACCCGAACGCGTATCCTTGGGTGCCCTCACACGACCTGACCCGACCCGACCCACACAAATGCGTTTCCTCGAGCGCCCTCACACAGCATGACCCGAAACGACCCAACCTACCCAAATGTGTTTCCTTGGGCATCCTCACACGGCATGACTCGATCAGACCTGATCGAATCTAACCTAACCTACCCGAACATGTTTCCTTGGGCACCCTCACACAACTCGACATGACCTAACCCGAAATCATTCCTTGGGTGCCCTCACACGACCCGACCTGACGCCACCCGCCTAAACACATTTCCTTGGGTGCCCTCATAGTACGGCACAACTTGAACCGACCCGACCTGAACGCGTTTCCTTGGGTGCCATCACACAACCTGACTTGACCCGAACTGCCCAAACGTCAAAGGTACAAGGGAGAAAATGACAAACGGGTCACACAAATGTGCAAAAGGCTCACAGGTGGTCACAACTTATCATTTTTTATATTTTCACCCTCACACGACCGGACCTGACTCGACCAAACACGTTTCCCTGGGCACCCTCACACAACCTGTCCCGACCTGCTCGACCCACCCGAACACGTTTCCTTAGGCTCCCTTACACGACATGACCTGACCCGACCCACTCGAACGCGTTTCTTTAGGTGCCCTCGCACGACCTGACCTGACCCGCACGAAATCTTTTCCTTGGGCACCCTCATACAACCTGATCGAAATCGACCCAGCCCGCTCGATCACGTTTCATTGGCCGCCCTCATACGAACTGACCCGACCCAACTCGCCCGAAAGCATTTTGTCAGATGCCCTCACATAGCACGACCTGACCCGACCCACACAAATGCGTTTCCTTGGGCACCCTCACACTACCCGACCTAAACTGACTCAAACTACTTGAACAAGTTTCCTTGGGTGCCCTCACATGAACTGACCTGACCCTACCAGCTCGAACGCATTTCCTTAGGTACGCTCACACGGCAAGACCTGAATTGACCTGGCCTACCCGAACGTGTTTCCTTGGGCAGCCTCACAAGACATGACCCTACTAGACTCGACCTGATACACCTGAACGTGTTTCCTTGGGTGCCCTCACCCTACCCGACACAACCCGACCCGGAAGCATTCCTTGGGCAACCTCACATGACCCAACCTGACCCAACCCAACATGACCGAATGCATTTCCTTGGGCGCCCAAAAAATACGACATGGCCCAACCTGAACCGACCCGAACACGTTTCCTTAGGCGCCATCACATGACCCGACCCAAACCAACCTGCCCAAATGTCGAAGGCATGAAGGAGCAAACGAAAAACCAGTCACATGAATGTTCACAAGGTACACAGGCGGTCACAATTTATCATTTTTGAAACGATCACCCTCACGCAACCCGACTTGACCCAACCAAATGTGTTTCCCTGGCCGCCCTCACATGACCCGACCCAACCCGACCCCACCAGCCCGAATGCATTTCCCTGGGCACCCTGACACAACCCGACCCGACCTACCCCGACCCACCCAAACGGATTTCCTTGGGAGCCCTCACATGGCATGACCCAACCTGACCCACCCGAACGTGTTTCCTTAGGTGTCGTCACACAACCTGACACGACTCGCACAAACGTGTTTCCTTGGGCGCCCTCACACGACCTGACCAAAAGTGACCCAGCCTGCCTGAACACGTTTCCTTGGGTGCCCTCGTGTGAGCTGACCTGACTCAACTCGCCCGAATGCATTTCCTTGAGCGCCCTCACATGGAACAACCTGACTCGACCCTACCTAACCCACATGAACGCGTTTCCTTGGGCGCCCTCACACGACCTGACCCGACTTTCCCAAACATGTTTCCTTGGATGCCCTCACATGACCTGACCCAACTCGACCTGCCTAAATGCGTTTCGTTAGGTGCACTGACACGACACTACCTAACCCGACCCGCCTGAATGTGTTTCCTTGGGCACCCTCACATGACGACTCGACCTGACTTGACATGGTTGAATGCCTTTCCTTGGGTGCCCTCACATAACCTGACCTAACACGACTTGACCTTACATGACCTTACATGACCCGAACTCACATGAAACGATGCAACTCATCCTGACACGACCCGACCTGACCCTCACATGGCATGACCTAACCCGACCTGACCCTCTCACGGCATGACCTGACCCGACCTGAAGCAACTCGACCTGACCCTCACACAGCATGACTTGACCCGACTTGACCTGACCAGACCTAACCCTTACATGGCACGACCTGACCTGAACTGACATGACCCGGCCTGACCATAACAAGGTCATCATAATTCCGACGTGGTGAATTTTTCATCACAATTCCAACGTTGTGAATCTTTTGTCGCAATTCCGACATTGGGAACCTCTCGTCGCAATTCTGAAGTTGTGAACCTTTTGTCGTTATTCCAACATGTGGAACGATTTCATCGTTATTCCAACATTTGCAGAGTTTTAGCACAAGTCCGACATGTGGAATTTTCATTGCTATTCTGACGTTGGGAGTTTTTCATCGCTTTTCTGATGCTTTTTGGTGGGAATAAAAAAAATTGAGAAAAAGTTGGGAACTTTCTGACAATACGTCAAAAATGTCGGAACTGACGTGTCAGAAAATTGACCATATGTACTAGTGATATAGGATGAACCTAAGATATAAGAAGAAGGTGAAATAAGAGTTGGAAAAAATGGTTTTTCCAGGCATCATTGAATTTGTAGAAGAGATTGATTGGGTAAGTCCAATGGTTGTGCAAGATAAGAATACCAAGGGAGAAATCAGGATCTGTGTAGATCTCCGCAAGCCTTATGATGCTTATGTGCATAATCCATTCCCAAATCCATTCTTTGATGAAATATTGGATAATGTTGGAGGAAAAGAAGCACATTCATTTATAGATAGGTTTTTAGGATATCATTAGATCCAGAATGGGGTTCCTTCCAATATACATCCATGCCCTTTGGATTGAAGAATGCTCCTGCCATTTTCTCACACATAGTAGTTGCTGCTTCCAAATAATTTATCCACAAGTTCTTGGAGCTATATTTTGATGATTGAACAATCTTTGGGCTATTGAAAAATCATGTGTCAAATCTACGCTTACTATTGGATACTTGTAGGAAGTATCTGATCTCCTTGAATTTGAAGAAGTGCATATTATGTGTACCATTTGGGATACTATTGGGACACATTGTCTGCCAGCAGGGGTTGATGATAGATCCTGCAAAGGTCATAGTCATAGTTAATCTAGAAGAACCAGATAATGTTAAGTGATTTTGCTCAATTTTTCGGCGTACTAGATATTTGTAATATTCCTAAATTAACATGCAGCTAATGGGAATATTGATTTTGATTTTAGCACCTAGTTAGATGAATAGATAGGGAAGGAGACCCATACTTATCTTGAATAAGCATAAAATCACTCTTGATGTGAAAAGGGCTCATGAAAATAATTGGATCTAGCACTCTCATGTGTGAACAAGGACTAATGGAGGTGGACAAAGTCAAGTTTGACCAAGTCAACATCACTAATGTGAGAGGACTGGATCATCAATAAAGGCAAATCAATATGAATGTTGATTGGTTTAGACAGCTATAGAAGAGTTTGATTGAATACCCTTAGGCGTGAAAAGGGATGGAGCAGGTTGAAGAGGTCAACCTTGACCAAATCAAACAACGTTGTTATGGAGGAGTGGCATTGATGAAGGTACAACGCAGTTTTGGAGGGAGATTGATTGTGTGATAGTTGAAACCCTAATGAGTGGGACCCAAGGTGAGAAGGCTCACATTTTTTATAAGGAAGAGGATGCCAGCCATATGGGGTTATCTTATGAATGATATTTTGATATGTCTGTTTAGACTTTTGATCTCTTCAGTTGTATAGCTAAGATTGTTGGTGATGTTTAGCACTAAGGTATTCCTGTTTAGGAATTCCATCTCTTTCCTTGAGATGCCTCTTGGGAGAGTCTTGATCTATCATTCCACACATCCAACATTCTGGCCAAGCTTCATTCTTCAGCTACAATGCAGTTTTTGTATAATATTGTATTGTGTTGTAGGGTATTGCAATGGAGGGTTGAGAAACCCACTTTCTGAGTTGGTTTCGCATAGGAGGAAGGTTTCCTTCTTTTGGGAGATTACTTTGGAGGGTTCCTGAGCGTATTTCAGATATTTGGAAACAATCCAATCTCTTTCCATCACCTAAAGCATAATTTCAGTCTGGAATTGCGTTATTTCGGAGGGCAGCTTCAGTAGGGGATCTTGTGGTTCTTTTGGAGAGTTTTCTTGTGATTGAAGGGTTCATCCTTTCATGGGGGGAGACCTTTGAGCAGAGATGCATCAGATCTACATTATTTCAGCCTTATATACTCACGTACTTCAGTTGGTAGTGATTATTCAGTATTAGGACTGTAGATCACCATATGTATTTGGGCGTATTCCTAGAAACCCTCCCCGGGTTCTCTTGGATTTGTATAAAGGAGACTAGATCTCAGTTTTTGGGCCATATTGATTAATATAATATCAGATCTATTTTTATCTACCATTATTTGTATAAACCTTCATTAGACTGCATTTTCTCTTTATGCAGTAATATCATACTATAGTAGTTTTGGGGTTTTAGCAATTTTCAGCCATATTACGTGTGGGAGGCTTGTTTACCTCGCCTAATATTATTTGTTTCTGATATCCTCTTGGATTTAGATGTCATATTGTCATATCTAATGGATCGAAGGATTGATTTTTATTTTTATAGCATATAATTCTGAAAATTCATTTTTCATGCATGTGTTGCTGAGTTTTCCCATTTGGGAATATTACAGTGGTATCAAAGCATGATATTTGGCTCAGCCTATGAATTTCAAGCCAATATGATATAAGAAGAAGAAGAGATCTAAAATGGTGAAAGGAATGAGCTTGGTCTCATCACTTTTTAGATCTAAAAACCTCTCTAAGGAGGTTAAACAAAAATAATAGAAGAGATGCAGTGAAACTTCTAGAGTGTTTCAAGAAGAGGAAGGGCCATGTACTTCCTATTCTCAAAATAAAGAACCAATGTTGTAGAAATCTCAAAAGCATTACACCTTTCCCTTTCCTTTTGAGGAAGAAGACAAGAGGCATGTAGATGGAGGGCACTTGGAACATGAGATCCTAAGTGGATACCTTGCATAATAGAAGTTTCAACCTAGAGCTTTCAAGGAGACTCTAGCTCTTCCTCAGGTTATTTAGCTGGAAGAAGATAGGAGGCCCTACAACAATAGGAGAATGAGGGGAAATAGATTTCTATTTTCTACTTTTGATGGATCATCCATATGTACAGCAGAGGCTTGGGTGATGAAGCTAGATGCATTCTTCCTACTACATCTAGTGGTAGAAAGAGAGGCTGTTGAGATCTCAGTGTTGCACCTTGAGGGTAAAGCAGTTACTTGGTGGTTCAGCCATTTGAGTCATGCAAAAGTGACTAATTTTGTAGATTTCACTCAAAGGGTGATCAAAATATTTGATAAAAAGAAATAATAAGGGGAGGAGCCTTCACCTCCACTTGAGGAAGCTTGTACCAGCGCTGACACAACTATGGAGGAGCAACCATCATCCTCAACAGTTGGGGGAGCCAACACATTGGAAGGAGGAACCCTTGTAGCTATACAAGATGTTCCTAAGCTTCGCTAAGGTATGCATGAATTTCCTCTTTTTGTTATTTCAGAAAATCTTATGGAGGGTTGTGGAAATATTCCTTTGCATGATCAAGGATCAAAAAATATTTCTGATTTGGAGCAGCAAACTTGCACTATGCTATGAATCCTTGAGTTGTTAAATAAAGGGATAAAAAATCGTCCCAATGTGTCATTATTGAGTTGCACACAACACTTGGGGTTGGGGTGTGGACTTGTGGAGGTTAGGATGAACTTTGTCCTAAACAATCCAATGCAGAACTCTATGTTCAACATTGAGCTTGAGCATGAGATAGAAAATACACCCTTGAGGAGGTTAACAACAATGTCATTAAGCAGAAATGAGGAGTTGGGGGCCCAGTTATCATTTGAGCATTTTGATGACCATTACACTTGTATGACATTGGATGAGCAGATGATCAATGAGAGATACTTTGTCTGTCATCATTGTGATGGATCTATTAGGATGAGCATTGTACAAGTCTATGAGGAGGTTTTTCCTTCCACATACTTGGATCCTTATGGATTCAAGATGGTAATTGGTATTGGGTCTTCTCTAAGAGGTCTCCAAGAGGTTGCATTTCAATATCCCATGAAATGAAAAGGTAGAAATCTGATTTGGGAGGATGGTAGTCTTCATTGGAGGAGTACCAAGACGGAGCATGGTGGGAGACATCCACATATGGATGAATGGGTGTGGATGGTGAGAAGGAGGTTGGTGAGAGACTTTCATATTTATAACACTGGGCAGCAGGAGGCATGTCTACGTTGGCTATTCTTGAAATATTTTGGCCATCATGTGATATATCCTTCTCCAAAGGGTATGTTGGTAGAGGAAGCTTGGCAAGACATTTACATCATATGGCAACAAAGAGTTTGGGTGCATTGTGTTGATATGATCTTCTTCATGAAAATCAAAATATTTTCACCACATGATTTTTATGATGGAGGTGTGAGGGGGCAGTAAGATTTATTGTTATTGTGGCTACTCTTGGGAGAGTATGGGCAAAATTTTTCCCATACTTATCATGATATTTCTGGAGAAAGGGATGGCACATTCAAGGTGAAAAGAGGCTAACCTTCAGAATTGGAGGATAAGGAGGGGCTTCCACATTGGAAGGAGATTTCCCCACATAGAAGCATGATGGTGGATGACTCTAGCATGTGGAATGTCAAAGAAAGGAGTCATGGAGTGACAAGAGCCTTATCACTCAGGCCAACAACACTGTCACTTGGGAGTATGTTTCTATTGATGGATTGTTCCAAGGGGAGTATGCATTCCTTAATTTTGTATACTTTTATGAGGGTAATCCCATGGGAGGACTCATCCATGGACCTCACTTTTAGCCTACTCATTATGCAAGTTAAGAAATGAATTACTGTACTTATTGTTCATTTCATTGAATATTTGCATTATCTCACCACCTATGTACAGTGTGTTGCTCCACAAGAGGGAAAGATTATTTCTGGGTTTCATGGTCTTTCTAGGACCAACACTTATGAAGATAACCCTTCTCTACATGACTTTGGGCAAGTGTATTGTTATTTTTATCATGCTTAGCTGATATATATTGTTGCTTACTACCACATAGTAGATGAGCAAACATGCACAACTAATAATTTATTGGAGGACAACTTGCCACATGATGTTCTCAAACAGCAGTTGGAAAGACTTTGTTGTATCCACTTGAGTAACCATTGGTATTATCCAAATTTCCACATAACCTTCAGTATTTTTCTGATTTGGATGCCATATGGTGATGATGTGCCATTCATTTTTTATGAGATGGTTTTGGCCAGCATGACTCATGACATTAGAGAGAGGATCTTTGAAGATCCAATCCTCATCTTGCCACTTGAGGGCAACCTTATTGCATCCCAATATCAGCAGATACTCTACACTTATCATGAGTGGAGAGGAAGGCAATGTGGGGTAGGCCATTTTTTCTACCATGATCGGTTATTCAGCCCACCTGCATTACAACAGCCAAAGTTGGAGGAGATTCTTCATGAGTTACCATTCTGGAGGGTGGCTCATTCTGTATGGATGATATCTTGGGGATGGGAGATTCACATGGGGATGATAGATACCAATACATATCAGATCTCATGCCTCAAGAAGGCCTCTAGATAACACATTTTTGCCTCCATGGGTATTTTACTTCTTCATGATGGCAACTATTTGGTATGGTCACCAAAGGCTAACTTGCATACTTGGGAGGGGCAATTTGGAGATGTATTGATGAGACAACATCTTGTTCCTTGGAGGTATTTATCAGATGAGGATGATACAGTAGGAAGAGAGGAGGCTCTTCAGTTCTATCCCTGCAGTTGCCTGAGGAAAAGCAACATTTGGGAGGGGAGGACTGTAATATTCCTAAATTAGCGTGCAACTAATGGGAATATTGATTTTGATTTTAGCACATAGTTAGATGAATAAATGGGGAAGAAGACCCATAATTATATTGAATAAGCATAAAATCCCCCTTGATGTGAAAAGGGATCATGAAAATAACTGGATCTAGCACTCTCATGTGTGAACAAGGACTAATGAAGGTCGACAAAGTCAAGTTTGACCAAGTCAACAAAACTAATGTGAGAGGAGTGGATCATCAATAAAGGAAGCTCAATATGAATGTGGATTAGTTTAGACAGCTATAAAAGAGTTGGATTGAAGACCCTTAGGTGTGAAAAGGGATGGAGCAGGTTGAAGAGGTCAACCTTGACCAAATCAAACAACATTGTTATGGAGGAGTGGCATTGATGAAGGTACAACGCAGTTTTGGAGGGAGATTGATTGTGTGATGGTGGAAACCCTAATGAGTGGGACCCAAGGTGAGAAGGCTCAAATTGTTTATAAGGTAGAGGATGGTAGCCATATGGGGTTATCTTATGAATGATATTTTGATATGTTTGTTTAGACTTTTTCTCTCTTCAACTGTTTAGCAAAGGTTGCTGGTGCTATTTAGCACTAATGTATTCCTATTTAGGCATTACAACTCTTTCCTTTAGAAGCCTCTTGGGAGAGTCTTGATCTATCATTCCACACATCTAGCATTCTATCCAAGCTTCTGTCTTCAGCTACAGTGCAATTTCTGCAGAATATTGTTTTTTGTTGTAGGGTGTTGCAGTGGAGGGTTGAGAAACCCACTTTTTGAGTTGGTTTTACATAGGAGGAAGGATTCCTTCTTTTGGGAGATCAGTTTGGAGGGTTCCTAAGCTTATTTCAGATCTTTGGCAGCAGGCCAATCTATTTCCATCACCTACAACATAATTTCAGTCTGGAATTGTGTTATTTTGGAAGGTAGCTTCAGTAGGGGATCTTGTGGTTCTTTTGGAGAGTTTTCTTGTGATTGAAGGGTTCATCCTTTCATGGGGGGAGACCTTTGAGAAGATCTGCATCAGATCTACATTATTTCAGCCTTCTATTCTCCTGTGCTTCAGTTTGTAGTGATTATTCAGTCTTAGGATTGTACATCAACATTTTTATTTGAGTTCTCTTGGAATTGTATAAAGGAGACTAGATATCAGTTTTTGGGCCATATTGAATAATATAATATCAAATCTATTTGTCTCTACCATTTCTATGTATAAACCTCATTAGACTGTGCTATCTCTTTATGGAGTAATTCCATATTGCAATAGTTTTGGGGTTTTAGCAATTTTCAGCCATACTAGGTGTGGGAGGCTTGTTTACCTCACCTAATATGATTTGTTTCTGATCTCCTCTTGGATTTAGATGTCATCTTGTTAGATCTAATGGATCCAAGGATTGATGTTGATTTTTATAGCATAAATTTCTAAAAATGCATTTTTCATGCATATGTTGTTGAGTTTTCCCATTTGGGAATATTGCAATACTATAGGAAGTTTATTAAGGGTTATGCATTGATAACTGCACCCATTGAAAATATTCTCAACAAGGATGCAATGTTCTATTGGGATGAGTATTTTCAGAAGATTTTTGAGATGATGAAGGAAAATATGATCATTTCAAACTTTCTGGTCTTCCTTGATTGGTGAAAGGTATTTCATGTACATGTGGATGCCTCCTGCATTATGCTCGAAGACGTATTAGCATAGCCAGGAGCAGGAGAGATTGATCAGCCCATTGCCTATGCAAGCCAAAAACTCTCAAGTGTAGATAGTAATTACTCAACCACAAACATAGAGGGCTACTAGTGGTGTACATGCTACAAAAATTCTGCCATTATCTATTAGGGGGCCATTTTAAGATGTTCACTGATCATTTTTCTTTGAATTACCTAATCAATAAGACTGTGTTGGGGGGGAAGATCTACAGGTGGTTTCTTTTATTCTAGGAATATGATTTTGAGATTATGGTAAACCTAGGAAGACTGAATGTTGGGTGAGACCATCTATCGCTTATTGATACTAAGGAGGAACCTACAAAATTTGAAGATTGATTTCCATATGTGCAGTTGTTTACGATAAAGGTGGTTGATAAGCATTTCCCTGATATCATTTAGTTTCTGACTACTAAATGCACGCCTGATGAATATATGGTTTAGCAGAGGAAATAACTCATGGCGCATGCAGCGAACTTCACCATTATTGTTGGATAGTTGTATAAAATGGGTGCATAAGAGGTTCTCCGAATATATGTCGTAGAGTATGAGAGACTAGCAATCCTAAATGAACCTCATGGAGGGGTTTTCGGTGGTCATTATGTAGGTAAGGCCACTGCACAAAATATTTTTCGGGCTGGGCTATGATGGCCCACGCTACACAATGATGCCTATGCACATTGTCACAGATGTGATGTGTGCCAAAGGATAGGAAATCCATAACGTAGAGAGGAGGTGCCCTTGAATTCACAAATGGTGTTGCAAGATTTTGAGAAATGGGCTATAGAGTTTGTGGGACCTATTAATCCTCCAGGAAAGAAGAGTCATAAACGATATAATCTCACTGCGATAGACTATGTAACTAGATGGGCTGAAGCCAAACCTGTGAAGGATAGTACTGCTGATGCAAATGCATAGTTTATATTTGAGAATATTGTGACTTGGTTTGGTTATATTAAGATTCTGATAAGCAATTCGGGTACACATTTTGTAAATGAGAAAATTGAAGCATTAACAGAATAATTCAAGATGCATCATCAGAGGATCTCTCCCTATTATCCTCAGGAAAATGGCGCAGTTGAAGCATTTTATAAGATCTTGGAGACCGCACTCACTAAGGTGTGAAATTCTAACCAAAATTATTGGGATGAGAAAGTTTCAGTAGTTCTCTGGACATATAGGACCACCCATAAGAAGTTGACTGGAAGGATACCTTTTAGGATGGTATATAGGTAAGAATGTGTGTTTCCAATGGAGTTCATTGTTCCTAGTCTGCGCATTGCAACATTCACCAATATGGATGAATACTATTCTCTGGAAGACTGACTATCACAGTTGGTTGCTTTCGAAGAAGATCACTTTATTGAAAATTATCACCAGCAAGTTCAAAAAGCAGGTGAAAAAGCATGGCATGATAGGCATATTAGGAAAAAGGTGTTCAAGGAAGATGATTAGGTCTTACTCTATGACAACATGTTTGCACCACCCAGGTAAATTGAAGATGCATTAGCTAGGGCCTATGTTGTTAAGGAAATAACTAATGGAGGTGCAGTGTGCCTGGCCACATTGAGCGGTGAACACATTCCTGGGTATGTCAATGGGAAGAATTTTAAGCCCTACAGGGTGACATTGTGCCTACCAAATGATTATATGGTCGAATTATCAGAGCTATGAAGCATCGATATGGCCACTGAAGGGCCTACCACAAAAAATTTGGTTCAACAAGCACAGGAAGCTGCAGCGTAAAGTTTGGACATGGTGCTCCCTCTAAAATCTTCTGTCAAGACGCTCCAAGCCAAGCTCAAGGAGAAGATGCCTCAATGACTCGGGACGAGTCACATGTTTTTGTTGGGGGCCTGTTTGAGTGGGGTCCCTAGGGGCACACTTTTTGATGTAATTTTGTGGAATTCTTGTATATGCGCACTGCGCGAATGAGTTAAGGTAATTTGAGGTGGGTCAAAGTCTCTATTTTTGATGTAAATGGATTTAAGGGTAAATTGTGGGCCTCAAACCATAATTTGAGACCATATTATATGCATGCTAAAGGAATATAAATATATCGATCGAGTCTAAGGAAATTAGCTCAGTAGAAGGCTATTTATAATATTCCTTCTTAGGAATTGCAGCAATATAGACAGTAAAAATGTTGTTTTCAAAAAATTATGCTATAGGATTGAGAAAAAATACTTGGATCCCTTATTTTATACATTATAACCCTCACATACAAAATGGGATAAAAAAAAAATCCCTCTAGCTATGTTAAACAGATCTCCCCAGCCCAATATAGCTCAAAAACACCCAAACCCCATGACTTATATCAAACAGAAATTCCAAAGAATGTGATAGCGTTATTCCATGAGGGTTTTTGTAGAAAAATATTGACAATAAAAAATCTAGATATTATATTATTCAAAGAGCCACGAAAATGGAGATCTAGCCCCTTTTATACAATATGGAGATAACCTGGCAAGGGTTTCATGAAAGCACAAGTACAAAATGGTAGATATAAAAATATAGATCTAAAATCATGCAGTCTACTACAGCTCTGTATATATATGGCTGAATAATACATAAGATGACTGAAAAATCCTCCTTACTAGCCTTTCGGGAGAGGGAGAGCCCCTTCTCCTAAGAAGCTAGCTCAAAATAAAGGGGTTTAACCCTTCCATAGCAACACCTTGAGAAATGAACTAGTTCCTGTAAGATAATTGCTTGACCCAAGGTCTGATAGTGGAAATGTAGCCCAGAATGCTCCTCTTAGATCCCTTCAACAAGTTGAACCAAGAAAGAGTATGGAACTCCCGCATGAGAATCCCTTGCATTAAACAGTGCAGCAAACCCAGCTAAATAGCTGAAGCATGCAAGAAGTCATAAGACCCAAACATAGAAAATATTCTGAATGAATCTCATGGCTGCCATCCCTTCCTTTTTATTCTTTGTGAGCCTCCTCACCCCTGACCCCACACATTCATGAGGTTAATTCCTTGCAAATATTCCTCCATCAAAACTGCACTGTCCCCATTGGTTTTCCTCCTCTTTTAATAGAGTTGTTGATTTGGTCAACATATATCTAGTCCTCATGCATTTCCTCCTTTCACACCAAAGGTGGCTTTATTTTCCTACCTAAACTGATCCCCTTTCATATTGGGAATTTTTTATTCATACTAAAGAGATTTAAGGGTCTCCCTACCCCATTTATTCTTCTAAGCTGCAAAATAGAGCAACATATAATATTCCAACTAGCAGTAGCTAATTGGGAATATTACACTATTATTGATGTTTTGATAAGTTTATGCATCTATAATATGTTGTAAAGGGTTTTGTCTGGGTTGGGTAGAAATGCTTCTGTTGTCTGTGTGCGTGGAATGGTTATGTGTAAGGGAAAGTCTTACATGTAGTGAAATGATATGATTTAATATAAAGGACAGATTTTCGTAAACTTCTTGTAGTTAATCTGAGTTATTTATTGTTTCTGTTCTATTGAGATCACATTTTTTCCTATTTCTTATTTATTATTTCATGATGATATCTGTTATGGTTTTTTATTCATATTGATGGTTGATAAATCCTCTTAAGTAATTACGCATTATTTAGATATGGTCTAGTTCTGTTATGTTTTATCTACACTGAGGTAATCTGCGACTCTGTCTTATTCTGTTAAGTATTGTCCGCATATTTTCATCATTGATATAAGTCGGCATTTTATCTTCTTAGGGCCACTTGATTATTTTCTCCCTGAAGGTGCGAAATCCTAGTTCGAGCACCTCCCCATACTACTTCGGGTGAGAATTTGATATGTACAATAAGGTCATTTCCGAAAGGGCCAATAGTTGGAAGGGTTGTTAGTTTCTCCATAAACTCTGAACCTAGGCCTGGTCCCTTCAAGCCAACAATGAGTAGCATATTTAGGTTTTCTGCAAATATGGGAGATTATGAAATGGATAATAGCATAATGAATTTAGGTTCCAATGTGAATATCCTACCAAATAGTACATGGGAAATGATGGGGAAGTTAGATATAACTTGGTCTCCTATTTATTTAAGGCTATCCAATCAAGATCATATCTTCCCAATTGGAATATTGATGGTTGTACCAATAGATATCAACGGAGCCATGATTACTGGTAATTTTGAAGTTATAGATATTTTTTAGGACATTGATCCATACCCTGCTCTATTAGGGATTGATTGGTATTTTGACAATCAAGTAATCAGTAACCTGAAAAAGAGAAAATATTTTTGAAACAAGGGATGTTCAAGTTATAACACCTTTGGACCCATGGGAAGGAGATTGGTACGTTGAGATGGTTAAAGGAGAATCAATCCTAGAATAATTGGACAATAATTACAATGTGATAGCCCATTAGAATGATTATCTAAAACCTACCACTAGTGGAGTGTTGATTTGGTGTAGTATGGGGCCTTGCACTTATGACTTAGAGGAGCCACTGGAAAACTGGAAAAATAGACTGCATGAGGTCATCAATCGAAGGTTTTCACACCTCACCAGAGTAGTTTGTTGGGCCAGAATAGAGTTGCATAACACCACAACTAAATTTGATGGAGTTTCCAAAATAACCATTTTTTTGCATGAATTTGAAGATCATATATCAAAGCACGTGATGATTTTCATGTTGGGTGTTGTGTTGTTCCCAAAACCTAGGAGGTGATGGTTTGTGCATAACAGTCAAATTTTTGGATGGTAGTAGTGTGAAATATTGTTGTGCATTAGGTTCAAGACTAATTTTGGGGTATCTAGGGGGAACTATTCCGGCATGGAGTGCCAAAGGACACACTTACGTTGGTGTGTTGTAGCATTGATTAGTGGACATGTACTGCAACATAAATGGATACACAAATTTGTACATATGCTAGACACTGTCCCCATGAATTGGTATATTGAGTTAGAGGTTCCAGAGGAACAAAGTAATGGAATTAGATGGCATAGAGCTTCCAGGTTACCTTTATGTTTGAGGCAAAATAACCATCACTCGACGAGGCTCTGAAGGTACTATGAAAAAATATTTTTACCAATGGATATTCTATAGTTCTAAAAGATATTCCATTGTGTCCTATACACAGACATTCATAAAAGATATAAGAGTTCATGGAATTTTATAATGTAGCGGATCTAGTAGAGTATAATGATGATCCCAAAAATATATAGATTCTGGAAGTTGAAGGAGAGAATAAAATGAGTATTCCAATGTTGCATACAGTTGAGGGCTTGTTTCTTATTAAAACCAGAAATGTGAATATTGGGAAAGAGGAAAATCCTAAATTGGTGATTATAGGGGATTATTGGGATGATGAAATGGTAAAAAGGTTGCAAATATACTGTGCAAGTACCAAGAGTTGTTCCCCAACACATTCACATAAATGAAGGTAAATGTAGGAGAATTGGGTTAGATTAGAATTCCATTGAAACTCGAGGCTAAGAATATAAAGTAGTGACCCTATCAATTGAACCCGATTTATAAAGAGAAGGTCAAGTGGAATTTGGATAAGATTATAAAAGAAGGAGTTGTCAATCCCATGGAAAAAATAGAATGGATTAGTCATATGGTGGTCCAGAACATGAAGACGAGAGAAATTAAAATTTTTGTATACCTCTAGAATTTAAATTATGCGTGTGCACATGACCCCTTCCCTACTCCTTTAACTGGCAAGATATTAGAGAATGTGGGTGGACATGCCAGCTTCTTCATTTACTGATGGATTGTCTCGTTACCATCAGGTGAAGATTGCAAAATAATATCTACCCAAAACCACCTTTATAATGGAGTGGGGATGATTTCAATACACAATCATGTTGTTTGGGTTGAAGAATGCACCGTCTATTTTCTCACACATAGTGAATTCAAAATTTAAGGAATTCATTCATAATTTTTTGGAAGTATACCTGGATGACTTGAATGTTATCAGTTTGTTAAAGAGGGAGACTGAGGTGTTTCAATTAATGTTGTGTCGGTAAAAATAGCGACAAAGTTTCATTAGATATAAATAAATTTTTATTTTTTCAGTTTATGGTATTTTTTGGGGCATATAATCTGCAAGAAAAGTTTTATGGTAGATACAGCCAAAATTGTGGTAATAATGGACCTATGACCACCTATATTAGTTAGGTAGTTACGATCAATCTTGGGGCATACATGATATTATCAGAATTTTATCCAAGGGTACACTCAGATTACTTCCCCTATAGAGAAGTTGCTGAAAAAGGAGACCAGGCTCCATTAGGATGAGTGTCAGCATGATTTGGACACCTTTAAGGAGAAACTAGTGATCGCGTCGATTTTGGTGTTCTCAAATTTGCATAAGGAGTTCCATGTGCATGTTTATGCTTCATCAATGGCACCAAATGTGATTTTATCACATCCTAGGGAACCTAAGAGCTTGATCATCCCATTTACTTTACCCATGGGAATTTATTTACAATTGATAATAACTACACCACAATGGAAAGAGAGGGACTTGCAATGGTCTGTGCACTTCAAAAGTTTAGACATCACGTATTGGGTAACAAGTTCAAATTGTAAATCGATCATTTGGCATTGAACTACCTTGTTATAAAACCCATGATGGGGGGAAAGATTTATATATGTTTGTTGTATTTATAGAAATATGACTTTCAAGTGGTGGTCAAGCATGGTCAACTAAATGTTGGACTTGATTATTTGTCGCACTTGATCACAGGAGAAGATGCCCAAAATTTGGAGTACAATATTCAAGATGTGTAGCTCTTTATGTGACCACGGTGGATGCACATTTTGAGGATATTTTAATATTCTTGAGTACAAGGATGGTGCTAGAAGGGTATACTATTTCACAGAAGAAACAATTGGTAGTAAAAGTGGTAGAATATTATATGATCGTAAGTTACATATATAATTTAGGTGCAGATGGAATTTTGCACAGATTTGTATTATAGCATGAAAAAACCATGATACTAACGAAGGCGCACACATGCATCATTGAAGAGAATTATGCATAACAAGCCATGGCACAGAAGATCCTATGTGGAGGATTGTGGTGTCCTATTTTACATATTCATGCTAAGGAGTTTTGTAGAACCTGTGACATATGCTAATGAGTGGAGAAGCCTTCCCGAAGAGATGATATTCCCTTGGCTCCCAAAATAACCCTGCATCCATTCAACAAATGGGAAATGGATTTTGTGGGTCCATTCATCCCACCCGCAAGGAGAAATAGTGTGCACTATATTATCACCACCACTGCCTATCTGACTAGATTGGCATAATTCATGCTTGTCAAAGAGTATCCTAATGAGTGATCACGAAACTCACTTTTTGAACAAGGCCATTGTAGCAGTGATAAAGGATTTCTATATCTATCATAAAAAAAACACTCCCTACCATCCACAAGCTAATGATACAATGAACCCATTTAATAAAATATTTGAAACAAAACTTACTAAGGTATGTAATTTATAACACGATGACTAGGACTTGAGGTTACCAGTGGTTTTGTGGGCATATAGGACCACATGCAAGAAGTTGACTAGACAAACACCTTTCTAGTTAGTGTATGGGTAGGAGGAAGCAATGGCAATGGATATTTTGGTGAAAATATTTGAAATTACAACATCCACATAGTTGGAAGAACCTAGCACAGTGGATCAGAGGTTAGAGGAGCTATTACAACTCGAAGAATATTTCACAGTAGCCATTTTTCACCAAGAAGTGCAGAAGGCTAGAGAGAAGGCATGGCATATTGAAATATTAAACCAAAGACATTTAAGCTTGAATATTTGGTACTACTATATGAAAACAATATTTTATAGCACTCGACAAAATTTAAGATGCATTGGATGGGACCCTACATTATCCAACATGTGACAGATGTGAGAGTAGTACAACTAAACAATTTGGATGGTAACCTTACAAAAGGATTTTGTTAACGGGAGTTGGTTGAAGCTATATAGGGATAGTAGGGCTCTTGTGCACTAGGTGTGAGGAGATAGAAAGTGTTCTACCCTTTTCACATAAGTAAATTATGTTGGCTGTGATTGATAGTTAGATTTGTGTTATTTATTTTTAGAGTCAATTAATAGTGGTTATTATCTATTTTCGAGAGTAGAAGTTATTAGATGGTTGCAAGATAAGTCGCATTATGTGTAAATGTAGAACACTATGCACTAGAGGGTGTTGAGATTCAACAAGATAATGATCCTAGTGAAAATTAAGAACCTACACTAGGTGGAGCCCGCAGGCTATTTTTAGGTGATATGTCTATTTTTAGAATTTGGATCAAAGTCTATTTTTAGAAGTAGTCTATTTATAGATGGTTGAGAAAATTATATGGATGGATGGGCATCTAAGTTTGGAATGCATGTGAGAATTTGATTCATGGAATGCATGTCTAAAATTAGAATGCATGTCGATTTTTTTTAAGCCCTTAACAAAAATTAGACAATAAATAATTATCTATTTTGAATGAGCACTTGGAACTAGTTAACTGAAGTGGAAAATCAGTTAGCTAAGTGGATTTCGATTTTAAGTGGTTGGTTGGTGGACCATGTAGTGGAATTCATTGTAACTGAGTGATACAAAGTTGTGACAGAGTTGGATGTGTAGTTATGTGACTTGTTGTTTATTTTAACTCAGTTAAGTGAGTTAAACTCAGTTGTGATAATTGTAACTAGTTGTAACTAAAGATACACTAGTGAGAGACCAGTGAATTAATTATTTAATTAATTCAAAATTAGTGGTATCAGATGCAACTGAATAAATACTACTGTTAATTACATGCATGTCAGATCCAGTGAAGACCCAATTGAGAGATAGGTGAAAGGGCCTAGTTGACTATCAGTTGTGACTATAGTGGTGCATTCAATGCAACTACACACACATTGGAGATTCCAATGAGGATTGCGCAATGAAGGAAATGCAATATCAAATTCATTCAGGGATCTTCATCAACATGGATTGTGCAGTGGAGGCAGGCTGTCAGGAGGCAGTAAATTGGTGCATGTTTATGCCAATTTTTGTATGATAGTGTGAAACGATTGTACATTGTACTGAGAACTCTTGGAGTAGAGTTTTGTATGATATTTTTTCATGATCCATGATATACCCAATATATGATATTTTTGGTTTTTAGCTTTATGCTTTCCCAGTAAAAACTTCTGTGTTATGTGCAATTTATTTTTCTTCATGTGTTTGCAATTGGTGATTAAATTTCCACAAAGAATTAAGTAGAAGGATTCTATATTTAAAAGTGGATATAATTTTTAGATTGGGAGAGTCTAGTAATACATCACCGTATTTATAAATTTCTATATGGTATCGTAGCAAAGAATATTGCAATATTGAAGTAGTAGCTGAGCTTTGTTGGTGGGAACAATTCAAATTTGCTGCAAGAATTTCTTGGTGCGACAGTTGAGTAAACATCGAAATGGCTTTCAATGGTTTGTGGTTAGAGTATGCACTCGAGGGCAGCTCCAACTACTTTTCATGGAAGGATAGGATGGAGGCGGTGTTTGAAGATAATGGCTTGAAGGAATTCATCGATAGCGATGTTCCTAAGCCCACTTCAACGGATGCTGCATTACTTGACGCATGGCAAAAGAAAGTAGCAAAGATGAGAAGAATTATGTTGGAAGGTGTGAGAGACCATATTTTTGCAATCCTTCATGGGAAATCCACTCCATTTTCAATTTGGAAGGCTTTTACAGATATTTTCCAAAGCAGCAGCGACCATAGGAAATTGATGTTGAAGGATAAACTCAGAAAAGTCAAAATGGAGAAGGGTGACAATATTCCTAAGTATCTCACAAAGTTTTTCCAATTTAGGGATGAACTAGGGAGTGTGGGAATCACTGTTGTTGATGATTATTTGGTGAGCTTGGCTCTCTTGGGACTTCCTAAGAGTTGGCACAGTTATCAAGACTCTATCAATAGACAAGAAAAATTGTCAGATTGGGAATGACTTTGGTCGGATCTAGTGCAGGAGGAGTTCAGGCGGAACACTAGGGATGGCTCTTCATCAAAGCATGATGATGAAGAGGATTATGCTTTTGCTGCCAAAGCAAGGAAAGAGAAGGGGAAGAAATTCCACTCAAAATTCGAGGCTAAAGGCAAGAAGCTGGATTTGTCCAAGGTGAAGTGTTTTCACTGTCACGAACATGGGCATATCACCACTATCTTCCCACGGAAAAAGAAGAACAAGAAGGTTACTGGAGCTACAGCTAGTGAGGCCCTTGCCTCACAATTTGAACTTGATTTCTATTTGATCACATGCTTGGTTTCAAGAAAAATGGGATCAGTGTGGTATCTTGATAGTGGTGCTTCCTTCCACATGACGGGAGATAAGGAGCTTTTCTGTGACTTGGAGGAGAAAGATATCCAAATGCATATAGAGATGGGAGAAGATGGATTATACAGTGCAACCAAAATTGGTACCATTACCTTTGAGAGGTAGTCAAGTAAACCATTTATATTGAAATATGTTATGCATATTCCAGGTTTGAAGAAAAACTTGATCTCAATCGTGATGTTGGAGGATAGAGGTTATGACATTTTTTTCAGCAATGGAAAATATTTCATGCGACATAAAACAACAGGTCCAACCAAGAGGATAGGGATTCGAGTTAAGAATATCTACAAGCTAGAAGTGGATGGCTGCTCTACAATGGTGGGCAAGGAAGAAGTGGTGAGCAAGGATGAGGGCGAATTATGGCATAGGCGATTGGGCCATCTTCACCATGGCGCCTTGAAGATTTTGCAGCATATTTCTACTGGACTTCCCAAGGGTACACTTGCATAGATAGATCAGTGCAAGGGGTGTACTATGGGTAAGTTTTTGAAGACCACCTTTCATGAAAAGGAGAACTGTGCTTCAATGATCCTAGAGAGAGTTCACACAAACATGTGTGGGCCATTCTCGATTGATTCAATAGAAAAAAATAGGTATTATGTTATTTTTGTTGATGACTATTCTCATAGATGCTGGATTTTCTTCATGCAGAAGAAAGATCAAACATTCTCAAAGTTTTGTGAGTTTAAAGCATTGGTGGAGAAAGAGTTAGGGAAGAAAGTGAAGGCTTTGCAGAGCGATAATGGTGGTGATTATATCTCGAATGAATTCAAAGACTTCTATAGAAAAGAAGGAATTCGTAGAGAACTCATAACGCCTCGTAACCCACAGCAGAATGAGGTTGCGGAGAGGAATAGCAGAACGATCATGGATGCTACACAAGCTATGCTGCATGATTAGGGCCTACTAATGCACTTCTCGGTGGAGGCATGCAACACTGCAGTTTATGTGCAAAACCGTTGTCCTCATAGAGTACTTGGCATGAGTACACTTGAAGAAGCTTTTACTGGGAAGAAACCAGATGTTTTTCACTTTAAGATTTTTGGCTTATTTGTTTATGTTCATGTGACCAAGTATGCCAGGAAGAAGCTAGAGCTGACTACTGAAGTTGGGATATTTTTTGGGTACACAGAAACACCCCATAATTATCAAGTGTATTTTCCAAAAAATTGAATGACTGTGGTGCGATGGGATATAAAATTCAATGAGGAGAAAGCCATTAATTTTTCACTTGAGAGGGAGCTAGACTTGCATGGAGAGGAGTAACTTCTTGTTCCCAAATATGAGTCTCTAGATGTGGATCAGCCACAGGAGGAGGTTCATGGAGTGGAGGAGTCCACTCACGCATAGCCAAACATCAGAACTGGCAGAAGGCGTACCACAGAAGCTGAGAGGTTGAAGCCTTATGTGACACAGAATGTAGGAGTCCCTACTTCACATCACAGATAGAGACAGTCTCCTAACCGATTCACTGGAGACATGGATCTCATGAGAAAATGTATTGTGACTGGGCCATCTTCCTTTCAGGAAGTAGTGCAGGAGCCCACATGGGTAGATGCAATGGTGGATTATGACTCCATTGTTAGAAACAGTGCTTGGGAAATTGTTCCAAGGTCGGTTGATAAATCAGTGGTAGGTTCAAGATGGATCTACAAGGTAAATCAAGCTGATGATGGGAGCATTAAGAAGTATAAGGAAATATTTGTGGCCCGGGGCTTCTCACAGATCAAGGGGATTGATTATGAAGAAACCTTTTCACCTGTTGCATGATATTCTTCCATAAGGACCATCCTTGCTCTCTCAATGCAGATGGATTGGCACATTCATCAGATAGATGTGAAGACTGCATTCCTTAATGGGATCATTGAGGAAGAAGTCTACATTGAGAAGCCTGAAGGATTTGAGATCTTTAGTAGCGATTCGCATATGTGTAGACTCAAAAGGGCGATGTATGGGCTGAAGCAAGCACCCCGTGATTGGTACACTCAGATCGATAGCTATTTCACTGGACTTGGCTTCACCAAGAGTGAGGCAGATGAAAATCTATACCAGATTTTGGTGGAGGGTAAGATTTTAATCATTATTCTTTATTTTGATGATTTAATACTGACTGGTGATGAGCAGCTTATACACTCATTCAAGGAGGATCTTTCAAAGGAGTTCGAGATGAAGGATTTGGGCCTCCTTCATTATTTCCTTGGATTGGAAATATGGCAGCAAGAAGGTGAACTATTTATGTCTCAAGGAAAGTATGCAAGGAAGATACTCGGTAAGTTTCACATGGAGGGCTACAAACCCATGGATACTCCTCTTCCAAGAAATTGGAGGAAAGAGGATGCTACGTCAGCAGAGGTAGTGGATGCTACTGTCTATCAGCTGTTGGTGGGTTCCCTCATGTATTTAGTTAATACAAGACATGACATATGCTATGCGGTGAACTAGCTTAGTCAAGCGATGGTTAAGACTACCAAGCTCTTTTGGAAGGTGGGAAGGCATGTCTTGAGATATCTTAGGGGCACATATGAGTATGGCTTATGGTACATACAAACGGATGAGGTGAAGTTGCATGGCTTTACGGATGCAGATTGGGCAGGCAGCCCAATGGAAATAAAGAGCACATTAGGAGGGGTTTTCAGTATCAGATCTATAGTTGTTCCTCGGTATAGCAGGAAACATAGATCTGTTTCACTTAGTTCAACGGAAGAAGAATAGATGGCAGCAAGTCAAGCTGCATGTAAGGCTATCTGGATAAGGAAGATCCTGGTCAGTTTATTCGGTTCTCATTTAGATCCTACAGTGATTCATTGTGATAATCAGAGTTGCATTAAAATCTCAATTAATCATGTGTTTGATGATAGATCTAAGCATATAGACAACTGGTATCATCATATCAGAGATTGTGTGCAGCGGAAGATCATGTTGCTTCAGTACATTCCTACGGAAGATCAGGATGTAGATATTCGGATGAAGGTGCTCACCAGGAGCAAATTCAAATGCCATAGAAACATGATCGGGGTGAAGGATAATCCCTTTCTTATTGAAAGGGAGTGTTGAGATTCAACAAGATGATGATCCTAGTCAAAATTAAGCACCTACACTAGGTGGAGCCCACAGGCTATTTTTAGGTGATATGTCTATTTTTAGAATTTGGATCAAAGTCTATTTTTAGCAGTATTCTATTTATAGATGGTTGAGAAAATTATATAGATGGATGGGCGTCTAAGTTTGGAATGCATGTGCAAATTTGGTTCGTGGAATGCATGTCTAAAATTAGAATGTGTGTCGATTTTTGTTAAGCTCTTAACAAAAAATAGACAATAAATAATTATCTATTTTCAATGAGCACTTGGAGCTAGTTAACTGAAGTGGAAAATCAGTTAGCTAAGTGGATTTCAAGTTGAAGTGGTTGGTTGGTGGACCATGCAGTGGACTTCATTGTAACTGAGTGATACAAAGTTGTAACAGAGTTGGATGTGTAGTTATGTGAGTTGTTATTTAGTTTAACTCAGTTAAGTGAGTTAAACTCAGTTGTGCTAGTTGTAACTAGTTGTAACTAAAGATACACTAGTGAGAGATTAGTGAATTAATTATTCAATTAATTCACAAGTAGTGGTCTCACATGCAACTGAATAAATACTACTGTTAACTACATGCATGTCAGATCCAGTGGAGACCCAGTTGAGAGATAGGTGAAAGGGCCTGGTTGACTATCAGTTGTGACTATAGTGGTGCATTCAATGCAACTACACACACATTGGAGATGCCAATGAGGATTGCGCAGTGAAGGTAAGGAAATATTGAACTCATTCAGGGATCTTCATGAATAGGGATTGCGTAGTGGAGGTAGGTTGTCAGGAGGCAGTGAATTGGTGCATGTTTATGCCAATTTTTGTATGACACTGTGAGATGATTGTACATTGTACTGAGAACTCTTGGAGTAGATTTTTGTACGAGATTTTTTCATGATCCATGATATACATAATATATTATAGTTGGGGTTTTTAGCTTTATGCTTTCCCAGTAAAAACTTCTGTGTTATGTGCAATTGATTTTTCTTCATGTGTTTTCAATTGGCGATTAAATTTCCACAAAGAATTAAGTAGAAGGATTTTGTATTTAACAGTGGATATAATTGTTAGATATGGAGAGTCCGTTAATACATCACAGTATTTATAAATTTCTACAGAGGGAGTTTCACGCAGTACTAGTGTTTGAATAAAAAATGTGCATTGTTGGGTGTGTCCTAATCAAATAAATTCCATGCATATAAGTGAAATGATAGTACGAGAGTGTCAGAAAGGGAAGGTTATTTTAATATATGGTGCAACATTGTAATATTCCTACTTAGCCCAAGTTGAGAGGAATATACAATTTTTTTTCATTTTCTGTTGATTGAATAAATGAATAAAGGAGGACATGTAAAACTTCTGAAAATAATGAATAAATCAATGCCACATGTGAGCATGAACAAATATGGGCTATTTACATAATCACACTTAGGTGTGAAAGAGATTGGAGCACTTGACCAAGTCATCCAGGACCAAATCAAGAGCGTTGTCTAGATATAGTGAATCTCCTAGAGGCACAACGCAGTTTTAGTTGGAGGCTTATCATGTGAATGCAGCTAAATCATTGAGATGGTTTAGGGTTTGACAAGACTTTCATCCTATAAGAGGAAGAGGAGGAAAATAGAAGAAGGTTGTTGATTATGCATATTTCTGAATATATTGTCTATTCATACATATATCATTCTCTGCTGTTTAGCTGAGGATAGTGTTGTTTAGCACTAGGGTGTTCCTGTGCGGCAATCCCACTTCTTCCATTGAGGAGTTCTTGGAAGAGTCTTGCTGATTTCATCCACTATCAGGCATTTGGATAAGATCATATTTGAACTACAATGTAGATCTTATTGAGGGTTTGGTTGTCCTTGCAATTTGCAGCAAGTGGAGGCTAGATCTGCTCAGATCTTGGCCACTCCCAGGCCTCTTTTCACTGGGAAAGTCTTCTATCCCATGGGCAAGAGAGTTCTGAACCTTTGGAGCTGATATTTCAGATCTTGGCATCAAGCCAACCCAGTTCTTCAACCTACAGCGTAGTTTACCTTCCAGGACTGCGTTATTTGCAAGAAGGAAGTTGCAGGGTGTTTTGACCCACTTTTGAGGAGAGATCTCTGGTGTTGGGATTTTTCCCTTCATTATGGTGATCCATGGATTAGATTGCTGATCCATGTTCTGTATAGATCTGATCTACTTCTATTTTAAACATATTTAGAAATTTCTGAATACTACTGTAGATCTGCTACTTTTGATCTCAGATCTACTCTCCGTGTTGCATGATTTGATCAAAACCCCAAGGTGATCTTGTAAAGGGGCCTTTCTAGTGTACAAATATGAAATAGATTTGATATTTTGTACACAAATCTACCCTATATCTGGAGTGTAATATACAGCTGCTACAGCTCTTATAAATAATGTTGTCAAGCTATTTTGCAGTCAATACATGTGTTGCAGCCCTTTTTCTTGAGGAATTTATTCTACTCTTGTCTTCTACTTTCTATTGTATACTGTAAGGACCTCATCATTGATCTTATTTATTTCTGTATATATAAAATTCAATCCCTCTTATTGGTCTCCTGCTCATTCTCACAAAACTTCATTATTTCTAAAGTAGTTTGTTGCATATAGCTGCAGCCCCTCTCTTTGGGTGTTTTCCAGCTATACTAGGTGGTGGGAGGTATGTTTACCTCACCTAGTTTGATTTCTTTTTGCTCTCCTTTTTTATCTAGACACTAGATCCACTGATCTAAGGGATCTAGGAGCTGCAAACTCATTTCAGTGCATAGATTCATAAGGAGTGCGTTATTTCAGCAAGCTTTGCTGAGCATTCCCATTTGGGGATCTTACAGTGGTATTCGAGCTTCTTTCTTGGCACAGCCTATGCTTTCATTGAAGATTAAAAGCCAATATGACCTTAAAATAAGATGATCCTCTTACTGATAGAGAAAAGAAGTATCAGATTAGAAGCCAGAAGAAATTTGATTACACCAATGATGATCAAGACAGGGGTAAAGACCATGAAACTGGAAGTGATAAAGAAGGAGAAGAGTTTGCAAGAACTATTTTGGTAGCCATGCAAGATCTTGCTAGAGAGATCAAAGAATGACACTAGACGGGCTCAAGGAATCTCCTAGGAGGTTTCATCCCAGTGAAA
Source organism: Pinus albicaulis (assembly GCA_034641835.2). Classification (NCBI taxonomy): domain Eukaryota; kingdom Viridiplantae; phylum Streptophyta; class Pinopsida; order Pinales; family Pinaceae; genus Pinus; species Pinus albicaulis. Next base: position 653,073,098 of record CM076576.1, on the reverse strand, counting down.
GCTCTGGCATGTCTCACCACTGGAGTGATCAAATAGTGACCCAGCCACAAGCTCCACAACGCTCTACTATGCCTACTTTATTGGCTGTGGAGAATGAAGGACCTCATGAGAAAGCATCCCTTGAAGACTATTTTGAATAATATGAGTCCCAAAATCAGAGATTCAACGACCACCTGAGTTTTCAAGAGTTTTGTCACCTCAAGGACAAAAGAAGACCAAGGCATTAGTATAGAGATGGTGGATTCACTCAGAATCATGATTGACATCACTCTATGGACAGATTATTTTTACCCAAGTTTGATGGATCATCCACTAGTTCTACCAAAGAATGGGTAGAAAATCTGGATATATATTTTTAGTTGAACAAAGTCCCTGATATGGAAGCTATCAAGATCGCAGCACTGCACTTTGAAGGTGAAGCACACAACTGGTGGTTCCATTGGTTGTCTACATTGGGCCATGCCAATGTGACTGCCTATTCTAAATTTACTAGAAGACTGGTGGATAGGTTTGATAGAAAGGATCCAGAAGCACCTTTCATGAGCCTTGCAAATTTGAAGCAGTCAGGTAATGCAAAATCTTATATCTCTGAGTTTATGAGATTATATGTTATGGTTCCTGATTTGTCTGCAGCAAGGAGGGTGCACATGTTCATCGATGGCTTGGATGAACCTCTACATGGGTTGGTTAAATCTACCAAGCCCATTACATTGCATGATGCCATTGAGAGGGCTAGAGACCTTCAATATGCCTTGCCAAAAGCAAAGGCAACCTTTCAGAAAAATCCATCTTACCTTTCCAAAGGGAACGAAGAGAAAGCTGCTCCTTCCAAGGAGAGCTCATTCAAGAAGCCTCTTGATATTGAAGTCTGAAGGGAGCTAAGGAATAAGAGGCTATGTTTCAATTTCCAAGAATATTGGGCACCTGGACATAGATGTGCTGCTGGAAAATCACACTACATAGAAGTCTTCTCAGATGTTGAGGAGGAAGAAGAAGATGATGAAACAAGGAGAGGTCACAACATTGACAATGTTGAGGGAGATCCAACACCATCGGGAGATGGGAGTGGAGCTTTTTCTCCTATTAGAGGAACTCTTTCATCTTTGAGGGGAGTACCTAAGTACTTGACCTTAAGAGTTCATGGTTCAATCATGAATCAGAGGGTATCTGTTCTTATTGACAGTGGGGCCACCCACAACTTTATTGATGCTCATCTTGTGCAGAGGAGGGCCATACCCACTGATACCTTTGAGGGATTATCTGTTCTAGTCCCAGAAGATATAACAATGCAATGCATGCATTATGTCCCATCACTTTCAGTCACCATGGGATCCTACACTTTGGTGGATCACTTCTTTGTAGTTGACATACCAGACACCGATGTTATTTTGGGTGTTCAATGGTTGATTACATTGGGGAAATTCACCATTGATTGGGAGGCTTTGAAAATGGAATGGGTGGACAAGGAGAGTGGTGCACCTCAAATGATCAGAGGCATGCATTCTTACCCCTCACATAACACTTCCACATAGAAAACAGAGATGGATTTTCGCAGTGGAAGCAAGGACCTCACTGTCCCTTCTCTCATGTTCATGAGATTCTTGCAAGGGACACTCTCATCTAGTGGAAAAACACCAAGGATGCCACCTGATTCAGTTTTAGTGGGAGATATCTCACTACTTGATGCTCCACAATCAGATCCAGGAGGGAAGGGATCATTAGGAGACACAGCTACAGCACTGGAAGGCTTGAGCAAGCACAAGAAGGAGGGAGATTTTCCTCTCTCATTATCCTCGCCATCCTTCATCCCTTTTTCTACGTTTTTGAAGGAGAAAAAGGGAAGGTATATCCTTCCTACTTGTACCTTTGGCATAAGGAATGTCAAAGGAGAGATCAGCAACATGGCAGGCATTCCTATTAATGCATCATCAACGTTGTCTTTGCTGGGGAGTGTAGATCTATATTGGAAATCCTAGCTGTCGATGGATTATTTCAAGGATCTCTACATGAAGAGGGCTATCTAGTCCATGAGAGAGTCATCTATCATCATGATAGGATATTCTTACCTAGAGCCTCCAAGCTCAAGGAGAGGATGCTACAAAGGGCCCTTGAGGAGTTCTGTTTCAGCCCTACCTATTCTATGAAGATCTACAACACTATCATGAGATGCTTTGAATGGGAAGGATTTGGAGGGGAGCTACATCAGAATTTTCTAGAATGCAAGATCTATGTGGGTTTGGGGCAGCCAAAGGACTCTATGCAAGAGTCATTTTAGTTATTTCTTCCTTCTCTTGAAAAGGGAGGAAAATTTGTGCACAATTCCATGTATAGAAGACACATTGATAGTGAAAAATATGGTCATGTAACACAAGCTTCATTTTCTGATTTGACACATTTTTTCACCATGTTATTGTAGGCCATGACTCCCAATAGGAGTGTCGTATCATGTAAATCTCATGGCAAGCATTGGGCCACTGCAATTTCTGAATTTGGCCACTCCCCTGCTATGTAAAGGGAGATTCTTTTTCATGATGGGTGCTTCCCAAAGGCACCAAACATATCTCACATTTTCAACCATGGTGAGATAAATTGTGTAGCACGAAAGTGGTGGGGAAAGCACTTAATACACCTTGATCTGATGCAGGTAGGAGATGCACTGCACTGGCACCATATGTGGGACTTTGACTCACGTGCTCATGCCCGAATTTTTGTTTGTATATATGTAATTATGCTTCCATATTTGGATGGTATAGTTGTACTTTTCATGGGATTGTATGGAGGGATGATGGGTAGTTTGCATGTACCACATGGGATGGAAACTCTCTATATACCTTATGCTACATGCTTTAGAGAGAGTATTGGACCAACCATGTTTGTTTCTATTAAGTTCTTGACTCCTTGTGGGATGGGTTTTGTATATCTCATGATGACTTTGGAGGAACAGTTCATGGAGGATTGGATTGGTGAACACTTAGCTCATGATGAAATATTGATCTTTGATGGTGTCACCAATGAAGAAGGAGAATTGTTGCAGCACTCACCCTATCATTTGCTTTAGGACAAGCAACATTTTTGAGGGGAGGACTGTAATGTTCCTACTTAGCCCAAGCTAAGAGGAATATACAATTTTGTTTCATTTTTTGTTGATTGAATAAATGAATAAAGGAGGACATGTAAAACATCTGAAAATAATGAATAAATCAATGCCACATGTGAACATGGACAAATATGGTCTATTTACACAAGCACACTTAGGTGTGAAAGAGACTGGAGCACTTGACCAAGTCAACCAGGACCAAATCAACAGCTCTGTCTAGATACAGTGAATCTCCTAGAGGTACAACGGAGTTTTAGTTGGAGGCTTCTCATGTGAATGCAGCTAAATCATTGAGATGGTTTAGGGTTTGAAAAGACTTTCATCCTATAAGAGGAAGAGGAGGACAGTAGAAGAAGGTTGTTGATTATGCATATTTCTGAATATATTTTATGTTCATACATATATCATTCTTTGTTGTTTAGCTGAGGATAGTGTTGTTTAGCACTAGGGTGTTCCTGTGCGGGAATCCCACCTCTTCCATTGAGGAGTTATTGGAAGATTCTTGCTGATCTCATCCACTATCAGGCATTTGGACAAGCTCGTCTTTCAACTACAATGCAGATCCTGTTGAGGGTTTGGTTGTCATTGCAAGCTGCAGCAAGTGGAGGCTAGATCTGCTCAGATCTAGGCCACTCTAGGGCCTCTTTTCACTGGGAAAGTCTTCTATCCCATGGGCAAGAGAATTCTGAACCTTTGGAGCTGATATTTCAGATCTTGGCATCAGGCCAACCTAGTGCTTCAACCTACAGGGCATTTTCCCCTCCAGGACTGCGTTATTTGCAAGAAGGAATTTGCAGGGTGTTTTGAACCACTTTTGAGGAGATATCTATGGTGTTGGGGTTTTGCCCTTCACTATGGTGATCTATGGATTAGATTGCTGATCCATGTTCTGTATAGATCTTATCTACTTCTATTGTGAACATCTTCAGAAATTTCTGAATACTACTGCAGATCTGCTACTTTTGATCTCAGATCTACTCTTTGTGTTGCATGATTTGATCAAAACCCCAAGGGGATATTGTAAAGGGGCATTTCTAGTGTACAGATCTGAAATAGATCTGATCTTTTGTACACATATCTGCCCTAGATCTGGAGTGTAGTATACATCTACTAAAACTCTTATAAATAATGCTGTCAAGCTATTTTGCAGTCAATACATGTGTTCCAACCCTCTTTCTTGAGGAATTTATTCTATTATTTTCCTCTACTTTCTGTTGTATACTGTAAGGACCTCATCATGGATCTGATTTATTGTTGTATATATAAAATTTGATTCCTCTTATTTTCCTCCTTCTCTTACTCACAAAACTGCGTTATTTCTGAAGCACTTTGTTGCATATAGCTGTAACCCCTCTCTTTGGGTGTTTTCCAGTCATACTAGGTGGCGGGAGGTTAGTTTACCTCACCTAGTTTGATTTGTTTTTGCTCTCCTTTTGGATCTAGAAACTAGATCCACTTATCTAAGGGATCCAGGAGCTACAAACTCATTTCATTGCACAGATTCCTAAGGAGTGCATTATTTCAGCAGGCTTTGCTGAGTATTACCATTTGGGGATCTTACAAAAATTAAATAGAAGTACTCTATTCATTGGATTAAGTCAATATTATGACGATGAAAGATGATGTGAAGTGAACCAAATGTGATGGTAGACTAATAATCATACCTAGATGGGTAATAACTACTAAAGGGAAAGAAGGAAACTAACAAAATCCTAAATCAGATTGCTGGCAACAAGAAAGAGAATGTGAATGTACCATCCATTCAAGTGTATGGGTATTAGGGTCATATGATTAAAAGAGGTTAATTTTGAGGTGGATTGGACTTAGTGGGTATGAATTGATGTTGTTCCCAGAGGCAGCATTTGTAGGTTATCCTATTGAGCTATGTCTTGAAGAAGATCTCACATAAGTCCAACGCAGAAGTGCAACAATTCAGGTCTGCAAATATTGATAACGAACCCAGTGTAATGATTGTCTATGGGGATAGGGGTAATCACTACGATGGTTATAAAGTACCACCTAAGGGAGTTATGGTAGAAAAAATAGATATAAGAAATTTTAGTGTATGTGGGATATTAGAGGAATAAATAAGCTAGTCATTGAGATAAGAAAGGTAATGTTAGACTAACGTGAGGGAAATATGGAGTTATGCTAGTAGCAGTGAGGGAAGCTAAAGGAATGGGAGTAACTCAGGGAATATGACAAGGATGATCCTATGTTTCTTGGTGATACTGTATAACGTGGTAATGGAAGAAGAGATAGCATCAAAATAAGAAAATATGATAAGGAGGAGATAAAGGAATTCATCTATTGATGGTGGCCTGGGAAAGGGAGGGCCCCTTTTGCTAAAAAGGATGGTTTACATTGCAAACTACAACTGCACGATTAAGATAACATGGCATGGATTATCGGAGGGAATTGGGAATATATCTTGCAATCCAGTGTCAGGGTAGTCCCTATAATGGGGGATGTAGCAGTGGAACGAGGTTCCCTTCTCATGTATATAAAGGTGGCATGAGAAGTCCTCAAGAAGAACCCTTGCCTTGGTGGATAGAAAATATTGAGACCACCTTGAGGGTGTGTAGGTGGTCCTCTAACTGTGGATGCACCGCTCAATATAATAGCCCTCTAGATATCAATTGGCTACATATAAAGTGAAGGTATTCTCAATCTTTTCCAAGGAAATGAGAAGGTGGAGAAAAAAGAATAAGGTAAAGGTCATAGATAGACACATAACTCTATCTTGGAGCAGTAGTGGTAGCTCAAGCTCTTTATTTATCAAGAAGCACTACAGGAAGCAAGGCATGGCACTTTCCTCTTATCTCGGCCCATAGTTCCATGACAACTAGAACCTCTAACCACCCTTGAAAAATTCTCTACCAGGAGAAAAAGGTTAAGCTAAGAAAAAATTATTATTTTGAACCCATGGAGATAAGAGAAGGATTGAGTGGCTCGGGATGAACCACATTTTTACGTTGGAGGGTTGTTGGAGGTTGAATATTTTTTTGAAATTTTGTTAATATTAGTGCAATGCATTGTGTACAAGAGAGTGGCACGACAGATAAGTGCCCAACGTGCAATGGAAAGGCTAGTGTGAGAAATGGATATGCAATGCAGGGAGACTCTGTAGGAAGAATATCGCACTGTTGAGCAAGAGAGGACACATGTGAATAAATATGGAAGTTAGGATTTGCGGATGATTAACGAAGGGGAGGAAGGTCATCATGGAAGAAGAATCTAGAGATATTTGTAGAGGAAAGGAAGTCAGCAAAGTCATGACGAGATAGTAGTAGGTATTCTCAGCGAACATTACAAGGTGGTTAAATAGAATGGGACAACTAGAGAGAAGTAATAAAATAATATATCAATTATTAGCCGACATGGAGGGAAACTGGAAGGGAGGAAAAATAGGTCAAGGAAGACCAAGAATATAGGGAAGATCTATGAGATGGCTAGTTAGTCCAAGTTGGAGAGTGAATGAGATGAACAATGGATTTTTATTGTTGTGTTTCTTAGTTCAGTTGCTTATTCATAAGAGTTTTTGTGTGTTTGTATCTATTGTGCAACATATGTATAGATGAAATATTCCATAATATAGTCAGTAGTGTATTTGTACCTTATAATGGTTTATGTATTGTACTATGAGCGAATACAGTAAGGTTGGTGAACCGAGTTTAGTTGATTTCTATTGTAGAGCACTACACCTATTCTATTATTTTGAAGTAATAAAAAGATCAACAGATTCCCCCCTATGTGTTGGTGTATGAATGTGCTAAATTGTTGTTGACAACACTATTTATTTATTGGTTACCTAATAATATAATTTCAATACAATTAGTTATTAATATCTTATGTAGCTAAGAGAGTTAATGGTGTTTTTATATTTTCTAACATCATGATGCTCTTATTGTTGTTGTTTGTCAGACTGCTTTGAGGCAATACAAAGGATGTGGAAAGGGATGAGATACTTAGGTCATGATAACGTTACAGGAAATGAACAATGTGATAACTATCTTGTGTAGAAACTAATAAACTCTTGCACGACACATGATATTAAAATTACTGTGAGGTGTCTTTCTATTAGGTGCGAGAATCCTGTAGGGTAAGAAAAATTCCTTGTGCCATAAAAGTGTAGTAATATTATATGATTGTGAAATTTTGGCTCCAACAAACCCCATAGCACCTCGAGTGAGTCTTCATCTGTTGGAAAATGTAACTAGTTTTGGTAATCATTTTAATGTATTTGAGTCATCTTATAATGTACTTTTCAAAAGAAAAAAGAAAAGAATTAAGGTCCCCATCGAGGAATTCTAGGATTTATTCTTAGTCAATAGATTCATTATACTTTTAAAGAGACCCTTCTTGGGCTTTTGAATCATGTAAAAAGGTTTAGTATTGAGTCAAACATGATTTATGTATCCTCCACATCAAGTCAGCCTAGAAGAGGTCAAGTCAACCTAAATACCCTAGCTTGACCTCACATGGAGCCTATAAATACAAGAAAATCAAATTCATTTGAAGCACTCTCTCTCACAAGAAGTTCGATATCTCTTATAGATGGGTGAAGTACGAAGTTTGTTTCCAGGAATCCAAAAGAAGTGTGAGTTTAGGGAAGTCTAAGGAGAAGAAGAAAATCGAAATTTTGGTGCCTCTCTCTTTGTTTCGTACTCTGTATTGGGAGATCGAAGTCTTCCAAGTTTTACTATTATCGAAAGCTGCATGTTTCTAGAATTTTCTTCCTAGTTGAAGTTTCTAGAAAGAGATCAAAATTCTTAAGGCTAACTTAGTGTTGACCGAAGTTTTGGTTTTTGTTTAGGGTGAAGTTTCTCAAAGAATATTATTGAAAGGAATAATTTCTTGACTCGGTTTTCCCCTAGAGGGGGGTTTTCCCTGGCATAGTGCCTACATCTGGTGTCCATTGTTTTTATGTGTTTCCACTTTGTTAATTGCTTGATGAATTAAAAGAAAGAAGATATAAATAATCGTAATAACAAGAAACATCACATGTAATTATCAAGAATAAGAAAAGCTTTCTTCCTTTCTGATTTTATAACATGGAATCATTGCTTTGGTGAAGAAGGAAGAAAAAGGCAGTCATCGACACTTAATAAAGGAACCATTCAAAGGATCATCCCAGGGTAAGAATCTACTACATTCTAGGAATATATCTAACAAAATCAAGGGAGAAAATGAGCTTTAAGGAGCCTGAAACTACAGGTACTAGAAGAAGATAATTAACCTCATCCTCAAAAATAATAAGGTACTATAATTAGTCTAATGAAAAGTAAAGAATCCTACAAAGGATTCCATTGATGATGACAAAGTGAAATTCAGGGAATTATAATTGGTTTCCATGACTTTAATGGTAGAAGTAATAAAGGAAAACCTTGTCCCACTCATAGCCAACGTCGACCATGATCAGAAAATGTATGAAGCCTTGTTGAAGCTATTCAGTATTAAGAAAATTGGTCAAGTACCAAGTTTTAAGGATGAGATAAGGACTATAAATATGACTAAAGAACACACAGTGGCCTCCTTCTTTATAAAGATAGAAATAATCAAAGATGATATTTTTTCCATTGATGAAATTGTTCCAGACAAAGAACTCATGATCACTGTCCTATTAGGATTTCCACCTACTTGGGGTGAATTTGTTGTAGGACTTAACATTTGGAAGGTAGCTCCCACCTTTGAATAACTATGGACTTCCTGCAGACAGGAAGAATTAATAATCTCATTAACTTCCAATCCTGAAGAAGTATCAGATGCCTACATTGCTCCACATAAAGGAAAGAAATCAAAAGGACTAAGGAAGAAATTTGACATTTCTAAGGTATAATGGTATCAATGCCATAATATGGGTAACTATAGGGGTGACTATCTTGAAAATCCGATAAACAAGAAGAGACAAAATAGATCAATCCAACATTGTCGAAGAAGAAGACTCAAAGAAAGTCAAGCCCGAAGATTCTGACATAAGGTATTTACACTAGTAAGTCCTTTGCTTGTATCCTTAGATATCTTATTTTATATTTTTGAATGTACACTACTAATTCCTTAATTTACTTATAGCCTTAGATATATTATTTTATAATTTTGATATTTTATATTTTATAGGGTTTTAACGTATTTTTGGAAAATACATTTATTGTTTTATAAGTTTTTAGGTATCCCTCAAAGCTTTGGAGGGATCCCTCAACAACTCCCAAAGATAAGTATATTATTTCCTTTTAGTTTTGGCTTCATATACTTATTTAAGTTTTCATTATGTTAAATACTAATCACCTTTCTACCTCTATTTCATTTTCTAGGAAATGGGTTGTTGAATTCTTAAGGATTATGAAAGAAGGCCTCAAAAGAAAAAAGTTTTATTTAGAAACAAAGGTATGTCTTACATAATAAGATTTTTTTCCTTCATAATCAATCTCTTTGGCAATCCATTCTACATTACTAAAAATTGTTGTGTCTAGCTCTCTTGAATCACAAATATTTTTGCTTGGGTTATTTCATCATCTGATAAATCTACCCTCCTCATATCTTTGATTGATTGTATAGAAAAACCCTTGAATGGTTCTCTGAAAAAACCCTAACCTAAGGGTTTGCTAATAATGTGTGAAACCCTAAAACTATGATCATTGTTGGAGTCTAAATAAATTTCTATTACGTTTTGATATATTGATGATGTTGTTTGAAATCTTGAACCTTTGAAGTTTTGATATAGTAGGGTTTTCTTTTCTATGTTATGAAACCCTAAATATTTAGGGTTTGGTTGGGTCTATGAGAAAAACCCTTGTTATGTGTTTAAAGTAACATCCTAGTAATGAAACACTAAGTATGAGTCCATTTATTATACTCCTAGATTGGTATAGGTCAGTAGATGTCTAAGCTTGTCTTACATATGATATGATGATAATCTCCTAGATATATGTGTTAACCAAATTACTAATGGTCATAAGTCTTACGATTTAATATAAATCCTTGTCTGAGTTTCTAGGATGATGATGTTTGGAAATATAGGTTTTATAGCTAAACCCTAGTAGCATTTAAATTTCTCTGGTATGTATAACAATTTGAGATCTATTTAATGATTGTTGAGGTTGTGAAAATGAAATTCTAGGGTTTTGGAGTTGAACCTTAGTAGAAGTGAAAACCTATGATGAATAATGACAATATGATGATTTAATATTTGGTTAGATTTGATGGTTGATTGAAAATATTGGGTTTGCAACTAACCCTAGTGGAAGTTTTTCATGTTAATTTATAAGTTGTGATTGACTTCGATTGATTCTCTTATGAAATCTAGGATTTATATATATCTCTAGTAGAAAGTATAACATATGAATTCTAAAAAATTTTTAGATATCCTGTATATCTATATTGTTTCTATGGTTTTTTATATGTTGTAGTAGGTTTTGTTACACCTTTGAAAGAAACATTGAAACCCTAGATAGAATTAAAGTTTTTATGTATATTGTTTGTAATTAAGCTCGGGTATCTGATACGTATAAAGTTGAAATTATTTTTTAATTATAATATGGATAACTTCATGCTTCTATATATTTTAGTGTAATTTATATCTAATTTGTGCAGGTACACATTATTCAATATGGTGAATATGCTCATTGATGTGATAAGCATGGTGAGGATGATGATAACTCTGATGAAATGGTTGAAAGTCAAACAAGATTATCCAATGAAAAAAATAAGAATTTTATCTCCATAAGTTAATAGGGAGTGTAGATATAAGAGTTATCCTTGAGTTAAGAAGGATCCTGGATAAAGCAAATATATCTAGTTGAGAGGGAGAGTATAGTTTTGATTGGAGAATGAATTTTTAAGGATATGTTGTTGCATGAGAAGTAGGAAAGGAAAGTGTATGATTGAGGAATATTTGGTCAAATATTCGGTTGATAGTCCTATTATGAAAAGTTGAGAAGAGACATCAAGTTGTCTGGAAGACCTGAGAAGTTACAATTTAACTATGTACATATGAAAGTATACTATTGATTGGGGTTGTGTTTGTACATGTGAATCTCTCAAATTTTTTGATAGCATGCTGGTTACCAATCAAATTTATTGGAGAGATATTAGCCATACTTGATCTACTGGATCAAGGAGTGTTGAGTCTTTGTGAGTGAAACATCTCCTCAGAGGACATATGGTCGGCACTTTGTGTTGATGTCTAGGTCCCTAAGTTGGAAGAGTGGTGTTGGTCATTGAGCTTTGACACACACCTGTATTTCTGGGTTGATGGTTAGCCAGTAAGCATGATGGTACCTAGAGAGGCTAAAAGCTTGATTTCATCTAAGTCCCACCCAGATAGATCTCCCTGGTAAGGAATGTAGTCTGTGGTATTGTAATGCATAATTTTTTGAAGGACCAATGGATATATTTCCCTAGTCAAGAATCTATTCCATGACATTGCAGTGTCTAAAGTTCTTCATTGTTCATATAGTATGAGATGTTCCATTATACTTTTATATGATGAATACCTCCATAGTTAAGAGGGAGCGTTGGAAAATTTAACTAGGTTCAGTCTTCATTTTAATGTATTTGAGTCATCTTGTAATGTATGTGTCAAAATAATAAAGAAAAGAATTATTATTATTATTATTCTGACTTATTAGAGCATGGGTATCATGCTTGGGTCACCATGTTTTAGGTCAAGGTCCCCATTAAGGACTTCTAGGATTTATTCTGAGTCAATAGAGTCATTTTACTTTTAAAGAGACCCTTCTTGGGCTTTTGAATCATGTAGAAAGGTTTAGTATTGAGTAAAATATGATTTATGTATCCTCCACATCAAGCCAGCCTAGAAGAGATCAAGTTGGCCTAAATACCATAACTCGACCTCACATGGAGCCTACAAATACAAGAAAACAGAATTCATTTGAAGAACTATCTCTCACAAGAAGTTTGATATCTCTTATAGTTGGGTGAAGTACAAAGTCTATTGTCGGGAATCCAAAATAAGTGTGAGTTTGGGGAATTCTAAGGAGAAGAAGAAAACCAAAATTTTGGTGCCTCTTTCTCTCTGTTTAGTGCTCTAGATTGGGAAATTGATGTCTTCAAAGTTTCAGTGCCTTCGGAAGTTTCATGTTTCCGGAAGTTGCCACGTAGTCGAAGTTGCTAGAAAGAGAAATTCTGGAGGATGACTTGGTGTGAAGGGAAGGTCTCGTACTTGTCTAGGGTGAAGAGTCTCAAAGCATACCATGGAAAGGAATAATTTATTGACTAGGTTTTCCCCTCGAGGGGGATTTTTCACTGGCATAGAGGCTACATCTGGTGTCCATTATTTTTATGTGTTATTACTTTGCTAATTTCTTGATGAAATAAAAGAAAGAAGATATAAATATTCATAATAAAATGAAACAACAAAAGTAATTATCAATAATGATAAAATATTTCTACCTTTCTCATTTTCTAACATCATCCACTTGTTGGGTTATGTCGAAAGGGTCGGTGCCAAGCACGTTTTTTGTCGCATTGTGCAGCAAATCTTAGGTCCACCAGATCCCCACATGCCAACACTAGTTATGGATGGATGTAATATTGAAGCATAATACCCAATAGTCAGAAGTCTACAGAGTAAGAATCAACTAAGATTTTATTCAACAAGGTGATGAAGCACTAAATGAAATATTTAACCTTCTCTTTCTTTTCGATTTTAATAATGGTTAGTTATTTCAAAAGGGAAGCATGTGTTCTCTCTTCACAAAATTTATTGAGAAAAATTCTTTCAAAAGGATACCATTTATTAATGGAAGAAATAACTATATGGGAATAGTCAATAGACCAGATATTCATGGTCTACATTCATTATCCATAAGGACATGTAAAAATATTTGATGTGATCTTCAAGAGGAATAGCCTTTTCAGGATAAAATTTAGGAAGCAACCTTTCTAGTCACCTAGGAAGGTCATGTGTAATGCTTTCAAGGTCCAAGGTTTCCTGTAATATTCATGGAGGTTTAGTTTATTTAACCATTATGTGTGGTATACCCTTCTGATGAAATTCTTCTTTAAAATCTAAGGAGGAATTAAGATAATGGATATGACTAGTTTCACCTTCCATATTAGAGGGTTTTCAAGTGGATGGGGGAGAGCTAGAAGGGATTCAACTAGAAAGCATAGAAATACCATCAAGTATGTTCTCAACCAAATCCTCAATGGAATCAACCATAAAATTAACCTTAATGACTAATATTCTAACTACATTCTTTCTAAAGTAAAGAGGAGCTACATGAAGTCTATTGAGATATTTTAGCAGAAGAATGGGTGATATACCTAAAATATTTCACTTCAACAAGACGAAAAAAGTATAAATATATTTGGGAAGATTCTAGGTCTTAAGGATTAGAGACAACATCATAAAATCTGATCTCTCTCTCAGAATTCTTAATGTGAGTAGATGGAATGTGGGGTGGTTGGGTGGGGCTTTTTTCACCATAAGTGTGTGTTAGGTGAGAAATGGGAATTCTGATAACCATGGAACTTTGACCCTCCTAGTGGCAAATCTATTGTCAGGGAAAATTTTACCATAAATAGTTAGGGGTTCTCTCTAATATGAGGTCCCAAATAGACCTAACACCGTTTGAGATGAGAGACCCATCTAGATTTTGGACCAGTAACCATTCTCTGTTTAAGGGTTCCTATGAGATAAGGATGATCATAACAGGAAATGGGAGCGTTAATTCTATGCTGAAACTAACTAATGGAGTAAGATAAAAAAGGCAAGCTAGCTAGTAGTGAGAGATAGAGAAGAAATAGGAAGAAATGAGCTGGTAAACACACAACTACCCAAACAAGGAAATATTTATCTATAATATAGGACAACAATAGGTATTTAACTCATTAGAACAAATGAAGAATAGTCAACGTTTATATCTAATAAGTACTAATTAATGAAATTACATAAATAAAATAGAAAGCATGTGAGATATATTATCTAACTTACAGAATAGTTTGTGGCCTAGTAGCATACATCCCACAAAGTGCATGCATACATGAATAGTTCATGAATTTAAAAATTAATTTACAATATGCATGCAACCTTACAATTACAAAAGTGGACTTTTAGGATTCTAAATATTATAATAGTAAGTACAAAAGTACGATCTTTCTAACACTAGTTTGCAATGAAATCAGTAAAGGGTGTAGAAAGTCCTTTAAATCTAAAAGATGGAGTTCAATAATTTCCATATGCAACTTTTGTGCTCCTAATAAAGTTAGTTGCAACTCTTAATCTTGCTATAATTTATAAATTAAATAAAGTAAATAATTTTGAAACTCTAAGAAACAAGCTGATGGTTGTTATGATTTGAGTGGATCTTTAGTTGAGAACCTCTTAATGACTTCGAGACATGCCACATAGACATAAGATGATGTAATAACTTAGACATGTTAGGTCAAAAGCTCTTCATGTTGTCATGATCTTTAACTATGTCTTAGGAAATCATTGATTTGTCTTTCTCCAATTAAAAAGGAATCAGTTCATGGTTATGTGCAATTTACCATTTCCACTAGCTACTCAAAAATATTTGCGCATTTTTCGTTGTACCTACAAAGTTTTGTTTCCAGTAGTGGAGGAATAGATTTTTTTCTATGCTAATCTTGAGGCTTCCCTTGAGGTCTAAAAATATTTTATAGGTATTTGATACTTCCAATTTATAACAAATAATATTCTTTACAACTAGGTGCTTTTCTTCTGGCAAATTTCCAACAGGTACACTAATGAGGGATTTGAAAAAGGAAGATTCGTTAGCGTTGACCTTCTCCTTGACTTCAACTGTTTCAGGCTACTAAATCTAGTAATGCTTTCCACTATTTTTGAAAATTTTCATGTACACCATTTCTTATGGCTAAGAGCTTCCTCTCCTTAGTTATGATCCAAAATGATAGTCCATGGATTGCAATATCCTGCATAGTCACTAGTAACAACATATACCCATTATAGATATTGACCTAATATGTAAGATACAAAGGAATATGAATCAATTTTCAAGGTTTGGTTATGTTTGTGCATAGATTTTAGGTCTTTTGTTTTAAGGGGAAAGAAATAATACCCAATTTAACCTAGAGAACCTTCTTAACATATCACAATCACATATACAAAATCATAACTGAGTTGGCAATGCATTTTCCATGCAGGACCCTCTGTGTGATTTTGGGAGAAAAAATATGTTTTTTGCGAAGGAATACACCAATTTATATGTCCAATATTGAAAGAAAATGAATGGTCAAATTCAATCGCAAAAGACAAAAAAAATATTGAGGTGTTTTCGGAACATGAAACTTTGGGGTTCTAGTGAATGAAGCCTTGGGCATCCAAGGGAGGACATCATCATGATAAATTTTAGGGCCATAATTGAATGGTTTTAACTAGATTTAGGATACTTGAACAATTGGCACTTTTACGCTAGTTCTCTCTAACAATTCATGGTAATCTTGGGCAAAAAAGGCTTAGGAGAAGGCCCTTCAAGTGATGAAAAATGATGGGGGGGGCATCTACTCAAAAAAGGTTTAGGAGAAAGCCCTTCAAGTGATGAAAAAATATGAGGGAGACATCTTGGATCAGTTATGGAGCTTGCAAACAACATGTATCAAGAGATAAGTATTTACAATATTTTTATATTGCGTACTAAGTGGATAGTGATGTGCTATAGTGACTTGGGGAGGGAAAAACATAGCTTAAAAGTTGAATTTTAGGGTTATTAGACTTGTAAATATTGATTCACTTGAATTAATTTGGACACAAAATTGTGATATCCCTTTATGTTATGGGACTTTTCTTATTGTTATTTTTAGCATGTAAATTTTTAAAAAAATTCTAGAGGAGGCCCCAAGTTTTAGAGAAGTGAGGATGTCTTTACAACTCCTTAATTTCAAATTTTGATTCAAGTTTTATGTTTGTGACTTTATGTCAATTTGATTATATTTTTTCAATTTCTCTTTACATTGTTTGGATATTTCAAATATGGAAAAACTGTGTCTTTATATTGAGAAGGGATTTTTAGAAAGCTATGTGTTAAGATTGATTTTTGTAAAAGGACAACATAACATTTTGGTGCTTCATATGCCTATCTTCTATTGTATCTACAAGATCCATATCTTCATGCATGAGCTCATTCTTCACCTAAAAAATGGGTTGATTATAAATAAAAAGGTAGGATGTTTTGATCAACTAAATAAGATGAAAAAGATAAAGGTAATCAGCAAACACAAGCTTCTAAAAAGGCTAATCATACTTGTATGAAAATAATGCCTAGGGACCTGGAAAATTTTAAAGATAGAAATTTATTTTAATGTTTAGAAACCTTGGCGTCACTAATATGCAACTATAAAATGCTTAGCAACAATTTTGTGAAAAAGTCAAATCTCTAATGATTTTACTTAAGTCTTTATAAAATTTTGGCAATTTTTAAGGTAAAATAGTTTTATACTATAAAATTTGGGCTAATTGTTTAAAAAAATATGGAAATTAGTGAATTTTTTTGAGAAGAAACATGAAAATTTAGCTCACCTTCAAATATTAACCCCTAAAAGTTGTCTTCTCTAATAAACCTTATTTTTTCTTGTAAGGAAATAAAAGCCAAAAATATTAAAATACCCTTAAGAATAGAAATTATATCTATTCTTTTTATAAAAAAATAAAATAATATCATAAAATAAACATTTTTAATTCCAATAATTTTTTTTTTACCAAGTAAAAAAATATGAATCCTTCATCACAAAGTAGCATGAAATAAAAAATAAAAAAGTAGAACTAAAAATTAATTACATATATACACTAATCAAATTTATATTCTAAAAATGCAGTATTCAAGTTTATTTTGTATTTATAATGTCTTTTCATGGCCACTAATTATATTCATATTCTGAAAAATTCAATATTTATTCTATAATTAAATATAGAATATATTTTTTCCGATTGAAAAAGATTTTTTTCTTTAATTTTTAATAAACGCTCAATAGGTTTGTTGCATATCTCCATTGAAGGAAAATAAAAAATATACTTTTTTCTAAATTTAGCTTAATGTGACGAACAACATGGGGCAATTTGCTTTGGTAACAACCTAATTATAACGTTTAAGGATATGGATTCCAATATAACTCAGATTACAAGTTGAGAAGATATGTTTGGCTCGCGTTTAAGTAAACTTCCTTGGATATAAGGGTAGGCACAATAATATTGCATACCAACAAGTACCATTTATGTCGTTTCCTCTTTGAAAAAATAAAAATTGTTCTTGCTGTCAATTTGCCAAAACTAAATTTTAATTCTGCTACAAATTCATATCAGTAGGGTTTGAAGCTCGCTGGTAATGATATTTCAAACAGCAAGAGCAATTGAAGTAGAGCACACAACCCCATATACAATCAGATCATGATACAAAGCATGAAGGAATACCCCATGAAACAAAACACTCACAAGATAGAATCCATTAAAATAGGCAATAAAATCTGGAGATATGTGAATGGCATGGGTTTCTTGCAACCAAAGAAACTAAAACTAAACTACAGGAATTTGGGATAATAGCCAATCAGCAACTTGCCGGATGTAACCACCTCGAAACCGCTTCCTTCGGCTGCTTCTGCTTTAACCATTTGTCTGTTTATATGACATCATACAGAATTCAAAGCAAAAGAAGAGAATGAGAGTAGATTCAAAGGAGTTTATTGACAAAATTGCAATGCAATATCTTCTCACTTCTCCCCATTGGGTTGTTCTCAGACAGGATTGTGCTGAGCCCGGAGAGAAGTTGTTAAAGAAATAATGACCCAGGTGGTCATTGACCTTCTTCTTTAAATGGAGGGAATGAAATATTATCAAAAAGTCTCCCATTGTTCTTCTGGTGCCACTTTTATTTGAGATTCTGGAACAAAAATGCAGCAAAACCCATTAAAACCTATCATCCTTAACAACAGATCACATAAATACAGAGAAACAGATCCTTTACAACAGAGCTATGTAGGAATACATATATACACTTGTCTGTCTACCATGAAAATCTGTTTGAGAAACTGGAAACAGAGAAAAGCGCTCTCACCTATCAATACAACAACGCCAACGCCAGGGCTGCTGTGGATTCCGATGGCTTGGAGTCAAGAAGTTTCTCTGCTCTGACATCCATTCCCTGTTTTCCCGTCTCAAGAGTAATAATGCCAATATATGGTCGGGCCTCCCAACTGGCAAATTATTAAATAATTGGCACTCACTAAAGACCTTTCCCATGCATGTACATGAACTAAAATTAGAATGAGTGACTATCCATTCTCGGACAGTACGTAATGGGAGCTTTAAAAAAGAAATATTTTTTTATCAAACCAGTGGATCCAGTGGTCCCTTTTTGGGGTCTTTTTAATGAATTTGTTTAGATAATAGATTTTTTTTTAAGGTGGAAATGGATTCAAGGTAATCAAAAACTTTTTGGGCATCCAAAACCTTGAAACTTGATAGCTGTAACCTCAATTTCCCAAAATTTCTGTCAAAATTTCTATTATTTTCCCAATAAAATTGAAAATTTCTTTGACTAAATATTTTTTAATTATACAATTGTGAATGAGATTGTGTTTTTTTTGTTATTTAAAATGAATTTTTTTCTGCTTGAATCGCTGAAAAACCTCTGAAGCACTTAAATTTCTACACAACTCAAATTGTAAGTTTAAAAATCTTTGCTAAATATTTTACAAAAACTTACTTTTTTTTACAAATTAAAAATTGTATTACCTTTTAAAAACATGAGATTATATGAAAAGTTAACAATTCTGGATTGGTTGCTGCAAAACCTCTGAAGCACTTAAATTATTACACAACTCACTACTGAAATTGTAATTTAAAAAAATATTTGGTAAATATTTGACAAAAAATGTACCTTATTTTTTACAAATTAAAAATTCCATTACCTTATAAATAAGAGATTACATGAAAAGTCAACAAAAATTGCATTACCTTTTAAATAAGAGATTACATGAAAAGTCAACAATTTTGGATCGATCGGTCATTGAGGAAATCCAACCAAATCCAAAATCAAAAGACAAGTTAACATGAGATTGAATATGAGAATAAATATACTGCAATTTTGGTCTTTGAGGCTAGAAATGATCATGGGGTCAATCCATTTTGAGGAGTTGTTAGGAGCAGATGGTGTGGAGACAATCACTGCATTTCTTTGAGGCAATTCCATTTATGGAGGGTTTGCAACGATGGGTGTTTTTTAATCACTATTCGAGTGATCTGATTCATCAAGACGTTTGTGCCTTCTTGCTAACGAAGCCAAGATCATGGATATGTTTATTTCATCTCGAGTCAAGGGATAGACCTAAGAGTCTCTAGGATGAGATGGCACTATGTGGCATTGAGCTAAGACTAAAGGACTAGATTTGACTCTAGAAGTTTTTTGTTATTGCATGTTGACTTACTTGAAGAATTATTAGATCCTTTTGGATCTTTTGGGTCTTGCCATCCTATATTCTTTTTATTGACATCCAGGGGAGGAGAAAGCTCTTTAGAAGAAGGAAATTTTTTTTGGAGATGACTCGACTATTGACAGATCCTACAACGGAAATATGTGTTTTTGTATTCCGCCAATTGTGAAAAGGTTAGCCCATTCCAATTGATGAATATCGGGTCAATAAACCCTTTGTTGTTAGATGCCTACAAAGGTTATAATACCCCTCCCAAGCTTATCTCTATCTATGTTAATAAAACAACCAAATGAGTTTCCCACAAAAGCTAAGATATCCTTCTTTCTCAAATGAATGAGCATACTAGGGAGTCTTACCCAGATTAGAGTGCCCAACGTTGTCATGCCAATAGAGGGTTAAATTTAGGAAACCATGGATGAAATGCCTAGAGCGACCCCAAAACTAGGGTCCTTGATTAAGAGCCCTATAAATAACCTTTGTATTTTTTAAATAAACTGCAAAGAAGAAATTTGGAAAAAAAAAATAATTTCATGTTCAGGGACAAGGTTTCATTCACCCATTCCTGGAGCACCAATATCGATGGATAGAACCATTAAAACACCAAATAATGACATTATGCTTACATGCTATGCAAAAAATGTAATATTTGGGGTTATCCACCTCTAGAGTTGGAATATCTTCTACTTGTTCAATTATGAAGGTTGGTCCTAGAAGATATTTCGAGGTTGGTTGTGAGAGCCATGGCTTTAGAGGATCCCTTAAAGGATTGTGACTGAGAGAAAGAGGGTGCATCTTGACATTTGGCTCCTCCATTTAATCTCGAGAATAGAAATATTAAGGAATTCTTGGCTATTCCATAATCTCTAATCGAATGTCCTTCCCTGAAGCTTCCTACCCCCATGTAGGAGTTACATAGAGGCGAAGGGGATTCCTATTTGATCTTGAATTCCAAGTGCTAGTGTAGAGACAAAGTCGACGACTTTCACCTGCATACATAGGATACCCCGTACGATTTGCTTCACAAATACCAGAACGTTTGAGATATCTGAGGTGATGGCCTTATCGTGGATGTAGGGAAAAACCTATTGCAAAAGAAATTCCCCCCTGATTTTCCAGATCTACAGTAGTGGCACAAAAATGAGGGGGTTTCAGGTAAAAAGAAGAGTCGTGAAGCTGAAAATGTTCTACAGATAGGGAGGCAACTTCTTTCCATCGCGATCTGTTATAGTAGTTATAGTTCCTTGGTTTGACTCGAAAATATACTTTAAAAAGTATGAACCATACAAAAATTAAACCAAGAAAGAAGAAACAACGTAAATATCATAAACAACGTCAGCACACCAGACTCTACTAGAAAAACCATTGCATCATGTGAAACCCTTACGAGTGACAAAGCAATATCGAGTGAGGATTCAGGTAATAAATTGTAGGAAGGCTCGATGGAGGAGCCAGTAGGGAGAAGCGTTTACTCAGATAACACAGTTACCAGTTATGGTAAGAAGCCAATTGGTAGAGATTGAGGAAGAAATGCCACCATCGAGGAGAACGAAGAGATTACCTACGTCAACAATGAATTACTGAGGCTTAAATATTGTTCTCTCTACTCATAAAAACTTGTGGGATTGAGATTTAAACACAATCCACCATTGGAAGGGGAATGACCTAGTGCTATACATAAATTAAGCCTTTCTGAGCCAAAACCTGATATTAACCTCAATAATGACAATGTTAGTATTAATGATGTTAGCAAAAACATTGATATTGTGGAAGAATTAATAATAATAATAATTTTATCAACATTGGAGAGTCGGGAATAATAATGTGGTTTAGGTCATATTTTTTACTGTAAATCGAGCTCTAAGATTATGGCCAACGAAGTAGACAGCAACCAGCGTTGTATGAGAAGAGACCAGGGTTGTATGAGAGACCTCCAAGGTAGTAAGTTACACTTTAATAAACATGTTGAGAAAAACCAAAACCAAATTTTAAATAGTGGAACCAAAAATAATAAGGTGGTTAATTTATCTTCTTTGAATTTGAATCAAGAAACAATTAAATTCTCGGCAAGGGACTTGGATTTGCTATTGCTCCTAGGAAAATTCCAAAGGAAAGTATCATTTGCAACACTAAATATGGGATTCAGGATTTATCTGTGGATGATAAGGAGGCATTAAGACAAGAATGTGCGCTCATAATGAGAAAAGAAAGAACCTGTAGAAGTAATCTAAGCTAGGATGAGCTTAGTGCTCTTAAATCCCTTCACAATAATGATATAATTGTTGTCCTAAAAGAATATAAAGGAGGATTTGATGTGGTTTTGGATAAGGATGATTATATTAATAAAATGAATGAGCGTCATAAATGTAGTAGCTATAAAATACTCAACTCCAATCTCATGCCCAAGGTTTTAAAATAAGTCAAAAAGGAAATTATGGAATCTGATCTTGATGATAAACTAAAAACAAAGTTGATCCCTTCGTGTGAGGTCATCCCTAGAATTTATGGATTACCTAAATTCACAAAGAAGGTTCTCCTCTGAGATCGATTGTTAATACCATAGGATCACCCACCTATGAGTTAGCAAGGTATGTTGCCAAAATTCTTAAACCCCTGGTCGGAAACACTGACTCATCCATAAAAGACTCTAATGAGTTCATAAAGCTTATCAAGAATGAGAAGGTAGAGGATGATGAAATTTTGGTAAGTTTTGATCTAGTTTCATTATTTACAAAATTTCCATTAGACGAGGTTATTCAAGTTATAAAAGAAGTAACTGATCCTGAA
This sequence comes from Pinus albicaulis, assembly GCA_034641835.2. Taxonomy (NCBI): domain Eukaryota; kingdom Viridiplantae; phylum Streptophyta; class Pinopsida; order Pinales; family Pinaceae; genus Pinus; species Pinus albicaulis. The sequence continues at coordinate 653,050,789 of CM076576.1, read as the reverse complement.
ACAACTAAGCTTGCAGAGATTTGTTTACAGTTCACTTTCTTTAGCTTCTACGGGGGATACTATGAGCAAGTATCTGGTGTCGCAATGGGATCACCTCTCTCACCCATTGTTACTAACTTATTTATGGAACACTTTGAAAAGAAGGCCCTTGACTCCTTCCCCTTAAAACCAGCTTGGTGGAAAATATTTGTTGACGACACCAACATAAAGTGGACTCATGGTAAGGAAAATCTTGAGAAGTTATTTAATCACCTTAACTTTATTTCATCACAAAGAAAGTTTACCATCAATGTTGAAGAAAATAGGAGCATTCCATTTTTGGATGTCCTGATTACAAGAAAGGAGGATGGAACTCTTAGACATCAGGTATTTAGAAATAAGACTCACACTAATAGCTATCTTCATGTTTATTCCTACCATCACCCCACTCAAATTTTTTTTGTCCTGAACACTCTTGTTGTCAAGGCCCTAAGGATATCTGACTCCGAGCACCTTAACCATGAAATCAATCACTTAACCTCGACATTTAAGGAGATAGGATGTAAAGAGAGAGATATTAAAAAATCCATAAATAGAGCTAAGGAGTCAGTCATTTTTCACAAGCACCAAGAACCTTAGGATAAGTGTAGTAGGGTTTTCCTTCCATACATCCAAGGAGTTACAAATAAGATCGCTAGGGTAATGGGAAAGAAGGACATAGTTGTGGAGTTTACATTCAAAGGAACAATAAGACAAAAAATGAGGTTAGTTAAGGGTAATATCAATCATGAGTAACTTAAAGGAGTTTATAAGATTGACTGATCACGTGGAAAGAGTTATATTGGGGAAACATGACGTTATTTGTAGAAAATATTGAAAGAGCATGAAGGTGATATTAAGAATGAAAGATCTCACACCTCAGCCATTGCATAACACTCATAAAAAACTAAGCATCATGTGTGTTTGGAGGAGGCCAAAATTATCGCAAGAGAAGAACAATATCAAAGAAGAAAAATCAGAGAAGCTATTCAGACTATTAAGCATCCTCATAATCTCAATAGGGATAGAAGGAGCGAAATCAGTGATAGTTGGCTTCCTATGATCAAACAAATTTACTCCTCAAGCTCGTCCTCCCAAGTACAGTATCTCAGGTAAAACTTCTTTAACATTTTCATCTTATAACTTTTTAGATTAGGGTTTATTTATTGAAACAATAATAAGAGAATAATAATAATAAATGCACATTAAAAATATACTATAATATAAATTAATTTTAATGAATTAATTATTATTTTTAATAATTATTAAATTAAACCATAAAATAAATACTAATTAATATTTATGTTTAGCCAATAATTTTATTAATATAATTAAAATTATTAGTAATCTTAACTTATAAATAAATTTGTATATTATTATTGGTTATTTAATAACATATTGATTAGGGTTTATCTATTGAAACAATAGTAAGAGAATAATAATGATAGATGCACATTAAAAGAAAACTATAAATATGAATTAATTTTAATGAATTAATTATTATTTTTAATAATTATTAAATTAAACAATAAAATAAATATTTATTAATATTTATGCTTAACTAATATTCTTATTGTTAGGAATTTGGCTTCTGTGATCCATAAAATTGGTATAAAATATTTCGGCAAAAATCGCATTCCAACAGATCTTGTCCTGATGATGAACCACAATCCCTGGTTCGAAACGCGTCGACAAAATCTGTTGGAATGTGATTTTTGCCAAAATATTTTATACCAATAATATTCTTATTATTATAATAAGAATAATTAGTAATTTTAACTAATAAATAATTTATTGATTATTATTTATTTAATAACATATTAATAAGATTTGATAAATAACTATTTCTTAATATTTATTTATAAGTAAATATTAATTAATAAATAATTATTAATAGTTTTTTAAGATAAAATAGATTTTAGATAAAATAAAATTAAATAATTAGATTAAGTTGTTTAATAATTAAATTATGTTTGGAATATTAATTAATATTAATGTATAATAAATTAAATTGTAATAAATTGAAATTTGATAGCTATTACTAAAGAATATTAATCAATTAACTTGAAATTTTATTGTTGAAATAATTAATAATAATTATTATTGTTAAATTTATTAATATTAATTAATAAATTTATTATTATTAATTATTTTTAATTATTATTAGTATTATAATCATTATTAATAATCTATGATTTATTTATAGAAATAAAAATTAAAACATAGTAAATTAATTAATTGAATATTTATGGTCATTTTTTTTTAATTTAAAGATTTTTCTTTCACTATTTATCATTTGTCTGAGTCCTTCCTCAACATTCACTCAAAATCTGTCCTGAAGATGGATCTAGTTGGGATTCTAAATGTCCACGAGTTTATGTTAATACTCTAGATTATCCAAATTATTTTTTAATTGAAGACCACACAACCTTAAAAACAATTATAAATATCCTTTTATGATATTTGTAGTGATTTTCATGTTTCCATTACTAGTTTTGAAAACGTAAAATTGTTTTTTTTTACATAGTGGGAAAACCTATCATAACTTAGTCATGAAACCAGTGGTGAGGACTATAGGTTGGCTCATCATAGTTACTCAAGGAAAACCATACCACTTGGAATTGTTCGCTAGTGGTGGAAGACAAATTCTTGGCCAAGCGAAAAAGTTTTAGGACATAGTCCAAACCTAAAAATTGTTTTCAAAACAACAAAGTTTATGAATTTATTTACAATATTAAAATTTGTGAAATTAAGTTCAAAGAACAGTGCAATTGGTGATCGAAATAATGTGTAATTTGTAAAAATTGAGAGATCAAAGGTTCAAATTCGCCTAGCTATAACCCCGATTTACATAAATGAGAACAAGTAATAGACCCCCAAAAGTTTAATAGTAGTTAAGTGTGATGCAAACTAGTGTTCCATTGATATATATATATAATTGTGAAATTACTAAATTCTATGGAAATCTCACTATCCAAATCATATAACTCAACTAAATTCTATGGCCTTGTCTACTATGAAGAAAGTTAGATTAGATTATTTTTTTTAAATTGTTGAACATGGGCAAGAAAATTTGTAAAAAAATCAAATTTTCTTGTCTGAATTAGACAATTAAAAAAAATACCAAAATGCTAGTGTTTGAATAGTTTTTTTTTGTGATAGTGGAAATAGATTAATACCATCACCTAAAATCCTGAAATTTTACAACTATAACTTAAATTTTCAAAAATTTCTGATTCCATTCCCAAATAAAAAATATATATACTACATCAATAAACTGCCCTTATTCCCGGGATAGGATATGAATCCAGGTTTTTTCTTCTGCCATGAATATTATGTTTTCACGTTGCGATCTCTATGCTTCAATGAAATATTAATCCGATAGTAAATTTCAAATTGAAGCACTGTACGAGTTTCTATGATGAAGAGACAGGTAGTACCATATTTTGTTGTCTCAGTCACAACAATATTGAGGTTTTTATTTTATTTTATAATGTATGTGTCCTCTGTTCTTTTTCTGTACGCTACTCTATTAGTGTTCTCTCTGTGGTTTCCAAAGCCGACAGCATCGATGCGTTTCAAAAAGTTTATTCAAAAAGTATCTTTATCTTGCAGCCACCTTCGTTCGAATCTAGAAAAATGATTTCATCGTACTTTTTCCAGCTGGAATCCAAAAAAAACAAATTTATATGGTTTTGGTTGATTTCCGAAATCCAACAGACCAAATTATTATAATGCGGAAGGCTTATGAGCATTTTATAAATGTGTGGATTTTGGACCACTCCTATTATTATATAAAAGCACCATCATTTGGTGGAATCCGTCTATGAGAGTTTCATTTTCAATAGGATTTATACTCCCAACACCCTTGATAGCTTTTTTAACCTAAATTTTGTTTGATTTATTACTGAAAATCCGTGAGATGACCCTTGAGCTTTTGAATAAATTATTTGTCATTGGCATCATCGCCCTCAATTTCGCGTAAAAAACATATTAACACCATAGCTATTCATTTGTTTTAAGATAATATTTATCAGTGTGTATATTATTCTGGAAATTTAGGTGGAGTAACTTTTTTTCTTTCTCTCTCTTTTTTTTAAAAATATAATTACAAATGAATGAATCTAGTTACAAAATTAGTTTTTATTATAAAAAAAAATTGGTATTAACCACATGTATTTGAACATTGTCAACGCGTTTCGAACTAAATAGATGTAGAGATGGTTAAACAAGCCATTAAAATAAAGACTAGTTTGACTTCTTCTTCTTCTTCTTCTTCTTTTTTAATTAATTGATTATATATATATATATATTATTTTATTAATTTGATTTAACTAGCAATTGCACCTGTGGCGCAAAGGAACGCCGAAAGGAGAGGAACGGTGTATCTTCGGTTTCACAGCCAGGCGAAACGTTTTTGCGAGGGCAGTTTGTGCCATAAGTATAAAGATCTGTGAGAGGGGAGTTGAATTAGATTATAGGTCAGCTTTGAAATGGATTTGGTGAAGGAGTTAACTGTTAATGAGTATTCTGTGCGTTTGTTTAACCCACACGAATATTAAAACGGAAAATGATTTGAAAGGAAATTATAGGGAAAGAAATGAACTGTCGGAACGAAACGCGAGCAGGCTATGAATGCAAATGTGCTCAATCCAAATGGAAATGAAAGAAAATAAATAAACGGCGATAAAAGGAATGAAATCTCCTTAGGATAGATATGGTAGATTTGATTCAACACAATGTTTTTGTTATCTTAACCGAATCATAAAACATGGAGAGAGACCTGTTGGTGGATTGGAAGAGTCTGCATTGAGCTACATGGAGAGACACCTGTTGGTGGATTGAGCTACATGGTATGAGTAGTGTGGAAAACATTTCTGAAGATGTTGTGAGCAAGAGTTGAAGCTTTGAAAATGATATAACAAGAAGGAGCTGAAACCATAACAAGAACGGTAGAAGTGATAAGACCATATCTGAAAACATATTTTTAAAATAGTTAATTTGAATTTTAAATATTTATATTTATTGCAATAAAAATATTAATTTTTAATTTAATATGATTAAGTTGTAATTTATGTATTTTTTTTTTTCATTTTATTTATTTATTTATTAATCTTTGTTCTATTTTGTTTCTATTGATTTATTTATTGTATTCTTTTTTTTGCAATAAAGATTTTTTTTTATCTATTTTATTTTAATTTTAAGTAAATCTTTATTTTATTTTATTTCTATTTATTTATTCATATTTTATTTATTTATTTATTTATTATTATTATTATGTTTTTTTTTTTTTTTTCTCTCTTCTTTTTGGTTTGGAAATGCACGAGAGTGATTTGCCGAGCGTGGTCAAGATCTAGGGGAAGAGTAGAAATATTTTATTTCCCAAAAAATAAGATTCGAGGTTTAATTGAGTTTGGCCACTCGTAGGCAAGGCTGAACTATTGACATAAAATTACTTAGAAGACTTTACGAGTTAAAGATTATTTTAAAATACAAATTGTGACATTGACACCATACAATTTTCCACGTGGACAGGAAGATAAGATTTCATACCATATCAAACAAGTTAGAAAAAGAAGAGTTTATTTGCATGTTAAATTGTTTTGGCAATTCGTACCCTTTACATTTAATAATATCACAACGGTTGGAATTTGTAAATAATAGGTGTAGACAATTCAAAGATATGGTGAGAATGGGGATGGGATTATCTTTGAGCTGAGACAATATGAAAAAGGCTTGCTATCAGAATGCAAATATATAAAAATGGATATAGGAACAAACAGCACAATTAGTCACTTAATACAAGCATTAATGGAAGCCTATATGTAGAGGAATTACTCATTTAATGTTTTGTATTGATACTCTTTACATGGCAACTTAATTGGTGATCACCTGCTATGATGTAATACAGAAACCATAAAGTTAAAGTTCAGAAACCATAAAATTTAAAGTTGAAATCCTCTGAATCAAGCTTTGCATTGATACACCTCAATGAATATTCTCCCACCTCAGCCACAGCAGCGCCCTTAGAATTATTGAGGAAGGAGACCAGGTTGTCTGCAGGGTGAGAAATGACAGCACAGAATATCCCACCGATGTATCCTCCTGTAAAACTCACACCCACTTCAACAGGTGTGCTGCATTGCTCGTTTGGGGTTGGGATCACATGCTTGTATAGCATTTCTACTGTGTTCTCAAATGATGTGAATTTCATCACAGTATCTGCAATAATGATACCAATATATTAATAAAACCATTGAACAGATTCAGACCCATTTAATTGTTAAAAATGTCTATGTGATAAGAAATTTTGTAATGTTGTTTTGTTTTAGGAATATGGAAGGGTTTTTTTTTTTTTTTTTAATGTAAGTGGGAAGTTTCTTCTACTGTATTCATCAGTAGGTTGGAAAAGATTCAAGAGGTATATTTTTCTGTTTTTATAGCATTCTGTTTGTGTTTTGCACATATGAGCAATGGGATGAGATTGAAATATTTTATTCTTGGACTTAATTCTGAACTTCTTATTTTTGAAATAAAAAGTCCAAACTTAATGTAAAGGATCTTAAAGCATGTATGCCTAGGTTTATTTGATTCTGAGTGAAGAATATCTCCACCATAAAGCTTCCTTGACTAGGTGACAGAATATCACCAGCACAAAGCCTCCTTCACTAGTTAACATGGTGTTAGTTTTCATATTCTCTGAATTTAAAGGTCTATTGAAATTGAATTTAAAAGGTGGATATATACAAACTGGAGAGACCTCAAGCAGATAAACTAATTTGAATATATACATAAAAAGGAAAAAAAAAAATCATGTTGGTCTTTGACAAGGGTCTGTATCTAAGGATAAGAACGAGACAGGTGAAGAGCATGAACGCAGTATCAACTTCATGACAACGCCAGCGAAGACCTAAGGGCACACGGAACTAGAAGCATGTATTCAAGATAAACCAGTGACCAGCACGATACTTTACTTTCGCTGACTCTGGTACTCTGGCATTCGCACCGATAAAATAAAAGCATGGGGCTCTGAAAATTCATTCAAAGACCTCCTCCTCCCCTCTCATGCCCTGCTGCAAAATCGTTTCTGTGTTTGGTTTTGGGCTTTGAGTAATCAACCCACTTGATTGTTTGGGCTCTAGGGATTTGAGAAATCAATCGTTCGATTGTTGGGGTTTGTCAGTTCTCATACCCATTGTTTGTGGTTTTGGGCATTCAGAATCAAATCGATTGATTGATTGTTGGGTTCATTTTTGTTTCGTAATGGGAAGCAAGTAAGTCAATATATCCATAAGAGGAAAAAATTATTTCAAAAATGCTACCAATATTTAATAATTAACATGGAAAGCAATGGTTTAAACAAAGAAACCTGTTTCAGAAATTGAATTGCCCTTGCTATCGAGAAGTGATACTACTAGATTGTCTCGGAGATTCAGTACAGGACTGCACCAGAATTGACATGGTCATAAAAGACAGAAGGGCATAAACCAAGTTTGAGTTAAACGTTTGCATGAGAACCAGTCACTTACAATGTAAAATCTGAATTCCATGTTGTTGTCCTGTCTCCATCTACCTTGGAGGGCTTTGTCTGGTACTCCCTTTTCCCAACATTAACTTAAACACATGAAAAGAGGAAAATAATCAAAACAATTAATTTTACTCATCATAGAAGAGAAAAAAACAACTGCATGTTAGGAAGTACTTAAAATGGGAGTTACACATTGGAGATGCCACCAACAGCCTGGGTTGAACAGCATAAATCTTAAACATACAAAATTGAAAGAAAAACATACCTTTTATTGACACATATCTGCCTTCTGTTCAATAAGATCAACAACAACAAAAAAAACATTTGCAGTGAGGACCTTGCAAGTTAATCCCTGAAGTTCATGTATATAAACTATTTCACCAAATAAAAACAGAATCACAGCGCAAGAAAGATCAGTTGAAATATTTTTGCATGTTAAAATTGAAAGTCGGAATCTTGGTGTAAATTCAAGCAGTCACTTAAGTAGCATGCTGACATTTGAGAAATCAAAACTTTCGATGAGTGTCCTCCTATAGGATTCTTCGTCCTACCACATATCTGTCTAAAATATCTGGCAGATAATCGAGACCGTGGCTCTCCACTGCCTGTGGTGAAAAATTTGACTGAAGGTTTGTCCAGAGAAAGAGTAACTAAAATTGATAAAATTCTCAATTATAGATTGTACAGCTATTTAATGTTCAGCACAAACGATAGTATTTAAAAATGCTTATCAGTATAAACGATAGTCTTTAAAAATGCTTGTGATAAGCTAGCTGCAGCAGTTGAATCTCACGCACTTGCCTTACTTGCATGGGGAGGTACGAAGAAGGTTTTTTTGGTGTAATGGTGACTTAGCATGTATCCACGGAAGATGAAGAGTGTGATAAATGCATCCCCTTTAGTAATATGGTGTCCGGCTTTCCAAAGTGGAGAGGCAGAGAGCAGAGGAGTTCACTATTGCAGATTAAACAAAGAATGGAAAAGAAACAGAGTGGACTCTTTTTTTTTGTCTCAAACTGGAATGAGAATTGAGAATTTTTGGACAAAGGTTAATTTCTAAAGATCGGCTATCACTATTGCATCTGGTAAAACTATTCCATAAATGCCAGATAGAGGTCAATTACAACATATATTTTGAGACTTAAACTCACTCAGCTAGCTAGATAAACAAATTGCTCACCAAATCACTCAAGTTAAGATCCTTTAACAAAAAAACAGAGTAAACTTACTCAATACAGTTTAGAGTATTTATTTCGGATGGTAAAAATTAAACCTCGTCTTGTCATTTCTGAATAAAAGTAGTCTTGAAACTTGAAACACCAAAATATGCATCCACAGAACATGAAGCCGGAATTAAGAATTTACTGTTCTCACCTGTTGCCTCGGAAGGCAGATTTACAGACTCGAGAACTGCATAAAATGAAAGCCCAAATACCATAATTTAGTCTATAAACCTCTTGACAACGGAAACTAAAGAGATCGAATAGCACAGAGAAAAGAGTAAAATACAACAATCATTCATTAGACAGGAAAGTTTAATTACACTGATGGCAATTTTTGCATGCTAAAATTTGTTCAGACTTTTCAGATCAGATGCTTACCTGATACTCGAATGCTTCTAGGCATTGGATAAATATCTTCTCTTTTAATCTTCAGGCTATACAATGGAAGAAAAAGCTACTTATTTGCTTTCTCTGTAACTAGTCCTTGTCCTGTAAGAAGGTAATCAAGCTAAATCAGAGAAATCTCAAGCTGCCCAATCTTCTTTTAACCTTTCTTTTATAGTACAAGCCAAGTTGCAGTTCGAGCCCAATACAAATTATAAGCACAAACCAGACAGATTACAGAGACAGAAATCAATTGTCTGAGTTCTAAAACCCATATAATAGGTTTTGCTGCCAACCAAGAAGATGAAGAGAACATACACACGTGTGACTCTTTTTGCCTTAAATACCAAAAAAGAAGCGAATCTCAATCTTTACAATTGGATTAACATTTTCTAGTGAAAAGGGTTTTCATCTTTTTCTTTATCCTCTACAGTTTATAAATTTCTGTTTAACTTTGTTCGTTACTTGCTATTACATAATTCTAGAAGTTGTAGTGACCAATTTGGAAGCTACAGGACAGTATACCTATAAATATCACATATGTTTTAGCACACCTTGCTTCCCTGGACACAACCCCTCAACAGAAAAAGAAGAGAATAGAGTTTTAAAAATTCCAAATCTAAATATAGTATGTAAAACTTGGCAGACAGAGACATGGGCTTGGTAGATTCATGCGGCTGCAGATTGTAAAGAATGGAAGATAAAATTACAAGGGATTTCGCGTCCCCATAGCAGACCAATGCCCTTTTACAAACTGCAATCCACACAGAAAGAAATACAGTTGGGTTAGAAAATAAGCAGGAGGGAGCATATTCATCATTGTAGGCCATCTGGCAAATCCAGGTTGTGTTTGCATCCTCATTTTAATGGCCTCCATGGGACAGAGGGCAAGATGAGCAATGACCTTTGCAGAGGCCGAAGCTGCAAGGTAGATCAATGTCTTGTACTTGGCAGCATACTCGGTTCCTGCAATGTCTGAATAGTACTTTTTGAAGAACTCATAGAACCCATATTTGAATGCACCTTGTGCAGTGTATTCCACCATAGTTGGAGCCCAACCCTTGAATAACCCCTTAATTCCTTGCTCTTTTATGACCATGTTCATGCCAGTAAACGTGTTCTTGTATTTCACAGGGTCAATCTGAGATCACAGGAATGAAAACTAAAAGTAATGCAATTAGAGCAAATAAAAAATTTAGGGCATCTGCATATTTAACGCTGCAACAACCAAACATTCATTCCAGATCTGGGCGATTTCTTGGATTTTGAAGTAGGCTGAGAGGCGTTGCTACCACGCTTGAGCATTAACGAGACGCAGCTGGTAAATCGTGCGAGCTGGAGAACTGTGAGCTGTAAACACTGAAACAGCGAGCCAGCAATTAATCTGAGAACTCCATTCAGCCAAATCGTCCGAGGTGGAGGTAAGAGCAGCATCGTGCGCGCTGGACTGTGAGGTGACCTGGTAAATCGTCGGAGGTGGAGAAAACAGCGAGGTTGAACCAGCAGCCGGCAAACGACACATTCTCATTGGCTCGAAGGACGAT